>CM017567.1:19842248-19992801 GCA_007844125.1 Sinonovacula constricta
TGCTGTCATCTTTATCGTTGAGTCGTTCAAGAAATTGTTCGAGATAGAGAACGATTCTCCTATCAATATGGAACCGGATGTGGTTTACTCCACCAATTGTACATGCATACCTCTGGATTGTAACAGTGTCACCGTGCGCAATGACACAGGTACGATTTCTATTAGGAACATTTATATTCAACTGGTTTATTTGATTGATTGAATTCATTATTGTCAGCTTCCCAATTCATCCGCATGGTATACATGAATTCAGAATTATTGTGCATCTATTTAATGTGCATCTATTTAATGTCTTATCAAACATGTTTTGCAGCCATCCGTAACCTGACAGCTATCTGCCGAAACATCTCTCTCCTGGCCAGCCCACCGGAGTGGAACTCGTTTGACGGTCCTGACTGCCTGCACTGGGGTGGAGAACCTATCGGTGACGGATGCTTCAGGCCCTACTACGTCCCTGATGTCTTCTTTTTGTCCGTGCTGCTGTTCCTCGGAACGTTTGGCTTGGCTGTGGCTCTAAAGGAATTCAGGAACGCAACCTTATTCCCCTCTATGTTCCGCTCCCTCACCTCAGATTTCGCCGTCCTTCTATCGATCATCGTGTTTGTCGTCATCGACTATCTTCTCGGGGTCAATACCCCGAAACTCACCGTGCCAGACAAGTTCCAGGTCAGTTTTAATTGACAGAATTTTGAACATTCATAAGGGTAAAGTGGATACTTACTGTCAATTACAACATACGTTTGGCTGAATGCGCGCGAGAGTGCGTGCATGTTTGTGTTCATAAAAATCCGATATAGATATACTAATGTATATTTGTTATAAATCGACATCATTCTCGGTTCAGTATCTCATTTAGTTTAAACATGTTCCAGGGGGAAGGGTGCAGGTTAGTAATCTTGTAGCAGACTGTTTTTACGTTCGAACAAAAGTTAACCTAAAAATATGTACTTTCCTAAAAACAACATTTCCTCCTACATTTTCCTGTCCTGTACCGCAATGCAAAACATAATTTTTGTTACTTACACTTTTTCGTCTGCTTTAAACAGACTTAATCAGTTAATGTGTCATACAAAATGAACAGCCAAGAACAAGAGATTAATGTACATGCTGTTTATATACTCCTTCGTTTCCAGCCGACCCGCAGTGACCGCGGCTGGATCATCAGCCCCATCAGTGACAAAAACCCCTGGTGGTTGGCCATTGCCGCCGTCGTGCCCGCCATTTTGTGTGTGATCCTCATTTTCCTCGACCAGCAGATCACAGCCGTCATTGTCAACAGGAAAGAGAATAAACTCAAGGTGAGTCTGTACGATTGTTAAAAAATCGAAGTGTTCCCAATGAATGCTCTCAATCGGAACTCCCTGAGAAGACAGACTTACTACATCTTGTAATCATCAGCCGTAGAATGGCACAATTATCCTATAGTTTTCCGGTTGAAAGAGCACAATTTTCAGTCGTAATTTTTCGAATTTCTGTCAGTTTCAAACATTATTATTATTATTATTGTTGTTGTTGTTGTTGTTGTTGTTGTTGTTGTATAAAAAAACGGCTAATGCAAATAATCAGATCATTTTCAACAATTTGACGAAATGTACGTTAACATGACCACAAGACGATAAAGACAAGATTGAAATTAGGATGGTGTTGGTGATAGATGGTACAATTTTCATCCACTCGCTTTAATTTCTCGGCTCACAGAAAGGTGTAGGGTACCATCTGGACATGTTGGTAGTTGCCATTGTGGTGGCTATCCACTCGCTGTTGGGCCTGCCCTGGTACGTGGCTGCTACTGTGTCCGCCCTGGCTCACATCAACAGTCTCAAGAAGGAGTCTGAGTGCACCGCCCCTGGAGAAAAACCAACCTTCCTCGGCTGCAGGTATGCTAGTAGTTGTGCTCATGGATCTAGGTTAATCATTTTCAATCTGTCTTTGTATCACCAAATTCTTATTCGTCCCCAAGCAACTTCATGCATATGTAGGAGAACATATTGACAGAGACTTATCAACAAATAGTGTTGCCTGATCAAACAGTGCCAATCAGGAGCTGGTCTCACTACATCTACATCATTTGTCAAGGCCTAATCAAGTCGTGTTGAGCAGTTGAAGAGTTCGAGATAGTTTTCTAAGGACTGGAAGCCTTAACAAGTCTCGTTATCCAGTCGAGACACTTAATCTGGAATTCTGGGATCATACGCTTTACTTGAACAAGCATAGAATGAACCAGATTCATATAGTTTAATATTCTAAATATTATTTAAATAATGCGTACATTTTAAATAAACGACGTTTTAATCATAAATGAGAAACTTAAACATAAACTTACATGTTCTAATAAACAAAATGGAGAGCGCATTGCGTTGAGGAGGTTATCTATTTACGTCAAAGTTTGACACTTGATGACTACTTTTGACGGTCAGTGTTGTGCTTTATTTGTTGTTAGTGCAATCTTTTGTTTTATACATGTCGTAACTAGGTTACACCGTCTACAGCAATATTGTACAACTGTTTTACGTTCTTCCACAGAGAACAGAGAGTGACCGCCCTTGCTATTGGAATCCTCAGTGGCGCTGCTGTCTTCATCACCAACATCCTTAAGGTATGTGGAAAGTCAGTCATGAACTCGGCCTACATGTACATGATACATATAATTACTTACACGAGACGTTAATATGATACATGATGCACTTATAGGTGAATCTTGTTACAAAATATAACAGCACCAGAATGTGTACACTTTCAGGTTATACCTATGCCTGTGTTGTATGGCGTGTTCTTCTACATGGGTTTCTCTGCCATGCGCGGAATGCAGTTCGTGGACCGCCTCTACCTGTTCCTACAGCCAATCAAGTATCAGCCGGACCTTCAGTACCTCCGCCACGTGCAGTTGTACCGCGTGCACATTTTCACGTTCATCCAGATCATTTGTCTCGCCATCCTATGGGCTGTCAAGTCCATCAAGCTCATCTCCATCGGCTTTCCCTTGATGGTCAGCACGCTTATTTAACATCTTGATGCAGAAATAATGTTAAACACTACCAACTCGTGTGTTGCTTGTGTTTATGGCCAGTAAACTATTCTCGTAGCTTCCTTCTTGATGTTTACAACTATGTTAATTTCTACCTTCAGATATATCAGAAAAGAGTCTGTTTGCATTTATAGTATGTTATTGTGGTAGACCTCTCGAATGTTGCTTTGGTTCGTAGAATTGTCTTTGTCTTTTTAATGTCGGCGGAACCTCGACATACGGTTTAATTGAAAGACACATATAACGTCCTTAAGCTTCACATTCATTCTTATAGGTAACAATGAGCACATGAATGTTCACCGACCTTCTCTTTCCCCAGGTGCTGGCTACAGGGATGGTACGTAAGATGATGGAGTTCTACTTCACACAGAACGAGCTCAAATACCTCGACGATCTACTGCCGGGAAAGCACCCAGAGAAACCTGCCGACGACAAGTTCTTTGCCGGACATGTACGTAAATTTTCGTTGTTTTCCGATTTTTTCTAAACGTACTTGTGCAATCAGAAATTTATGTGTAATTTCGTCTGCGGGGCGATCAGTGAGAACCCAATCGTCGCCGATGAGTTCCGAATGCCAATTTATTTTTGCCGGTTGTTGATTGATTTATTTATTTATTTGGGTTTTACGGCACACCGACACTTAACAGGTCATACGGCGCCGAATACAAAGTTAAATGTGAATGGAGCGTAATCAGGTTAAAACCAAACTACGCATGCCGGTTGTTGAGTTCTTTTATTTTTCTTTTTTATTGACTGTGATACCGTATGATCGATGTTCTATTTTTTGGTAATTGGAGATATTTTGGTAATGTATTTCCGTAAAAACATCTGCTTACAATGAACAAACATGTAAAAAACGATTATTTAACAAATGACGTATAAAATGCCTCAAATATCGATAAAGTGACAAAACGAACACCCTGAAGTCCAAGTACAGGGATTGCTACGGTCAAAATTATTGTTTATTGTAATGAAAAATCGCAGACTCAAAACATTTTGCTGATCAAATGGCTTGGTTAAAGGTGTTTTTTCCCAATTATTGCAGATCAATGTCGCCTTCGAAGACCCCATTCAAAATATAGGGATGAACGGCAGCACGAAGAAGCCTCTGTTTTACGTGTCCGAGGAGCAGGAGAACAAGATCAATTACGGCAACAACGACACCACGAACCTTTAAAATCCGCCACACGCACTAATATGTAAAACATTGACTCAAGTGACATTTGCTTCAAGACAAGCATTCAGTGAGTGTAGTTATCCGCCTCAAAAGAATTTGATTTGAATACAAGCCCCTGAAATAGGACAGTAAATATTTCGGATGTTCGTCTGATCTTTTTACTAAGAAGGGACAATTTAGACAAAAGTCTGTTGTTTGTGGTTGGTAATAGAGGATTATTGGTGGTGAACAAAGTGTGCATTCGAGCGAAATTGAACCACGCACTGGGAAAGGAGTGAAACTGGCATATTTGAAATATCCACTTTATGATTTCGTCAATAAGGTGTGATTGGCAATTTATTGTAACGTCTGCGCTCTAATGCGTCATGTGAGTCGCAGGTGTAATTAACCCAGAAGAAAACATATATATTGTATACAAATATGTTTATGTCTATCGTCTTACTGTTTTGATAACAACTACTTAATTAGTGTACCCATTTGCTCAAAGGCGCTGTATGACGTCGGTGCTGCTCCCTCGTCTTGAAACTAACCATGTTGTGGACAGCGTGTCAAGACGCGCACGTTGTTTGTCGCCGTAGATATTAATGACAATAATATAAGTAAAATGTGCAGTAATTGTTTTTACAAGTTAATTTAATTTTTACGTATTTCAAAAATATAATAGTTATTAGCACGTTTATGACAATGCACAGGTGCATAATGTTGTGCACTTTTAACGTTATCTAAATAAATTTACGAAACGAATAATCAATACTTTAGAGTAAAATATCTTTATATAGAGAGCGCTGTATAATGCGTATACATTTTTTATTGTGTCTTTCCTTTAATTTTTTTACTTGTTAAGTTTATGTTACATTTTATTTGTTGACACTATTTTTCCATAAATTTTATGAGTGACATAGTTAATATTTACATTATGTATGAACGTGTTAATTAGTGTTTTCATGCAAGTTTGAGTTAAGTAACATTCAGTCTGGTGCAGCACTAACGCAATAATTGTTAAAGGCTTCATTTTCAAACACTTGTCATTAATAATGCACGCGTGTGCATAGTTATCTTAATGCAAATATATAACATTCAAACATTCGTTTGATTATATTTGTTGCCAATCCCCTTTGTGTAAAGAGTGTCAACTGGTTTCAAATTCACAAATTGACGACAAACATGATTAACGACATTAATGTTGACGGTGAATAAATGTTGCTTAGAATGTTTCTTTCACGATTCTTTTAGTTTCTGCATTTCAATGATAATTCACCATGTTATATTTTTGATGTATGCAGGTGTTGTTGGTACCGAAACTCTTACACTTGCTTGTGTAATGACGATTACAATTATAGTTTGTTATCGATAACAGTTTTGGGCGATTACAGTTATTGTTAGTTATTGATTACAATTAATAGTTAGTTATCTATTACAGTTATAGTTTGTTATCGATTACAATTGTAGTTTGTTATCGATTAAAATTTATAGTTTGTTATCAATTGCAGTTATAGTTTGTTATCGATTACAGTTATAGTTTGTTATCGATTACAGTTATAGTTTGTTATTGAGTACAGTTATAGTTTGTTATCGATTACAGTTATAGTTTGTTATTGACTACAGTTATAGTTAGTTATCGATTACAGTTTGTTATCGATTACAGTTATAGTTTGTTATCAACTACGGTTATAGTTTGTTATCGACTACAGTTATAGTTTGTTATCGAGTACAGTTATAGTTTGTTATCGAGTGCAGTTATAGTTTGATGGCGACTTAGACGTCATTAATTCCGCCTTTGTGTTCGAAGCCTTAAGTTTCTCGATTTGCATCTTACTTCATTGCTCTAGTATCTTGAAAATTAAGTTTTCTTTCTTATGATTAGAGAGGGACATCTTACCAATGCTTACTAATTTACTGCAATTTCTAGAAGAAAGCCCAAATCTGGTGGACAAGTGCTTAGTCAGAATGTTTATTCAATTAGCAAGTACCAGTTCTGTAGTTACAATTATATAATATTTTGTGTGTAACTACCGGTAATGACTAATTATTGTCAAAGATCCATCATATTAAAGTGATGTCCATCATTGTATTAGCAGACATTATACTTTACCAAAACGAAATAAGAACTGGCCAGTCTGGTAGGTAGTGTCGAGTTCATTATTGTACAATATAAAGTGCATGTCTTTGTAAAAATTCATTCTTTGTAAAAAATCATTTCATGTACTTGTTGTCTTATATGCAGGAAAGTATATGCATATAAAAGGTTGTAAAATAGTCAACAATACTAGCATATTGACATAACCTATATCATACAAATGGTTCATATATTTTGCATTTTCACTGTAAATATAAATCCAAAATATCACATATAAATGGGAATAAAAATGTAAATCACATTTGAAATTTGTTCTTTCCTTCCGAAAAACAGAATGTGTATTTTAACTCTTACATGCACCTGTCCTAATAATAACATCTAAAATATGTTTAAAGTGTGTGCTTACAATTTTGACAAATAGAATTTGGTTTGCTTATTCCAAATTTTCCAAATAATTTTTTTTATTTGTCACTGTTAAAATAAAACTGTAATGGTACAAATATTTTAAAAGTAAAATCTTGTTTAAATCTTATATGTCAAAGTCTATGTCCTTTATATACCAAGTGGCAGATGTTGTTATGGTCTGAAAGGCATGTGACCTCTGATGTGGAGAATAAAGTGTATCAACTCAAGAATAGGAGAAGCTCAGCTAGTTCTTGTGTTTATCTAAACCATATAAGATATCCCTGTCTCAAGTTTTTACAAAATTTATGCAACACTGTTCATGTTATGCTCTAAAAGCATTTTTTTTTCAATTAATAAAGAATATATTTACAGAAAAAGTAATAGTAATTTTACACTGCACTGTCACCCTTCATATGTTGTTCACTTTAAGAGTATAGAGTGAATTCATGTAATAGCTTTTAAGTTAAAGAAAGTGTCACTACAAAGCAGACAGCATTGCTATGGAACAAAATGATCCTTATGTATCTGCAATTCTGTTTAGACATATGTTACTGTTTGTGAGGTTTCCTATTGAGTTTTTTTTTCAAATGTAAATACCAGCCTTTCATCATAAAGTAAAGAGTATAAAAGGATAAAAAAAGATAAACATAAGTATTTTTTTATTTCTAACTTTTCATAAATACATTCTTCACTAAAACCATCTTAAGGTGGTGACAGAGTGTTTAACATTACACATGTAAGGTGACAACTCTTTTAGACTTTCAATGAAGTTTTAACTTCATGTTTACCAAAGCAAACTTGGCATGTTGATATTTCTATTTCTTTTAATGTAAACTCTGACCTAGAACTGCTGAATCCTTATCACTTAATATACATTTTCAAGTATTTATTTTCATAACACAATACTTGTTTACTTTTGAGGTGAAGACTCAATTTTGTTAATATCAACTTCATTTAATGTCATAACAATTCATCGAAACCAGAACATGTACATGGACACTGCAATGTTCTTATTGTTCTAGTCTCCACTTCAATATAAAGTGCAATAAAAGAATCTGTCAAACACACAATAACAGAGCACTCAGTAGACCTCTACTTGCAGGTGGTGTATCACATGATTAATCCATCTCCTGGACTGCCTTAACACACTTAGCCATGGTTTGAGAGGCTCGACTGACAGAATTAGTCATGTAAAAATCTTTCAGCTGTAATATAGGCGGAGTCAAGGGTGTGCTGTCCAGGTGACCTTTTATGCTCTAAGAACAGAAAAACAAATAAATATACATACAGAAATAAATAAGAACAATAAATATTGTGCATAATTTCATTGTGTATTAAGTGAAATCCAAGTGAAACTATACAGTTTGCAAGTGATTTCACAGACAAAGAAAAGGTTCACTAGGAGCTGTGGATAGCATGACATGAGCACCTGACTTTAAGCAACACCTAGTCATATTGTTCTGACAGAGGACATACCAGGTGTGGAACAACTCTTCAAAGTGCCTGTGCCTAAACACAAAGCTATTTGTATGACTTTGATATGTCACAGTTTAGGTTTGAACCTGGCGACTATCAGATTGTATGACTTTGATATGTCATAGTTTAGGTTTGAACCAGGCGACTATCAGATTGTATGACTTTGATATGTCATAGTTTGGGTATGAACCAGGCGACTATCAGATTGTACGACTTTGATATGTCACAGTTTGGGTTTGAACCAGGCGACTATCAGATCGTATGACTTTGATATGTCATAGTTTAGGTTTGAACCAGGCGACTATCAGATTGTATGACTTTGATATGTCACAGTTTGGGTTTGAACCTGGCGACTATCAGATTGTATGACTTTGATATGTCACAGTTTGGGTTTGAACCAGGCGACTATCAGATTGTATGACTTTGATATGTCACAGTTTAGGTTTGAACCAGGCGACTATCAGATTGTATGACTTTGATATGTCACAGTTTAGGTTTGAACCTGGCGACTATCAGATTGTATGACTTTGATATGTCACAGTTTGGGTTTGAACCTGGCGACTATCAGATTGTATGACTTTGATATGTCACAGTTTGGGTTTGAACCAGGCGACTATCAGATTGTATGACTTTGATATGTCACAGTTGGGGTTTGAACCTGGTGACTATCAGATTGTATGACTTTGATATGTCACAGTTTGGGTTTGAACCTGGCGACTATCAGATTGTATGACTTTGATATGTCACAGTTTGGGTATGAACCTGGCGACTATCAGATTGTATGACTTTGATATGTCATAGTTTAGGTTTGAACCAGGCGACTATCAGATTGTACGACTTTGATATGTCATAGTTTAGGTTTGAACCTGGCGACTATCAGATTGTATGACTTTGATATGTCATAGTTTAGGTTTGAACCAGGCGACTATCAGATTGTACGACTTTGATATGTCACAGTTTAGGTTTGAACCTGGCGACTATCAGATTGTATGACTTTGATATGTCATAGTTTAGGTTTGAACCAGGCGACTATCAGATTGTACGACTTTGATATGTCACAGTTTGGGTTTGAACCAGGCGACTATCAGATTGTATGACTTTGATATGTCATAGTTTAGGTTTGAACCAGGCGACTATCAGATTGTATGACTTTGATATGTCACAGTTTGGGTTTGAACCTGGCGACTATCAGATTGTATGACTTTGATATGTCACAGTTTAGGTTTGAACCTGGCGACTATCAGATTGTATGACTTTGATATGTCATAGTTTAGGTTTGAACCAGGCGACTATCAGATTGTACGACTTTGATATGTCATAGTTTAGGTTTGAACCAGGCGACTATCAGATTGTATGACTTTGATATGTCACAGTTTGGGTTTGAACCTGGCGACTATCAGATTGTATGACTTTGATATGTCACAGTTTAGGTTTGAACCTGGCGACTATCAGATTGTATGACTTTGATATGTCACAGTTTGGGTTTGAACCTGGCGACTATCAGATTGTATGACTTTGATATGTCATAGTTTAGGTTTGAACCAGGCGACTATCAGATTGTATGACTTTGATATGTCATAGTTTAGGTTTGAACCTAGCGACTATCAGATTGTATGACTTTGATATGTCACAGTTTGGGTTTGAACCAGGCGACTATCAGATTGTATGACTTTGATATGTCATAGTTTGGGTTTGAACCAGGCGACTATCAGATTGTATGACTTTGATATGTCATAGTTTAGGTTTGAACCAGGCGACTATCAGATTGTATGACTTTGATATGTCATAGTTTAGGTTTGAACCTAGCGACTATCAGATTGTATGACTTTGATATGTCACAGTTTGGGTTTGAACCAGGCGACTATCAGATTGTATGACTTTGATATGTCACAGTTTGGGTTTGAACCTAGCGACTATCAGATTGTATGACTTTGATATGTCATAGTTTAGGTTTGAACCAGGCGACTATCAGATTGTATGACTTTGATATGTCATAGTTTAGGTTTGAACCTAGCGACTATCAGATTGTATGACTTTGATATGTCATAGTTTAGGTTTGAACCTGGCGACTATCAGATTGTATGACTTTGATATGTCACAGTTTAGGTTTGAACCAGGCGACTATCAGATTGTATGACTTTGATATGTCATAGTTTAGGTTTGAACCTAGCGACTATCAGATTGTATGACTTTGATATGTCATAGTTTAGGTTTGAACCTGGCGACTATCAGATTGTATGACTTTGATATGTCACAGTTTAGGTTTGAACCTGGCGACTATCAGATTGTATGACTTTGATATGTCATAGTTTAGGTTTGAACCTGGCGACTATCAGATTGTATGACTTTGATATGTCATAGTTTAGGTTTGAACCAGGCGACTATCAGATTGTATGACTTTGATATGTCACAGTTTGGGTTTGAACCTGGCGACTATCAGATTGTATGACTTTGATATGTCACAGTTTGGGTTTGAACCTAGCGACTATCAGATTGTATGACTTTGATATGTCACAGTTTGGGTTTGAACCTGGCGACTATCAGATTGTATGACTTTGATATGTCACAGTTTAGGTTTGAACCAGGCGACTATCAGATTGTATGACTTTGATATGTCACAGTTTGGGTTTGAACCTGGCGACTATCAGATTGTATGACTTTGATATGTCACAGTTTGGGTTTGAACCAGGCGACTATCAGATTGTATGACTTTGATATGTCACAGTTTGGGTTTGAACCAGGCGACTATCAGATTGTATGACTTTGATATGTCATAGTTTGGGTTTGAACCAGGCGACTATCAGATTGTATGACTTTGATATGTCACAGTTTGGGTTTGAACCAGGCGACTATCAGATTGTATGACTTTGATATGTCACAGTTTGGGTTTGAACCTGGCGACTATCAGATTGTATGACTTTGATATGTCACAGTTTGGGTTTGAACCAGGCGACTATCAGATTGTATGACTTTGATATGTCACAGTTTGGGTTTGAACCAGGCGACTATCAGATTGTATGACTTTGATATGTCACAGTTTGGGTTTGAACCTGGTGACTATCAGATTGTATGACTTTGATATGTCACAGTTTGGGTTTGAACCTAGCGACTATCACATGTAGAACCAAGGCTTTATCTATTGTGCTACCACATGCAGTTTCTCATTTGATTAGAATTATGATATCCAACTCTTCTGTTTTAGAAAATAAAAAGAAATCAAGAAAGTGTATAAAAAAATATATTTAAAACCAAAATGTTATTGAAATCCGATGTTCCTCTGACTGCTCATCCTCTCACTGAGTGGGTCCAAGTACTGTTCTGGGTGAAGGACTTAATGAAAGAAGGTCTTCCAGCTGACTTGCGGTGCGCTGGTGGTTCTACCCAGACATGTGTCTGGGGGTCTTCCTCCAACAAAAAGCTGGACGGTGATATAATGATCATAAATGGTCACTGCAATGTATGTCAAAAACAAAACAAACAAAATCTGATGAATTGAAAAAACACACAAACATAATTATCAAATTTGGAGAAAAGACTAACTTTCATGGTTGTAAGATAATACCCAAAATCATATCAGTTTAACCAATTAGCACAATTATGCTTACATTAGACAATCAGAAAACCTGTGCAAAAAACATTCACAATCAGAACTAAGGACAACGGAAAATTACCAAAATATCTTATACTCACACTAGCGAGTTCTGCAGCTTGTTTAAAGTAGTTGGCATCCTCAGCCTCCCCATACTGGACCAGGTTGGGAGCTACCTGGTGGAGACGGTCACGCACCTCCAACAACTTGTCATATGGTAGGGCATTACCTGACATCTGCAGTGGTGGAATGTCAGAATAATTTTAGTTTGGATATATTACTAAGTACAATAACTAAGTACACTGACTTCAGATGCTTGAGTAAAAATGCAACAGTATTTACAGGACGGATACAAAATGAAAACTAACAAGATTTTATTTACTTGTCATATATTTACTATCAATGTACAATTGAACAATTATGTTGGGAGGAGTTCCTAATAACCACCGCAAGAGACTTAAAGTACCATTTAAAGCACTTACCACCAACAACATAAATACCAACAAGTACCTGCATGTACCAACATACCTCTGAGAGAGCTCTGATGATCTTCCAATCCTCCCTGGCCAGTACTGGGGGTGTAACAGCTGTGCGTGTTAACTGGGCACGCCCCTCTGTGTTCACATATGTGGCCTCCTTCTCTGTGTATGCAGCCCCAGGAAGGATAATGTCAGCCATCTGGGCACCCCGGTCACCATGATGACCTGGAAGAAGTTCCAATAGGAAATATGTGATGAAGGTTACAATAAAAAAGCTGTGCTGATTCAGTTAATTTTTGTATTTTTTTATATCTGGCGTCAAGTAATAAAGAGTTATTTACTTAACCTGATCAAGTTTGGTGAAGATTGGGTTATGAATGTGGCCTCTAGTGTGTTCAATAGCTTTTTGTAAGATATGACCTAGTGAACTACCTTTTGACCCCACATGACCTAGTTATGAACTCATCCAAGATTTCATGCAGGCAAACATTCTAATCAAGTTTGGTGAAGATAGGGCCATAAATGGGGCTTCTAGTATGTTCACAAGCTTTTTCTTGTTCACAAGATTTGACCTAGTGACCTACTTATTGACCACACGCGACCCAGTTATGAACTCATCCAAGATTTCATGCAGGCAAACATTCTAATAAAGTTTGGTGAAGATAGGGCCATAAATGGGGTTTCTAGTGTGTTCACAAGCTTTTTCTTGTTCACAAGATTTGACCTAGTGACCTACTTATTGACCACACGCGACCCAGTTATGAACTCATCCAAGATTTCCTGCAAACATTCTGACCAATTTTAGTGAAGATTAGGCTATAAATGTGGTCTCTAGTGTGTTCATGAGTCTTTCCTTAAATTTAACCAAGTGACCTACTTTCTGACCCCAGGGGACCTAATAATGAACTCATCCAAGATTTCATGCAGACGAACATTCTGACCAAGTTTGGTGAAGATTGGGTATAAATGGGGCTTCTAGTGTGTTCACAAGCTTTTTCTTGTTCATAAGATGTGACCTAGTGATCTACTTATTGACCAAACGTGACCCAGTTATGAACTCATCTAAGATTTCATGCAGACAAACATGCTGACGAAGTTTGGTGAAGTTTAGGCTATTAATGTGGTCTCTAGTGTGTTCACAAGTTTTTCTGAAAATTTAACCTAGTGACCTACTTTCTGACCCCAGGTGACCCAATAATGAACTCATCCAAAATTTCATGCAAACATTCTGACCAAGTTAGATGAAGATTGGATAACAACTGTGGCCTCTAGTGTGTTAACAAGCTAAAATGCTGACGCCGGATGCCGACGAAGCGATAACACAAAAGCTCACCTTGAGCACAACGTGCTCAGGTAAGCTAATAAAAAGTTCAACTTCATCATTATTTTTCTTGCTTTATCATTTAATGGTGTTTGTCGATTATTTTTTTATAATATATATATACAGTAGAAACTCGCTATTAAGGCCACTTTTGGGACCGGCAAGAAGTGGCCTTAATTTAAAGTTTGGCCTTAATAGCGAGTTTTGATATAAACTGTAACAAGTTATGCCCCTTTGACATAATGAACTACATGTGTGTTTATTTTCTTTTTATATACGTGTTGTATACTTTATATTTGTGTTTAAACCAATATCATATTTTGTTTTGTTAGTATATTAGTAGTAGTTTAAATCAATAATAAAATATGCATTATGATTCATAAAATGTAGAACACTTTCATTTTTGATTGTCCAGGGCTCTCTTTGATAAGAGAATTTTTTTCTTTAAGACAGAGTTCTTTGCGTTTTCTACTCATTGCTACTTCAGTACTTTAACATAAACAAAATGATGTGATTAATAAAGAAGTGCAGAATCAATAAAGCATACGTTTTCAAACCAAACCTTTACCTTCAAGTATATAAGGACGTTGCATTTTTCACACCTAACGATTGTCAATTAACCATTCGTATCAAAATAACGACCATTAAAAAAAATTTGTAATTAACTGACACATGCCTATGATGTCTGTTAATCCTTTGTGAAATGCAGTCTAAACAAAAGAAAGTGTCAAAATGTCTGCCGCCTCTAAGTAAACACAGACTGGTGTACGATATGCTGATGGATGTCTATGAATAGGCTGCGCTGCATGGTAGTAAAATTCACGCACCCAATCTGGCAACAGTCGATAAGAGTTATTTCCCTTGGCCGCATTAGTCAGTTTCGTTTATCGCTTAGACGCCAGTTCGGGACCGAAACTCATGGCCGTAATTCGCAATAGCCAGTTGCCCGCATTTTTGAGTTTCAAGTATATAGAATCAAATAGTAAACTGTTCGGGACCGAGAAAATTGGCCGTAATATAAAAATGGCCGTATTATTGAGTTGCCCGCATTGTGAGTTTCTACTGTATATATATATATATATATATATATATATATATATATATTTTTATTTTTATTTTAGATGCAATTTGAAGATAAGTGTCATCATTTCCATTAATTAATTTGGTGTTAAAGACTTGTCATAAAACTTGTCACAATTTCTAGTCTACAATGATGGAGTGTACCCTCATGAGAAAGCACAGTAAGATCACTCTTTTAAGGAAGTTTCTCTGAATAATAGAAACCAAGTCTAAATCGAAAATGGAAATTGGTAACAATTATATTTGGGCATTCATGAGCATAATTATTTAAAACTTTGAAATGGTTCTGAAGATTTATACACTCGTCCATTGTCTTACTTCATCTCATACCTTTTTAAATTTAATTTTTTATGTATTATACCCAGCATTAATCTTCCCTGATCCTCCCTGCACATCTTGGCGTTAACTCACATTTCATATAAACCTCTTTATACTTTGATGCCTTTGTAGATGATGAAGCCACTGGTTGGTGGAACCATACCGTATTTAGCACTTACTGGTTAGTGTGTCTCATTTTTAACCACACCTTACATAGCCCTAACCATCCACACATGCATGTACCTTGATAGATGATGAAGCAGTCTTTGGGCAGGTCCTCCTTGGTGATGGCCCCCTCATCGGCACCCAGCAGGTAGAGCACTTTAGGAGGGTTCTGGCGGATATAGTCCACACCTGCCTTGTACCCCAGGTCCAGGGCTGCTACCTGGCTGGCAACCTTAAATTTGGATGTGAGACTTTGAATGATCTTAATTAAGACAGATCAGATATAAATATAATTTAAACATTTATTTACAAAGAGAAAATATGCAATGAAACTAGAACTCTGCGAGTTGAATGTGTTGCCTGATGAAAATTTTGTTAGTCGACATAAAAAATGTTAATTAGTTTTTTGTTGTACAGATATTAGCAATGTATTTGCACAAAATTCACATATAAAATAACCTTTTAATAGTTTCATTGCAAAAAAACATGCACAACAAGTTATTATGCCTTTCGCAAGAAATGCTCTAAAAAATCAAGGGGTTTAATTCTAAAATAGAACAAGGTAGAGTTATGGTTCTTGTGCACTGCACTTCAAGTCACTGCAAGAAACATGTATACCAAGTTTGGAGTCATTTGGACCTATGGTGACAAAGATACACTCCAGACAAGAAATGCTCTAAAAAAATCAATCAAAGGGGAATAATTCAAAAATGGAACAAGGTAGAGTTACGTTTCTTGTGCGCTGCACTTCAAGTCATTGCCAGAAACATGCATACCAAGTCTGGAGTCATTTGGACCTACGGTGACAAAGTTAGGCTCCGGACAAGAAATGCCCTATAAAATCAATCAAAGGGGAATAACTAAAAAACAGAAACAAGGTAGAGTTACAGTTCTTGTGCAATGCACTTTGAGTCATGGCCAGAAACATGCATACCAAGTTTGGAGTCATTTAGACCTACGGTGACAAAGTTACACTCTGGACAAGAAATGCTCTAAAAAAATCAATCAAAGGGGAATAATTAAAAAACGGAACAAGGTAGAGTTATGGTTCTTATGCGCTGCACTTTGAGTCATGGCCAGAAACATGCATACCAAGTTTGGAGTCATTTAGACCTACGGTGACAAAGTTAGGCTCCAGAAAAGGAAATCCGGACGCCGCCGACGCTGACAAAGTAATCCCTATATGTCGCCTAGTCAGGCGACACAAAAAGTATATTGTTGCAAGTACAATATCCAATTTGTATGCTTTGTTTCCACAAACAGTCAGAACCACTTACATGCATAATTAGGTACTTCCACTTCTACCCATTCCCATAAGGCTAACTAACAACCATTATCACTTACCCTTTGAAGAACATTGAGCACCTTCCAGTCCTCTCCACAGCCAGACTGTACTCGGGCATTCTGTGCGATCTGTGACACTGTGGCATGGAGAGAGGTACCGTCCTTCCTCTGTAGGGCAGCGCTACCCACAACCACCATTGGGTGCTTGGCCGACTTCAAGGTGGCTGCAAATGGGTGTTTCCCACTGGCAATATCACTCAGGATCTGTGTGGAGTCACCAAGGTGCTGGTAGTCATATGTGAGGTCCACCTGCGTGCCTACTAGTGCCACCTGCAGATCGTTGTTGATCCAGCTCTTACGGATCCGGGCATTTAGCAGAGGGGCTTCATACCTGGGGTTGGTGCCAATCAGCAGGACAAGGTCCGCCTGCTCAATACCAGCAATCTTGGAGTTGAGAAGATAGTTGGAGCGCAGGTCAGTCCTAAAAATAAATTGTTGAAAAGTTTAAAGCTAAAACAGGAATTTGCAGTAATGACCACCAATGCTTTCTGTTCTAAAAGGCAAAGCATCTTGTGTTTTTCAGCCACAACAAATCTCTACCAAAATTCACCAGATATCACATTTACACAAAAAAAATTAAAAAAGGTTTAAAAAAATAAGGCAAAATAATCAAACTGATCAAAGTTAACTCTGCTATTTGCTAATGAGAAGGCCCTTTGGAACTAAAATACAAACCCTGCTCCATCCATTGGAAAGATTTCTTCCGTGCACAGCCCTTCACTGCCTAGGCGGTTAAGGTAATCCTTGAGACTGACTAGGGCCTCAGCATCCACAAGGCCGCCAGCCACTGCAGCAATCTGCTCTCCTGGCACACTCACAATCTGCAACATACAACACAGAATTACATCATGACCTATCTTTTATTATTTTGTATGTGCAATTCTGACTTTGAATACCTCAAACAAACAGCAAATATTGTGTAATGGTATAATAAACTGGTCCAGGTGAACATTGAACACCTAGGGCTTGTTATAAATGTACATTACATATATATTGTGCTTCTAATTGGTAAATATAATTTAAAAAAAAAAATGTGAGAAGAGACTTGTCCTTCACACTGTCAAAAGAGGAATGATTACATGTGACTTACTTTGATTTTAAGAAGCATCACATTATTGCAACATCCTGCTATTATTGTGAAGACCCAAGAAAAAAGACCTGTATAATCACAGGTCCACCATAGCTCAGTCTGATTTTCCCACATAAAAGTTTTTGCTCAGACGGGCATTCGAATTTGCACTGAGAGGGGCTGGTAAGTTAAAAGAAGCAAGTTTACCCACTCAGCTATTGGTGCCCCTACTTTTGGCTTAAACACAAAAAAGCACAACCCTTTTCTTAAGCCTTACATTTAATGTTTTCTCACCTGCTTGCTGTAAGCACCCAGTCACCTCTATGTAAGTGTAACAGTGTGTGTTTGAGATTGTTAACACTATATCATTTGCTGCCCTCATTCAGTCTGTCTTATATGTTCTATGTGATTGAAGCTTAAGATTTTGTCCACATAGGACAAAAACCACCACACAAGTATAACTATGTCTCCTCACCTGCTGTGCAGCCTTGACCAGGGCAGTCTCCCAGTCTGTTTGCTCTAGGGAACCTTTCTCCCCACGTACAAATGGAGTTGTCAATCTCTGACGCTTCAGACCATCATATGCAAACCTTGTCTTGTCAGATATCCATTCCTCATTGATTTCCTGCACAGAGACATGCATAGAATGACAAACCTCGTTACATACTCAGGGATCCAGACAGGGAGATCATCTTGTGATAAATTAATTTTCCACTAAAACTCTTTTAAAATGTTAGTTCTGATTTCATCTGACAATTCTTTTGAGGACCATCCATATTTTTTCCCAATAAATTGTTGCAGCAATGGACCATCACAAACCAATTGTATGTAACCAATTAGAAAGACAACTTCCCATTTAAAAGTGCAATTTAATACACTGGTATCACTGAATATATCATTACAGTTGACTATGGAGAATAGTAGTTAAAAGTAAGAGCACAGACACACCAGGCCCAATGATAGTTTAAACAGATTGCAAACAAGCTTCTCCATTGAAAGTCTGCTTGTTAGCAGCAAACAGTAACTAAGGACTTAGAATAATGCATTATAACTTACTTTTTTCTTTGAACAGACTACTATATAAAGCAATATTTATATGAGCTTACCTGTTTAAATAGAAATGAAGCCAGCTTATGGAAGACCATTATTGTAAAAATCACTTTGTAACAATTGAAACTAGTGATTCATTTTAATTAAACAGGGCACTAGACAGCTTTTGGGGACAGGTACCCATACCCTCAGGAAGGGGAATTTCGTGTCGTTTTAAGAAAAAAAAGACAAAAAGGGGAATTTTATTAAGTCATATACACATTTTGATTTTAGTGTCACACTAACTCCTTAGAACCCTAACACTGTTTTTTACCACATATTATAATAGCCAGTATATTATTTCAGACTTAATATTCAAAAGTCAAACTTGCTTGCATTAAAATGCAAGAATTTTAAACTTAAAATCCCCGCTCAGATATCAATTTTTCTGGATTTGGAAGTAAAGTGTTGGATTGCTTTCTCAAGTTGTACAGGGCTCTTCACTTACGTCATTTTCAATACTAGATATAGTAGGTTCTGGGATCGAAGACAGTGACTGCTGTTTAAAGAGGAAATCGATTTTTTTGCAATTTTCTGAAGTTTTTGAAGTGATCTTCTTACGATAGTGCTTTTGATTGTGCGCAACATTTTTGTTTACAACGGCCATATCCGAGAACTCCAAATTTGTCAGGGGAAATTACTCGTGAAGGATTCTTTTAATTAGACTCTTACACAGTCGTTATCAATCTCCTCACAGCGATTACGTCACGCGTTGCTACTTAAATATATAATATATAATGTACTGTCAAGGGAAGTAATCACTGCGGGGAGTTTGAGTCGTTATCGGTAAATAAACGTGTCAACCTAAGCCGTGACGTGCGCAGTAAAACGGTGTTTTTATATGGGTTTCGTACTCAAAAATGTTCGCGAAAAGTTTTACGTCTATTTTCGGGCGACCCTTTCGTTGTTTTTTTTTTTTTTTTTCATTTTCGAGGGGAATTTTTTTCATAGATAGGGGAAAAAACATACTATTTTGATAGGGGAATGGGGCCGATATTCGGCCCCAAAAACGGCCAAACGAGTGCCCTGTTAAACATTCATGACGACATGAGCTCAAAATATGTTTTGACTCCTGGGTGCTTTTTATAACCATTAACACTACCAGGCTGTATTAGTAAGTCTGCTATCTACATGTTAAGACAGCTAAGTTATTGATCTCTAATCACCGTAATCAAAAAATTGATCAGCACTGGAGTGGTTCAATCAAGATCAACATAACCTGCTGATCAGTTACTAATGATACATCTTGAGTCTGTTGCATGGTTTTGGTTAGAATCTAAGAGCTTATATTGGTGAATTATAAATCTACCAAATTAAGAGATAAGCACAATTCAAGCAGAATGCAAGACTTTCTGACAACATTGAAAACGTTTTGGAAACAATTCAACAGTTGGTCTGTAAATCCTTTCTATTCATGTATTGTTACTGTTAAATATAATTAGTGTTTTCTGTAGTCATTACCTCATTAAGTCTTGGCAATATCCTCATCACTTCATTGGAACGCATGGACACCACAATGTTACTTCCCACAGCATCCATTACATCAACAGACTCTATCTTCCTGTAGAGAAATTATGAAAACATTGACAGTACAAGAAGTATTATTGATGATAATGAATACCCCACAGATACTGTTTTGCAACAGTTAGTGTAAATATATCCAAGGGCCATAAGACATGAATTCAATATGGCCACCATGCAGATATCAGGAAAATTGTTGGTCCAACGGTCTTTACCGAAAAATTTCAGCCTTGACTGATAGACTGATAAAAATTATGAAGGTGTTGGTCCGACTGACCAGAATTAAAAAAAAAAGTGCAAAGAAAATCAAATAATGCATAAAAATCCTATTGTGCAAGACAGTTTACAATGAAGACACCTATCATTGCTTGTGCTGTACACTAATTCTGACAGTGCTGTACAACTTTTGCTTCACAAACACTTTTTTCAAGCAGAAAATGTTGGGAACGTCATCTTTATGTTATCTTCAAGTATATTAATAAGCTCGGTTTGAGAAATAAAATATGTGACAAAAATCAATACTGATATATATAACGTACGTTACGTATACGATGTTAATATCACCTATGTTTTGAGATACAACTGTGTTATTGCTTTACGAGAGCAGTAAAACCCGGTCTTGACTTACAGCTGGAAAAACTCAAAGACAATCTGAAATTTAACAATTTGCCATGGATTGCTTTTGTTCCCAGATCATATAATTTAATTAGCACCATGAACATAGATTTAATCTTTACTACTTGAAAACATTTAGGTATCTTAAAAAGTTATCAAATGCATGTGAAACAAATCAAAATCGGCATTACTTTTGAAATCACTTCTCATCTAAAAATCATAAGACTATGTGAACAAATGGTTAGAAAAAAGTTATTTGCATTTTTTGTATGATTTTATATAAACAGCTGTTAAATGAAATAATTTTTATTGTAACCATCTATCCTTTAAAGAAAAAAAAGCTATGTGCATTAATATTACAATTACTGACTGGAAGCCGTTTAAATAAAAGTGAATTTTTAGAAAACACAAAGTTCAATTCAGTTACTTTTTTTGTGAGCTTCATGAATGCTTAATATTCTAAACAAATATTAGATTGCTGTTTTATCAAATACAGTTAGTGAACATTTTTACAGTGTTAGTGAATGTAAATTATATTGGATTCAAATTGACATCAGGATTTAAGGGGAATGGAACATATTTTAGCTCTGTTTGACTTACAACCAGTCATCTGCCTTACAGGGACTTGTATCAAGATTGTTTACAAAAATAGTAATTTTTAAATGGATGAATAAACATCATTGACATTTTCAGCATTTTGAACAAGTCATAGCTTTGCACATTTCATACATCCATATCTCTGTTTTATTCATATTTTTTACATACAAGAATTTCAGCACTTTATCATCAAAATGCGACAACAGCATGACTATCTCCTCTCCTAGATGGGGAATGCGGATAGAACACTCCTGACGTTTGATCTACCTCAGTCAATCACCATCAACAAGACGGGAAGCCGAGATGACAACCAGTTTATAGTCATGCTGGCATGTACAGCCAACGGTGGAAAGTCTCCCCCTGACGTCGTGTTTAAGAGGAGGACATTGCCCAAAGGCATGAAGTGGCCCAAGGGGGTGATTGTCAGTTGCCAGGACAGGTGTCATAAATCAAGTCCAGTAAAAGAGACCCTGCGCCGTGAAGCCAACTCCTACATGGCGATTATACCCCCTCAATGTTACAGCCCCCAAATGTCAGCATCAACCGGCCCATGAAGGTGCTGTTACGTAACAAGTGGACAGCTTGGTATGCCGAGGGCCAGCATACATTAACACCTTCAAGGAAGACGAGAAAGCCCGATCTAGAAGAAATATGCCAATGGATAAAGGAAATGTAGGACGAAATCGATGATCAAACATTCGTTCAAGAGGATTGCATATCAAACCGCATGGATGGACAAGAACATGACATGCAGCAGCAACAGAAGGTATACTATAATGAAGACGACGAGGCTGATGACTTCTACTAGGAAACTCCACCGACGATGACAGACGCAGAATTCGCCAAATTGTTTGAAAGCGATGATGACAAAGAAGGATATGACAGCTTCTTGACAAAACTCAACAACCAACTGCCCTTTTAGGGCCAACCAACAGTTCTTTTCAGGGCCAAACAATGGCCCTTTTCATGGCCACAAATTTGCACAAATAGTGTGCCTTCAATTGTCAAAACAAAAATCAATTCCCCGACCGATTTAAAAAAACATGAAGATGAAACGAAAAAAAATCCCCGATCCCGATTTTAGTTTTTATTTTAATTATTGACTTGATGATTAACATTCATCTTTCAATTGTGTAGTGCTGGGATAGCCAAGAGAACATCCTGTCTGGCGTGTGAACTATATACAGGGGCAGAGTGTCATTAAGTAACACAATACACACGGTCTTAGGCAAACAGTCTCGATGCATTATTCAAGCCACTTAGAGAATAATAAGCACTTGGCACACACAGCGATTTACGGAACAATTGGAACATGTTTCCTCGAGTCATATAGAGCGATTCAGTGACGCAGGGATTGCTTCAATGGGGGCCGGCTGGATCTGTGAATAGGTTTTGCGTCTTGTCTTTGCTTTTTTCCTTGAATTTAGACCTCAAAGAGGGGGTGCATCTTATCTTTACGTGCGTCATCTCAAAAAAACTTTACGGTAGTTAATAAATTCTATCTAGTACATAAGAACATCAGTCACTTCGACTTGTCAATATAGAATCTAGATGGGTTACTGAGCTAAAAATCAGTTTACAAGTATGATTAAAGAAACATTCAAATTAAAGGTGTAGTTTTAATATTGTGGAGGCATTTAAATATTCAGCCGTGATATTTAATCGCATGCAACCACATGCAATTGTTTTATATGTTATCTGTCGGACTGACAAAATTTCTTTTGGACCAGAACTTTCTCCCAGCCAGTCAGTCCAAATGACTGGCAACTTTTTTCATACACATATATTTTCCATTTGACACTCAGTGATTCAATATTCTTTATAGAAACACATCAGATACTACATTTTAGACAGAGTAAAACAACTCTTTTACCTGAGCAGTTTAAATGACTTTGTTGCTAAATTATTATAATCAACATGTCTCCAATCTGACATTGACTTCATGCTTCTAAGTTGTGATGCAGATATAACTGATGAGTTCATATTATTTATCTTATATTACATGTAAGGGAGATAACTTTGCTTGTCAGAGCACCTCAGAAGGATCTTTTCACATGGTGTTTGGATGATTAATTTGTTGTTGTTTTTTTTGTTATATCAAACCTACACGTTTATGGTCATATTGGCAATATCCAGGAAATTATTGGTGAAGGAAGACCCCAGTCTGGGTAGAACCACCAGATGATGTCCCAGTTATACCACAACTCTATCTTATCTTCTCCTGGGTTAAAGTAACAAGAAGTAGTGAATCAATCATCTTCGTCATGGTAACTTCTATCATATTCTTCCACTTTTGTTCTACTAACTTTGCTTTTCTAATAAAATATATTTTAAAACAAGCAAAGAACTACTTTAGTGACTTAAAGATTTGATAGGGAGTCCAGAAATCTCTGTGTGCCACGTACCGTAACTCCCAGGGCCGGGATGTAAATGCAGATGGTTTAGCAGTGAGGGCTCCCACAGGGCAGAGGTCAATGATGTTTCCGGACAGTTCAGATTTGAACATCTTCTCTACATAGGTGCCCACTTGCATGTCTCCCCCTCGACCAGTTGTACCAAGGTCATCCACACCAGCAACCTCACTGGCAAATCTGAAAATATAGGACAACAGGTAAAAAAAAAAAACCCATGCTAATACATTATTATTTCAAGAAAATTATCCTTAATAAATATTTTGTTTTAAAGCCTTGGCTCTACCATTATATAAAGAGGCACAAACGTCACAAATAAAGACAAGATATTAATTCTGAGCTTGTCTTGCATACTTCTTATATTTACCTTTTTTTGACAAAAACAAATTAGTAGCATCAACTATCAACTAATAAACAATTGATGGTTGTAAAATGTAACATAGTTATTATTCTGAGAGATCCTTTCAGATTTATTGAAGTGGTCCTAAAAACAAAATAAATGTTAATGTACCACTTTAAAAGAATAAAATATGTGACAACATAAATAATATCCTGTGTCTGCACTTACCTGATACAGCGAGTACAATGGATACACCTAGTCATTATTGTTTTCACAAGAGGTCCTACATTCTTGTCTTCTACAGCCCTGTAAAATATAAGCAATCAAGATTTAACATCACTAACAGCTTCACAAAGTTAATATAATGTTATGAAAATGATATTAAATATGAGATGGGATGGGATTTGTCGGCATTTTTGCAGATACTGTGCAGCAACATTTCTATCATTACAGCACAGGGGCAATTATAAGGTGGCCAGGGACTGAACGCGGCTGGTCCATTATACTGACACAGACGAATCAGGCGAAATGCTGTCTCCTTAGCCCGAGCGTTAGGAGGAAAACCACTACTATCAACTTTAAAGTTTTTGGTTTGATGCAGCCAGGGTTTGAACCGCAACCTCCCGATTCTCAACCCGACGCTCTACCTCCTGAGCAATTGCGGCTGGTTGATATTAAATATGACAATTTTTAAAGCTATTTGTCAGGACACTAAAGAAATGACAAAACAACAGATCCAGACACAAACTCTACTCAAAAACTTAAAAATGAACCCTTGAATTATCAACTGTAGTGGTATTGTATCATTTAACTGATGGTTATAACTGTAGTTCTGGTGTCTCATTATCATTAAGCTGCCTAAATTAACCATCTACCTTTTCCCGGAGAAGTCCATGTCTGTGAAGCGGCTGCGGTCACTGCCGAATGCCATAGACTGGTCCTGGAGGTCACATTCGCCACCTTGGTCACAGATGGGACAGTCCAGTGGGTGGTTCATCAACAGAAACTCCATCACACCCTCACGAGCCCTGCGGGTCAGTGGTGAGTCTGTCTTGATACGCATTCCCTTCATCACAGGCATAGCACATGAGGCTACAGGCTGTCAATACATACATATACTTGAGGCTATAGGCTGTCAACAAATACAAATTTGCACTAATACAGCCTTGATAGAAGCTGGCATATAAAAACTTCAAAAAATATTTAAAAGTAAAATAAAGTAACTGGAATGATTTTAATAGAAATTGTTATATTTTTTGGCAACTTCTGTCAGTAAACAAGGCAATTTTGTTAATACAAGAAGAAGATCCCTTAGAGATGTATTGAAAAACAAAGTATCTATCAGAAATTTATTGTGGTCATCTACTTGCCACAACCAATGTTTCAGGAACATGGGCTAACGCATTCTCTATAAGTCGATCAGAAACAAAAGTCACAGTGTTATGATTTCAACATTTGCTTCACTAACCTCAAAACCAATAATGGCCATTACTTATAATGACCAAAGTTTCTACTAAGTTGGAGGATTGTGGATTCATATGTTCTCCTGATATTGATCTGTTCCAAAATTTACTTTCAAAGTCACTGTGACTTTGACCCTTGTGATACTGACTCCAAAACTGATAGGGGTCATCATGACCAATATCTCTACCAATTTTGGGAATTGTGGACTAATGCCCTTTTTTAGATATCATTTAAAACATCTGCTGAACAAAATACATAAATAAATTATGATGACATTTGATCTATATGATTTTCCCATTTTTAATAATTTTTCTACCAAGTTTCACCTACATCCAACAAACAAACTGACGAGTGATATGGCCAAGGACAGAAATATTTCATGTTTTGTCTATTTTAAGCAAAGGGCCAAAGCACTATTAGTAAATGGTAAAGCACCACAACAACGGATGTGCATCATTTGCCCATTATCATAAATATTTCTACAGCTACATCTAAGCATTACTTATAATGGACACCAAAACAATATATCTCAAACTTTTGCCATGGATAATAAGCCATGGAACAGATGTGGGCTTGCAGTTTCTATCCAAACTGTTCAGTGATTATCGAGATATGGCCTTGCAATAAACCATGTCACCAAGGATTACAGCCAATGTAGACATAGACATGAGTAAAAAAGCTTTCCCAACCTAAAAATCACAATTCAAAAAGGTAAAAATGAAAAACAAAACATGAACAAGGTAGATTTTTCATCAAAAGAAAGACTTTTAGTGCTATATCTTCACTATGGCAGGAGAAAGGAGATATGAAACATGTATTAATGCATTGCATACTCTGTCTCAAAATCAATAAGATTTATATGGAATATTTAAAAGCCATATGACAAATGACAAGACTATAGGGTTAGCCTTGTACAAAGTAGAATAACTGTATTTTGGAGTAGTTAGGTTAATCTATTAAACTATATAGTAACCTTACCTTTGGTGATTTCTCAACCTCCACAAGACACATTCTACAGTTGCCAGCAATGGACAATCTTTCATGGTAGCAGAACCTTGGGATCTCCACACCTGCCTCAGCACATGCCTGCAGATGACACAATAAACACAGAATTAATTGATTAATTAACTAATGGAGGTTAATTGTATTATTATCTATTCAATAATTGGCTGGTATAAACCTGTTTGTTTATAAAATATAAAGTAAATTAGCTAACAAAGTTATGTCATAATTTTCTTAAAACTATCAATGTATACTGTCTGGCTTCAGCAACATGCAACACAGTGTTGTTCAAAGAATAACATCTCATGGAAGGGTTTCAAAGCTGATGTCATCTGAACAACACTTACACCACAAAACAATTACTAACTGGTGTATATTTGTATCAGAGACTTCTTCAATGTTAACTCACAATCAGTGAGTACGGAATACCAGTAAATTAATGATTTATATTCCATGACAATTAATATTATCATTACCATCAGTCCTCAACATCCTCCTTATTGCAATATCCATACCGCTTCTTTGTGATGTTTTGATTTAGAAGTATATCACAGCAACACAATTAAAGGGATTATATATCAATGTCCGGCTATTTCAGTAGAGGAAAACCACAGACATTTGTCTGACTAGAACCACTAGCGCACCATTTGTCAGTTAGAAGATCTGTACACAATAAGTCCCTTTGTCTCGACCAGGACTCAAACCCAAAGGTTAAGACTGGTCTTGTCAGAGGAGTTACAAGAACAAGACTCTACTTCTCTGCTATGGGCGGAGTTACAAGAACAAGACTCAACTTCTCTGCTATGGGTACCCCAACCTTTTTTTATTCAGGGTGTTCGGTTGACCCGAGCTCCCGGGTTTTGACGCATGAAAATTCGGAAATACCCCTAACTGACGCACATCAATAAAGCGGCGGGGGTCATTTTGACCCATGACAATTTCTACCCGTACGTCGGTCAAAATCGCCTACAGCTTCATAAGAAGTGAGAAAAGACGAAAATGGGCGGAGTCTGCATATTAATGAGAACAGATTCATACACGCACACACACACGCGCGCACTCGGATCATGCTTCGGTGATTCTATGTGATGTATCCGAAGCTTGCCGGAGATCGCCGAGAAGGTACGATTGACACGCGCGCACATCAATTACCTTCTGCAAGGAGAAAAACAATACAGTAGGCGGAGACTGCATAATTAATAGGAATCAGGTGCTCTAATTCTGCCGATGAGACGTTTGCTCGTATGCGCGGCTAATTTCAATATGGCGTTTTGACAGAGGTGTAGAAAAGTAATAAATCTTAATTGATCGGCATCGGTTTACTTGTAAAACAAGTTTGTTGCATCCTGATGCATAGGAAGCAATTAAGGACGACTGTAGGCACTGTATAATTACTTGATTGGGCCACCAAAATGTGTGATTACTGCAAAGGAGCGAAGCGGTGCATCCGAGTATAATTTAATTTGACAGCGATTTAGAACTATGCACACTAATACGGCAAATCGATTGATTGTGTCTACGAAAGATGTACTTGTTACTTGAATGGTTGAAATTAGGCTAAAAAAAAGCTTGTTTGACGTTTTGATATTTCAAAATTAGTTTTGGGCACAGACTACAGTTTGACACAGTACATTTTGTACTGAAAACCAGGTTCTTGTTGTCTTGCCTGATGGTGCCTTTAGAAATATTTAGTTAGGAAATATGCGTTATTGAGTGGCCCAGAACATCGACTCTTACATTTATAATTGGTTTTTGAGTTTTTGAGAAGCAATATTATTTTTAACGGTGACAATTTAACAATGTTAATTGATATGTTTTTTTTTTTATTTGATTGTCATAACTGAAATGCAGAAAAAAACACTATTTAGCAATATTCTGTTTATTTACTTGTCCCAAGCAAACTCTTAGAATGTCATAACTGGGATGCAGAAAAAACACTATTTAGCAATATTCTGTTTATTTACTTGTCCCAAGCAAACTCTTAGAAATATCAATAAATCCCATCAAGGCTTATTTATACAAAATGTGGTCATTGATGATATAATTGTATATACAATAATAATTATATACACAAAAAATGATGAATTAAATGTTATAAAGAGAAAAAGATCTGAAGAAAAACCTAAATTCTAAAAAAAGAAAAATTAATTTACTGTAAATAGTAAAACACAATCAACATTGATATAACAGCACATTTGCGCTTTATGATTTGCTACACGACACGCAGGTTTGACCCTCAGAAATTTGAATTTGACCCCTGAAAATTTTGACTGAGGGGTCAATGACCCTTGAAGTTCAGAGTCTACCGAACCCTGGTATTTGTTATAGATATTACCTACAATCCTTTAAACTGCTAGAGATGTCACAATCTTAGAAATCCTTATTGATCAATACTAGAACGATCACTAAAGGTGATTAATACCCCCACATGCGTGCTTGATACTGAAATGTTTTGTTTATTGGGATAATTATCCCACCAACAGTATTTCAGAGATATTTCAAGCAGATACAGTGCTGCCTTCACTGTGTATAGCATGCTGTGAACATATGGAATGATACCACACCCAGTATCATTATCCTAAAAACATTGTGGATCTACACTTATATTTCTTCAGGGTTTGCAAGGGAGCTATACCACAACCGGATCGAACCCGGGGCCTCCCATAAATGGTGCCGGAGCTCTACTTATTGCGCTAAAAGGAAGAGTTGCTTGATTCTAGAACTGAAAAGCTTAGAATCATTGCTAAGGTAACACAAGAAACAAAGACACATGTAACAGTGACCTTGATTCCACCCGCCCCATTTTCAATCCTAAGTATCAACTTTGCAGAAGCTACCTATACTGCAAGTTTTATAATAATATCTCCTTCCTATCTTAAATTATTGAGCAGAAAACAGTTTTTCTATTTTCAGTAACAGTGACGATGACACCACTGGCCCACTTTCAATCCCATGTGTTTGTTGTCTTCACAGAATTTCATCAAGTTTCATCAAAATATCTCCTTCATAACTAAAGTTATTGAGCAGAAGTGTTATTTTCTATTCTTAGTAACAGCAACCTTGACATTGACCCCACCAGCCCCAATGTCTTACTTGACTTGTATCTTGATGTTACAATTGTTTACCAAACATTGTTTATATCGGTGAAGCCTTTCATGAATTAACATTCAGAAAACATTTATCTTTTTTTAGTAACAGTGACCTTGACCTCACCAACCCCAAAGTCAATTCTGACCTATATCTTATGATGTTACACCTGTGTAGCAGATATCTTTAAACCTGTCAAGCGTTTCATAAGCTATCATCCAGCCCATGAAAACTATCTGGCCGACCGACAACCTCACTCTTATATAACCCTTCAAACCTCATTTGTAATGGCAGGGCTGGAAAAATTTTCTTTTTCATGACTAGTCCCGGACTAGTAACCAGGACAAAGATGACTTGTCCGAAAATGTGCATCATTTTCAATAAATGGACACTAATTTGTCATATATATAAGTTAACTAACAAACAAGGTATAAACAAGATTTTGTTTTATTTTTGTCTGTAAAACAGCATATAATCTAACACAAAAGTAAAGCGATTGAATATGCACAGTTGAATAGCATTCTCATTTTTTCTTGCTCCTTTTCACCAAGATTTAATATTGCCTTTAATATTGGCGATTCTTTAGCTGGCGTTCCAGGCACTGGTTGACCCATCAACACATCATCCTGGTCATGTAGGTACTGGGTAGCATATTTCTTGTGAGGGTCACTATTCTCTAGGAGCAAATTGATTCTATTCTGAAGTTGTTTGACCCAGTCACAAACACAGGGATGGTATTGGGAAACTTGGCTGATGTAGCTAACTTCGGATACTTTGAACAAATCCTACAGAACATCAAGTCTTCCTCTTCTTTATACAAAAGCCATGGAAAATCTGCAAGCCACTTATCCAAAAATTTTCTCTCTCGCTTGTACTCGTATTTCTGATCCTTTGGCATTGTTTTGCTGTCAAGTTTTGCTGACTTAATTTTCGTTGGAGTGTTAGGGCATTCTTCAAGTCGCCGTTTACTTCCGCCAGTTTGTGACTTTGATTGTTGATTTTCATTCAAAGTGTAAGAGTTCGTGTTTCCAAATGTAAAATATTTCAAGAGTGACATGGCTGCATATTTTACTACTGCGTTGTGCACAGACTTGACGATGGATTAAAATTAAAATCATCTTCAATCTCGTTCCAAGATATACCTAATACCCACCTTAATTGGCATCGAGTATTGTTTAATTGGGCTATTGTATTCAGATATGACAATGAAAGTAAAGATCATCAAACTGAGACTTACCTGGCTCTAATCCCTTTACTCTTCGCATGCCGAGTTTAAAAAGTTCGCGAATCAATTATCACTTATCACATGTACTTCAATATGCAGTATTTATGCCGTTATTTATCACCTACACATTGATTGGCCGATCATGTTAAGCGTTGATGTATCGCGCGTCGTGATTGGCTGTTTTGGGATGCGTTTGAATTGTCTATGCAAAGCCATTACGTGGTGTTGATAAAACGCCCCAGGCGATAGCTTGATTGGTTGCATCGCTAATTAGATATCGCTGTGTATTGTCACTTGTCCGGCTGTCTATTTAATGACTAGCCCGGGACTAATTTAATGACCAATGGTCAGTAGCCCGAAACTACATGTTGACTAGTCCGGGACGTCGGGCTAGCGTATTTTTCCAGCCCTGAATGGTATAATAATAGAACATCTATTTTTTAATGAACACATACCTGTAACAGGGTGGTCCCTGGTTCTACCATCACAGGTTTGTCATCTACAAAAACTTCCAATTTGCTGGGAGCAGCTGTTGAATTACAGCGAGCTGTAAGCAAAATTACGTCATTACTAACAAGATTCCTATGGACTAATGATTTAACCAAGAAATGTGTCACTCAGGAAAACCAATATACACTCATAAATATAAGTTATAACTAAAAGCTTTACAGTATCCCAACCTAAAATGCCATATATTGTCCTGATGATTAAGGCTGCATATGATATAAATGTATTTTAGTATAAATGTATCTTATGATTTTGTATAATTTATGCTTCACATTTGAGGAATATCTACATTAAATTAAATATCCCTTCTTAGTTTTTAAAAAAAACAAACTTATTCCCCTTTAAGAATATTTTATTAATATTAACTGGCTTCAAATTAATAGGCTCAATGAAACAGGCAAAAAGGAATAGACAAATATAGCCAAAATCAACCTATATTTTTACAAGTTAACACAAATAGGCAAGATAGCTTTTAGCAGGTATGGAGCAACTACGTTCATTATTGTTATAACTTTGTTTCCAGTTTGATTCTAAATACCACAATGTACCAATGCTAAATTGTTGTAATGTATTCATTTCTCAACTATTTTTGTGCTTGCAGCTTAATTAATTCACAAAAAGCATATGATTTATTCCTTAAAATGTTGTATTTTCACTAATGTTACACTGCAAATAAATTGTTTAGTTTAACATTTAACATTACAACAACATAATAATAAAATGGTCATTATTCAGCTTTTAATGAAGGAGGAAAAATTCCAGGATACAATCAAATACAATTGGGCACGTTGTATACATAACAATAAAATGGTCATTATTGCAGCTTCAAGCTATTAATGAAGGAGGACAAATTTCCAGAAGAATGACAAACAGACTGCATGTGTGCTAGAAGACCTTTCTGCTGTAAGTTTTAGCCCCAATTTGGGCCCTGACACAACTGGTGACAAGTTGAGGAGTAGAACATGTCTTTAAGTGCAGTGATCAAAGACACCACCTGACTTTAACTGCAGTGAAACACATTTAAAATGTATACATACCGAGGCTAGCGACAGCATTGTTGGCCTTCAGGCCGCGGACCAGTGGCCAAAGCCTCAGCATTCTTGACCCTAACAACAGATAAAATATGTAGAGTAAAACATCGATCAGAAAATGGGTGGGGCATTAATAAAGCCCTCAAAGTTCACCTGGAAAAACAACAAAGAAAACATACTATCATGTGAAAATTAACAGGTCAGACCTTGTTTGGAATGGGATTAGCCTGCATTTTTGCCAATACTGTGCAGCGACATTTCTATCATTATAGCACAGGTGCACTTGTGGGGTGCCCAGGGACTAAACCTGGCCAGTCCATTATACTGACACCAACGAGTCAGGCGCAAATGCTGTCCCCTTAGCCCCAAGTGTTAGGAGGGAAGCAACTACTACCAACTTTAAAGTCTTGACCCGGCCGGGTGTCAAGGCGCCCACTGGAAGAAACATTTGGAAATTATATACTTAAAAGTCGATCGAAACGGAACTATAAATGCTGATGCCTCAGATGTATTTAGTACTTGATGTTTAGAACAAAACTGCCGAAGTCTTCCAATCTACAGAATACATGTATAAACCTGAACCAAGGTTGTGTACTTGATATTTTCATTTTCAAGGGTGCATTTGCTGAAGTTACTATGTTTCAATTGCTTTCCTATTTCTTTTAAAATACAACTGGATTAGCAGAAACCCAGATTTCAAGCTATATATATAATGCATCCTGTTTTCGCTAGTCCCCAATTGCTGGAGGTCATTCATGATACAATATTTAAAGAAATGGGTCATTTGATAATATACTATACAAGGACCCTGAGGGTATAATTACAATAAGTAATGAACAAACAATTAAACAGTTATTACATTCTTTTTAATTAACTTAAATATATATAACATCAGGGGTGGCGAAATCAATTGTCCGAGTTGTCCAAGTCGTACATTTTTTGTCCCGGACAAGTTACTTTTTTCAATTGACTTGTTCGTGGACAAGTGAAAAAATCCAATTTCTAAGTGTTGAAATTCCCTAAAATAACTTTTATTTCCCAAACTCAAACATAAGACTAAAAGCATTAAAAGATTTGTTTACGTTCGTAATTGTGATATGATAAATTTGACTAAACATGAAGTAATTACATGATAGTTTTATGGTTTAACCGATTTAAGTGATTATTAAATCATTGTTGTTAAAATACTTGTTTTTATTAATGAATGTACGGACAAGTAGCGCATTGGTGCGGACAAGTACATTTTTATAACCACTTGTCCTTGGACAAGTAAATATTTCTTAGATTTCGCCACCCCTGTATAACATATAATTACAACATTTAATGAATAAATTAAGTGTATATATTCACTAACATAAAATTTAAAGACTTATTATTTGTTGCTGATTAGAGCTGCTAATCTACACTGAAAGAAGATGTGTCTGGCCTAACCCAGAGATGATAATTTACTCTTAAAGATTTTAATGAGGACTACATCCATGCTAATGAATTCCTTGTGGACGACAATTACATTATTAATCAGTGTCATCTGCTCTTCAGCCAACCCATTTAGCTCCAGCACCTAGCCGTAGCATGCCATTGGTTCATGGACAGTACCTTTAAGGCTGTCCATCAACTGTTTGGTTCAATCAATAAACGCATTGTCTGCAGTGGTGAAAATGTAAAACAAGTCCCACTCATATATGCATTTATGTCCTGCCAAACAAACCATGACTATATTGCTGTTCTTAACTCACTAAAGGAGTGCCTTGGACAACTAATGGTTGAATGGATCATGTTGGACTTTGAAGCTGCTGCTTGGCAAGCCATGACAGAAGTGCTTCCACACTATTTTGTAAAATGATGCTCCTTTCACTGGGGCCAGCGACACTACCTGAAGGCCTCTCAGCTGGGACTTGCAACTGCCTACATGAAGAGACAGAGCATATATCCCTACCTAAGAAAGTTCATGGTACTATCATATTTGCAGAGCATTAAAAACTGCGCTCAACTTTCAGCATGACCACAAAGAAGAGTCTGAAAGCTCTTGTATGCTTGCTGACTATGTTGGCCAGACTTGGATAGATGGACGTGGGTAGAAACCAGATAATCGATAGTTTGTTTATTTATTGGGTTTATCGTCCCACCAACAGTGTTTCAGTTATCTGGAGATGGTGTCCACTTGACAGGCATGAGACTGGCACCGGAAGCAAAACATCTGAAAATTGATGGAGGTTGAAGCACCCCACCCCCCCCCCAGCCGAAAAATAAAAACAGCCATTCCCATGGTGCCTATATCCAACCTCCAGAGAGCTTTTTCTTACTTTGGCTTACCCCTGTTTATTCATACTGAACAAAAGTACCAGCTTAAGAATGTTTATATTTCATGTCATTAACATGGTATTTCACTGTCAGACTTGGTCTCAAACTGTTTCGCTTATTGATTTCACAATGTTCTCCTTTACTAGTAAATACTGTTCACAAAATGTTCCAATCTTGTTAATAATACATGTATCAAGTAAACATTGTCTCTAATCTTTTATCTCCAATAAATGTTTTACTTTACATCATTGTTTCTAGGCCCGAGCAACTGTCCATCTGCTTCAAACGCCATCCAGTTCTATTTGAAAGCATTCTTTACAACCGAATCAATTGTTTTCACGTCATCTTTTCCACGCTCTGCAAACCTGGAGGCTGTCATTTTTATGAAAGAGCTCTCTTTGGAGGAATATCTCTGGAGTTAAAAGCCATGCATAACAGCATCTAAGAAATCATAACAATATGACGGAGGCTGCCATGTTGTTTTTTTATAATGTCGCTTACATCAATGTGTAGTATATGCTGAAATAGTAACCGCTTATGACATGTTTAAAATATGATAAATATATGTTTATGTTACAATATCCGGTCCTAGAGATCCTTGATTCGTGAGCAGACCGACTACCCCCATCATCCAAATTAATCCCCAGGGTATAGCATGCCCTAAACACCTGGCATGATACCACACCCAGTCACATTATCCTGACACCGGGCCAACCAGTCGTGAAACTACCCTCATATTTGCTTGAGCATTAGCAAGGGATCTATACCACTACCATTTTCAATGACTTTGGTATGTTGTGGCCCGGGATCGGACCCAGGGTCTACCGTACCTGAAGCCGATGATCTTCTGCTACCAGGTCTGGCCCTAAAATTGATAGGTGTTCCTGGAAATGGTAAGAACTAACAAAAACTGAGGTCTGGCACCGGGGCTTTAATGCCTGAGCTGCCGGCGCTTAACTCCCATTCTACGTGCTGGTGAGACTGCTCAGCTCAGACTGGTGTCCATTCAGGACCTGAACAGGATACACAAGAAGCAATAACAAAAAAGACTTTTGATGCTCTGTTCAAGGTGTAACATAGGGAGAAAAATGTGCAGCAAGTCTGGAACTCGAACCCTGGACCCGTTACTTACAGGACAAAAGCTCTACCGATCAAGTGAACTATACCACTTACACATTCTCACCCTCTCACCCTGATACAAAGGCATGGCAAACATATGAGAAAAATACGATGTCTACAAACCTGCAATAAAAATCTGTTAGGCACATCTGCAGATTGAGACCTGTGACTACTTCACTGGACAAGTTTGATAAATGAAAGAAGTCGAGCATCTATTGCTTGCATTTAAGAGACAGTGTTTTAATAAAAAGTAGTGAACTTCTTATATTTTCGAAATGTGTGCTTAATGTCAAAATCATTTTGTTCTTAATGAACACATTAAACTGTTGTAAGCCGATAGTGCTTTTAAGTAATAGATACCATAAGAGCGGTCTTAAGGTACTGTACTGATGTGATGCATTAATGTGCAACATGTAATATGTAATTTTAGCATGGAAGAATAAGAAATGTTGTACATCTTTAACAAAATTTACTCTTATATTTGTGTTGTCTTGTATATTATAACATGTGCTATTTCTTTTTCTCGTGCATTTGAAAAGTGTTACAACATATATGTTATATCAATTTTGGGAAAATAAATGTTGACAAAATACAAGAATGTAATTGGTGATTTAAAGTAACAATACCACAATATCTTTGCTAAATTAAACATACTGACTACATAGTGAGCAGCACCTTCAGCAATACATTTGCACCTTTAAACAAAACATTAACATGTGTGAACAACACTTACTGAACCAGTGTGGTACAATGTCTCCAAATTCGGTACGTAATGTATCTGGTATGAATTTGAAGTGGTTCTAAGTGGTATTTATGTTATTTGTTTTTGTTTTCAGGTTAAAAAATACACGGCTAAATGGCAATGCTTTGATGCAGAAGAAAGAAGCTTGTTTCTGGAAATTTATACAAACATACAGAGTTTTCACTATATTGTCTTGCATAATGAATGTTAAAGGGAGATTTCCAAGATCCTCGATCACCAGATGCTAAGAATCATCAACAAGTTTTCAAAAGTCTGAAATATTGCTTGATATTATCAAGAATACAAGCTTGGTTGTCTGATTATAACCAGGTCTAATCATCTACCAAGCAAAGATGTGGATTTTAAGGTCAACATGCCATTTCCAAAGCATGTTTGGTGGATTTGTGCTTGTTTGTTTTAAAAAGGTAAAAACTGCCTGAAGATCTGTGTTTTCACTTTAAACAGGGCTTTTTCAGCCTGTCTCACAGGGCCAATATTCGGCCCCGTTCCCAATGCCAAATAGCGACCATTTTTCCCAATTTCAAGAAAAAAATTCCCAATATCACAAATTAATTCCCATTTGACCGAAATGCCTTTTACCTATAAAAATAAATAACCAAGAAACCATGAAATCAAGAGACTATTCCAATTATGCGATTTGTTTGTTTACTTCTGATCGGTGATCTGTGAAAACTACTTTCTGTAAATTTTTGTATGAATGTAACCAGTGAAAAAATAGACTCTTACCCAACGCAAGTTGAAGATGTCATGGCGCCACTCCAGACATTATAGTCAATATTTGGTTTGAAAATTAACAGGAATTAATTTTCATTTCATAAATGAAAGTATTTTCGCTTTAACTGTTTTACTGCATATAAAACTGAAAGAAGTTATGAAGCAAACATGGTACGTGCAGTACTGGCTTTTATACTGACCCGCAAAAATAAAATGATGAAAAATGTCGCAAAATAGTAAATACTACGGGATCTAGAATCTACCAACTTCTGCAAATGATGACCATAATACCATCCTGCACTGCAGCTGTGGAGAGAGGGTTCAGCACCATGAACCTACTATGCACTTCTTTGAGAAGCTACCTTGGCCAGGAAAAACTCTCCAATTTAATGAGAATCTGTCTTGAAGGCCCTGCAGAGCTTTCTGAACAAACTCTGGAAGAGCTCTGTAACACTTTTAGAGACACAAAAGCAAGGCAGATTAAGCTTTAATACAGAAAAATAAATGTTGAAATTTCCCAATTTTTTTGATTTGTTGATACTTTTCTTTCTCAAATTTTACTATTTAACGCGTCAAAAATTCCCAATTTGGTCTGGGGCCTTTTTTCCAAAAACCCCTGAAAAAGCCCTGCTTTAAAGAATCTTCACCTTCAAGGCCGGATGATATTTTTGTCAGCACGCATATAAAACTAAGTTGTCAGTCATGACTAAATGTGTTAATAGCAATACCTTTCCTGGTTTTTCAGCTTGAAATCTTGTTAATGGCTAGGAACTTAACGTGAACCATTGTAACCAATTTATGCGAACGTGAAATGCAAATATTTAACGATAATTTTGTATCTCACCTTCAATTTCGGGTTAAGAACACCGGAAGTTGATATTCTACATTCACACCGGAAAGCAAAATGATAACAGTAAAACATCTTTTATTTGAAGTAAAATTCCTATTATTGTTTTATTTTTTTATCGACCTAAAATGGTTTTGCTTATGAACTTTTTCTTTATTTTTCAAGTTTGATAAAAGCAATAAAAATTAGACTGGTCATCAAATTTTACCGGCTCAGAACACCATTAGAACCCAAAGACACCACAAGACACTCCACATTGTATTTAAAATAATGAAAATATAAGTAAAACATGGCAATGTCGATACTACAGTAAAACGATTATAGAGGTTTTAAAAAAACTATCAATATTCCAAAAAAATATCCACCTTTTAACTTAAAACAAACTGGATTTTCCTTGTTAGCTAAACACGTTGTACGCGCGCCTGTACACTTTTTTAGTTAAGATAATATTTTAGTTAATTATAGTTTTACTCCGCGCATATGACGGACAGTAGTTATACAAGACCATGCGTGCTTTTCACATGCTGTCAAGTTGATAGGTGTGTCTACTGCATGACCATGCACTCGCTGCGTACAGAAGAAATACGAGGTGCTCATGGATATTGAAGGGTTGTCCTTCACCAACTCCCAAAGATTATAATGGGAAAACAAAAATGTGGCATAAATCTTCCAGGGTTTGTTCAGAAAGCTCTGCAGGGTCTTCAATACAGATTCTCATTAAATTGTTTTTCCTGGCCAAGGGAGCTTCTCAAAAAAAGTGCATAGTAGGTTCATGGTGCTGAACCCTCTCTCCACAGCTTCTGTGCTGGGTGGTATTTACGGCCATCATCTACAGAAGCTGGTAGATTCCAGATAGCATAGTATTTACTATTGTACGACATTTTTCGTCACTATATTTCGCCGGTCAGTATAAAAGCCGGTACTGCATGTACCGTTTTGCATCATAACTCTTTTCTGTTTTATACGCAGTCAAACAGTTATGGCGAAAATACTTTTATTTATGAAATAAAAAATAATTCCTGTTAATTTTCAAAATTAATTTTCAAACCATATATTGATTACAATGTTATCTGGAATGGCTCAGTGACGCATCTTCAACTTGACGGTGTACGGCTGGGTAAAAGTCTATGTTTTCACCGATTACATTCATACATAAATTCACGGAAAGTAGTTTTCACCAAAGATTATAATGGGAAAACAAAAATGTGGCATAAATCATGAAAATCGACATATTAATTATGTCAGCGACCCAATGTGTTAAGGTCGTCAAATTATTTCACCAAATACATTGTTATTTATAATTCTTTGCATAAACAAAAACGCTACGTAGATCTACATATTTCGAAGCAATACATGTTAAGCTTTGGTATAAAAATTAACTTTTTAGATCATTGTGTATTTTAAGTGTTTATAAATTTCGGGTGGGAAATTGATAAATTCGTAGTTCCTAAGTGGCATTTTATTTTATATTTTCACTTGCATCTAGTTTATTCATTCTACACATATTGAATAAATGCATTAGATAATTTTGTTCTGTGACGGAATTTTTATTGTGTGACTGATCATGCATTTCGTTTCACATCATTGAGATTTCCTACTTAGTTTCTATCGCCCTGGAGACAGAAATGTTCGTAAATTGTTAGATCTGCTGCTTCCGGCACAGAACGGTAACACCATTCACTTGTTAGCAATTGTAATTCTTGTTTGATGGTTCATGGTTGCTAACTAACTTGACAACGTTTTTTTAATTGTTAGTATACCAGTCGATGGAAAAGTTTGCTCGTTAACGAACCTGTCCAGACTTCAATGAGTGGCTTCCTGTGCCACGAAGTAGTAGATTGATCTTGCCCAAACTGTGAACACATATAGGTTGTGTTAGGTCTGTTAGTCGAACCTAAACTTGTCAAATGCCTTGATGGATATAAGTCATTACCTTCACGTTTCAGTTTTAAAAAGTGTAACGAACAAGTATAAAATACCTATAAAAATTAAAATTTTATTAAATTATACATATAGTAAACTACTTGAAATGCCATATACTTAAAGTAATTTAGAAAAATAATTGCTTAAAAGAATTTTTGAATGAGCGAAAATATTATTATTATATGTTAAATTATAGTCATTATAAATAAACGAACACAAGTAGCGAATTAATTTAACCATAGACTATATCACATCCCCTCTACCAGGGCGTTACCTCGAACCCTACACGGCTATATACATTTCCTTGACCGCCTACGCGCCTGTGTAATACCAGGCACGCACTTTTAAGCAGTTTATATGTTATTTAATGATATAAACAATAACACACATTTTAACCATTATCTTCAAAACAGAACATAAATTATGACAGTATGAAAAAAGCAATGCACCCAATGATTACTGTCCATTTTTCACTGATAGCATCACACACTGGAACAGTCTACAACACCATAGTGCCTTACTGCTTGATCCAGTGGATGGATGGGTGAATGAATAATGTTTTATAGATCCGAGTGCTGATATTTCAACTACACTGTCTAATATGTGTCCGCAAATAACTGTCCAAAATAGATTCTGTGTGTTCTTTTTGTCTCTTTTCGTTACTTTTTTTTCTTGATTAGCCAAAAATGCAGAGGACCAGTCTCATTAACTTATCCTAGGTCTTTTTTACTGCAACACCGCCGGGCCGAGCACGTTGAAATTCTTCTAAGAATAAATTTTGCAAGAAACATGGGTTTCGGCGATTTAAAAAACACGACTGGTCAGAAAGCGCTAAACGACTTTTTAGCCGACCGTAGTTACATCGAGGGGTATGAATTTAAGTTCATTATCCACTTACTGGATCATTGTATTTCTTGCACTGTAGCATGTTGTAAGGAGTATGCATGTCGGAGACCTTGTACCACTTCGATCTCGTACCACTACAATGTCGTGCCATTCTTGGAGACTTCGGACCACGTATAGGATATATAGGGATTTATTTTCGCACCTATTAAGTACCCGTTATCGATGTCATTAAGACAATTACAATAGACATGTAATTGGTCATTATGCGTTGATGATTGATGTTTCCGCACATATTAAGTACCCATTAATAGGCGAGTAATTGATGAGTAATTACAGAAGATTGGTGTGAAAAAACACTTGGTACAGCTTAATAAAATTTATTTCAAACATCAATAATATTTTAATAAAATATAAAGCACATTTTGTGATTTATAGCACCAGAAACAATACATATTGCGCTGCATTTAACGTAACTAATATACACAAACTAATATACACAAGTTGCATAATCACACACATACACACACTCTGCATAAATATTGAGCTGCATTTAACAACTGATATACACAAACTAATATACACAAGTTGCATAATCACATACACTTACTCTGCATAAATATTGAGCTGCATTTAACATAACTTCTATATTTATATATGTGGTACGAAGTCTCCAGGAAAGTGGCACGAAGTCTCCTGGCACGAGATCGTAGTGGTACGAAGTCACCCTAATTCTGCATACTAGACACATAGCTGCCACCCTAGGTAGCGAATTTGGCAGAACTCCGCAAAGGTTTTTTTTTTTTTTTTTTGCAGAAGCGCTTTCATACCCAGTACTACATTATATATTAATCGAAAGGAATTTAGGAACTTGTTTATAAAGAAATCACTAAAAATAGTCAATAGTAAAAATATTTACCTGATTATGTTTATGGTCTATTGATTGAATTTTTACAAAATTTATATTTATAAATCATGGTAAATTGTTTATAAAAAAACAACATGGTGACAAAATTAGTCAAATGTAAATCGGATAATGCTGTTTCAGTCAAATGTAAATCGGATAATGTTGTTTCAGATTCCAGCCATCCCAGGCAGATGTTGTTGTGTTCAACGCCATGGCGGGGGCTCCTCCAGCCAACCTGAACAATGCTCTCCGCTGGTACAACCACATCAAGTCATACGGCAGTGAGAAGTCCAGGTACATGAATATTATTAAATGTGTCAAAAACTAATTTGCTTTAAAACTTGTCTTTTAAAGACTTGTCAACCCATGTAGCGTTTTCATTATGTGCCTTCTCATCCAGGGTAATTTTTGTTCATAGTTGAAGAACATTAAAGATGTTGGCAGGGGGTTTTCAGGTTTGTTTTTTTTTTGAAAAAGGCCCCAGCCCAAACTGGGAATTTTTGACGCGATAAATAGTCAAATTTGGGAAAAAAAAGTATTGACAAATCAAACCAATTGGGAAATTTAAACATTTATTTTTCTGCATTAAAGCTTTATCTGCCTTGCTTTTGTGTCCCTGAATGTGTTACAGAGCTCTTCCAGGGTTTGTTCAGAAAGCTCTGCAGGGTCTTCAATACAGATTCTCATTAAATTGGAGTTTTTCCTGGCCAAGGGAGCTTCTCAAAAAAAGTGCATAGTAGGTTCATGGTGCTGAACCCTCTCTCCACAGCTTCTGTGCTGGATGGTATTTACGGTCATCATCTACAGAAGCTGGTAGATTCCAGATAGCATAGTATTTACTATTGTACGACATTTTTCGTCACTATATTTCGCCGGTCAGTATAAAAGCCGGTACTGCATGTACCGTTTTGCATCATAACTCTTTCCAGTTTTATACGCAGTCAAACAGTTATGGCGAAAATACTCTTATTTATGAAATAAAAAATAATTCCTGTTAATTTTCAAAATTAATTTTCAAACCATATATTGATTACAATGTTATCTGGAATGGCTCAGTGACGCATCTTCAACTTGACGGTATACGGCTGGGTAAAAGTCTATGTTTTCACCGATTACATTCATACACAAATTCACGGAAAGTAGTTTTCACAAATCACCGATCAAAAGTAAACAAACAATTTGCTTAATTGGAAAAGTCTCTTGATTTCATGGTTTCTTGGTTATTTATTTTTTAAAGGTAAAAGGCATTTTGGTTCAAATGGGAATTAATTTGTGAGATTGGGAATTTTTTGCTTGAAATTGGGAAAAATGGTCGCCATGTGGCATTGGAAACGAGGCCGAATATCGGCCCTGTGAGCCGATATAGCCCTGGTTGGTGATGTCCAAAATTGAAGAATAATACTGGTAAACTATTAAATGATCAATCAATAGGCATGCCCTTTAAGAGCTTCTTCTCAGGACCTAAACTGTCAGAAAATGTATATCTTTTGCAATGTGACTTATTATTTACATTTGCCTTATTATTTACATTTGCCAGCTCAAAGAAATGAAGGAATAATATAGCACACTGTATATCAGGTGTGTCACATGAAGAAGAAACTCGGATGATTGAGTGTTTCATAATATTTAAGCATACTGTAAATCTGTTTCCCATGTACTCATAAACCAACAATACACAACATTGTCAGCCTTTTAAATGTTCATATAGCGGGTCATTTCTATCACTGTAAATGTGAATGTGACTGGTAATTTCTGTTGACTTGTAACTTATGTTGCATTTAACTGTTGACTTATTCTTGGGGTTCACCCTTTAAATATTGCAATGTAAATGTAGTAGTGAGCAACTTGTCTGTTATGATATTAAAAATCTTGAGCCCAACATTTTAACAGACTGTTGGTGTTCTGAATAACCTGGCCATTTCACACGTCTAATGTTGATATCATTCTATGTGTAGTAAACTCCAGGAACATTGAAACCCCACTTCTGTGTCTCATTGTTTCTGCTATGTAACAAGAAGCATGAAATATGGTGGATAGAACAAACTTTCACAGACATGCCATCACCAAAGTCAGAGCTATTGTTATAAAACTGTGCTCCCGCTCCAGCTCGATGGTGAATCACTATGGGATCCAGGCAAAGAATTACTCCTAACTTACATAACTTAAATAACCATAATCCAAGTAAAGTTTGAATAGTCTCTTGAACGTACCTGTTTTGATGCTTTACATTGAATTTTAACTTTAGTAGAAAATATTATCAACCTGGGCACAGGTTTATTCTGGTCATGAAAAAAGTGGAGTCAATGAGCACGTTGTAGTCTTTTTCAGTCAAGTCATCAATGATGCCTCTTTTGTATGTCTGTATGTTGCTTGTTTGTGTGCTTGTACATAGTCATTTGGTAAAGCAATGTGTTATGTGAAGGAAAAGAAAAAAAGTAAAGGCACATTCTAAAATGAACCCAATTGGGCATTTGAGCAGTGGTGCCTGTGGTGTAGTGGACTTGACAACTTGTTACGCCTCTGACCGTTTAGCCTTTCACAGCATAAGTTGCAGTCCCTTTCGGGGCAAAGAACTTAATGTGAGAAGGTGTACTAGCTGAACTATGGTTTGCTGGTGGTTCTACATTTGCCTGGGGTCTTTCTCCACGAGAATAGCTGGATGTTGTTATAATGACTGTAATTGGTCACTGCAATATGAAAAAACAAAAAGAAAAAACAACAACATGCACAGAAATCCTTTTTTTTTTAAGTATCATTCCTGCCCTTCCCAAAATAAGAGACCAAAGGAACACTTTAATGCAGAGGTACAAAGTTATCCCTGTACATTGTTTTTCAATTATGAGGCAGAAAACAGCTACACAAACAGTTAGCTTTCAAAATACCCTGGCCATTTCACACATCTAATGTTGACATCATTCTATGTGTAGTAAACACCAGGGATAGTAAAACCCACTGCTATGTCTCATTGTTTCTTCTAATCTAGGAGAAGCTTGCAACGTGGTGGATAGAACAAACTTGAAAAAATTTTAACATTAATAGTTTGAGATGATTACAAGTTTGGTGCTCTTGTTTATTTTTTATCTGGTTCAAGCATAAGTGGTCCAAGTATTGAGATGCTTTTGCTTCCAAGTTTTGCATTCTGCGAGGTGGTAGTATGGGCCATTTGTAGGTCTGTTGTCAGTTTTTGTGTGTGTGGATAACTCCTTGCTAATAGAAATTGTTCCTACTAGCAGTGGTGTATTAATATTAGGAATGTTAATGAATATTCAAATGTCAAGTCAGTATTCTAATAGAGATCTTGGGATTCGAATATTTTATCATTCTTATTAACTTTTGTAAAGTTTGTAAAATTGAAAGGGTATTTCTTTAGTTGATTGTATTATCTCGTAACGACTTAAGAAGCTGGCGATATGTGATTGCGCTCGCACTAATAGGGTATGGTCATGTCTTCTGATAGCAAATTCTGGCATCTGGTTAACAGCAAGAAATCACTACACCATGCATGGCCCCTTCTCTGACCCCTTTCCCTCCAATCACATATACAGCTGTGGAAACAGTACAACATTTAATAAACACACATGTCAGTTTATTGCTGGAGCAATCAGCTAAACTAATTACATAAGACTGCTGTACCCAGTTTTGGTCAGGATTGCGTGTAATAAACACATTATATACTGCTATACTTTTTGATAACAGTCCCCAGAACTTTTTTTTTTTTTGGTGCACACAACTTGATCACCGTCAAGCAAACTTAAATTGTAATTACTTTTTGTTTCTGTCTCTCTACATCATAATTGTTATTTAATTTCTATACAATACATCAACATCTATTTTCTGTCACTGCTATTTTCTGCTCTGTGTTTTTGCTGCTAAGTTCTCTTCAAATAACAAAAATTTAAATCTACAGACTTTCTAATTATCAGTCTCAGGTTTACTTAACACACTTAAACCTCACAAGCATACACTTTATAAAAGGTCTTTATATATTGGTTGGCATTTCATCAGTTAATTAACAGTCCGGTAATCCTGACACTTGGCAATCACAATTCATAAAATTAACAATCAGGTAATCCTGGCACTAATAACCTGACACTAGGCAATCACAATTCATAATGGTCACATGTGTATTGGTAACTTAATGTCCCTAATTAACATGTTATGGCTTCAGATTAACATCCAAGCGATACTCTTAGCGATTATCAGCCAGTCATAATTTAACATCAATCTGACCACCAACCAATCAAGACCGATAATTGGCTGTACACTTGAGGGATTTCCCTAAATAAAACCTGCATGTTTTTGCCTAATTGTCTTACATCGATCCAGTATCACCTGCATCTTGTCCTTTTGAAAATGCCACCTTGACATATGAATGTAATTGATAAGATTAGTTCATAGAACATAATTGATCGTGGTTATATATTCTCTGCATTTAGTAAGGTAAAATATTAATTTTGTGAGCTGTTTTTCTATTTGTTTTACAAAATCATCTAATACAATCATTATATAATCTTACTCAATCTATACATTAACATTTCAAGGGGCTTAAATAACTCCTTAAATTGAACATGTCATATATTAATACAAATAAGTCATTATTAATGCAACATGTCTTTAAACTCTAAATGTTAATGTACAAAGTACACAAGGTTCCCACAGAACCGGGAAATCGGGGAAAAAGCCGGGAATTCGAAAATAAACACTCCCGGTCGGGAAAAGACCTTAAATTTGACATGATACGGAAAAAAACGGGAAATTACCGCGAAAACAGCCATTTCACTCATGGTTTGACGATTTTTGGCGTTGTGCGGTAGGCTCATAGTTTGGCGATTTTGGGCGCTGTGCGTCTGGCTCATACATACGCCATTTTACGCTATGCTGTCATTTGCATAGTTTGGCGAAATTATGCCCTCGAAGTTAAGTGCACAATCATAAGTGAATACTTCATGTAAAGTCTTTCTTTTATTTTTATTCAGTAAGATATAGCCTTTATTTATACATTTAGTGATTAAAAAAGAGGGCTTGTTCTGAAAAAATTGTGAAAATTTGCTCAGTTTGTAGAGCAACTTAATGGAATTTTCCATTGTTTACACTCGCTGGCAAATCTTACCATTTCTAAACCGCAACAACTCTCACATGGTCAGCCTAACAGTAAAAACCGAGTATGCCGATGTAATAAACATCCGCTTCCTTCACAATAAATGGAAGTGAAGTATTTGATGTTGAAAAGTTTTGCCGACTTATCGGAACCCCCTGTTGCTTCGAGGCAGCATTTAGCCATAAAACCCACTGTCTAATGAGAGGGGCAATATGTTTTATTGCTCTGTGGATCAACTTGGATGGTATTTAAGCTTCATTTGATTGCCTCGTTCATTAGCGTTCTAATCGCTGCATCCTTAACACCTATTGAAAAAGATCTTGTACACAAATCGTTTCATAATATTTATTGATAGTCTCACTTTATCTTGCTGCAGAAATATGCCTGAATCTTATGATATTTTGTTTGGTAGTGACACTGAGTCAGAAATTTCTGGTTTTGGGGAATCAAATTTAAATGTATTGTAAATAAAAAACAATAGCAATTAATGAATATTTCATTATAAAATAAAGAAATTGCCTATGACAAATTTCTTTTGTTTTATTCAAACCCTCTTCTAACAATTTATATAACCTCATATGCATGAAAATTACATCATCAGAAAGAAAAACTATTTCTGAATAAACTTTTTAATTGCATAAATATGATAAAATAACTCATTCTAGTTAAAATAAAACTTAAACATAACTACTGTCAGCTTCCCACACAAAACCATTAATGCTCTATGAACCTGAGGTACCTTTGTCACCTGTTTACCTATGCATGCCATTTGGCCTGATAAGCCATCTGGTTATGCATTAGGCATATGGTTATTTAGGAGAACTGTATGAGTGAAAGGGTTAGTGCATTTTAACTGAATTTGATTTAAAAAATCGGAGTATTTGTTGGCATACATTTGTAAACTCTCATATATATTTACCGCAAAACTCTTGAATGTTCACATTCATAGACCTTGAAAATGGACAAAATACCTGGAAAAGACCTTGAATTTTTCCTTTCAGAAATTGTGGGAACCCTGAGTACAACATGTTACAAAAAAGACATTCAAGTTTAAGGTGACCAATTAATAATGCATAAATTATACGGGGTTTTGCATTGTCTTAACAATGATTGGTTACTGTTAATGTAAATGTTTAAATGTTCCTAATAATGCTAATTGTTAAGGAGCAATAATATTGTTCACACATTTATAAGCATTCTTTATTGACTCTATTCACCTATAAGTTACTGCTGACTGATTAAAGAAACACCACTTTTTGTCCTTCAGTACATACAGGATAATGGCGGATTTATAATATTGCTGTATCTATTTCTAAAAGTAGAAGTTGTCATTTTAAAAGTAAATGCTATACAAAAATCGTAAATCTACAGCCGCTGTACATAAAGTAAGGCTAATAATGTCAATTATTGCAGAAATAAAATATTTTACATTTAAATAACAAACGTAATGATAGATTATCTTGTTGTGTGTTTCTCTGATATAAATTCGTTCTGAATACTTGAATATGCTTCGAAAACACATAAATCTCGTTTTTAGGATTCAATTTACATCCCTTATTAATGTTGATATGTAGGTGTGAGTAAATATTAGATAAATTGTTTGCATCGGTCATTCTAGTTATTTCCCTTTCTATTTTTCAGAGCAATTTCTTGTTAAGGCAATACCTTTATTCTTGATTGTAAATTTTTCATACTTGCATGGGTGACCTTTTTGTTAAGATATTCATAAAGATGAGATAGCACAGATTGCATTGTTCATTTCAGAGTTTTTGCTCTTCGTCATATATCTAGGCAAACTCCTGTGCAGAGATAACTCATTTATTCTTAGCTGAAAAACCTTCAACATTCAGCAGGAAAATATATCAAGAACTTTCTTATTGAAAGATTTATTACACTTGTAGTTTACCGGGTGTTGGAAAGCCTCTAGACTCGTATGGACCAGCAGGTGGAGTCTCTGCTCCAGCAAAGGCTGATGATGACGAAGATGACATTTTTGGTAGCGACGATGATGATGACGAGTCAGAGGATGAAGCCACTAAAGCCAAGCTGGCTGCATACCATGCCAAAAAAGCCGGCAGTAAGTTAGGTTTTATCTCCAAAAAATACTTCAGAACAATTCCAAATACCTTTCCAGAATGCTTAAGTATAAGTTTTGGGCTTAAGTTAATGTCATATCAACTTACTTACATTGTAGATTTGTCATCAAACTGACTGTGTTTCCATGGTTCTATCCTGATGTTTGCCTGGGATTTTCTTTAATACCAATTATAGCTGGATCCTATTAATAAGACCATCACTATCCTAGTATTTGGGGGGAAGTGTATAAAAACAAAACATGCTTTGACAAAAGCCCTATGAGGATTTAAAAAACATATATTTTGGTAACTTAATTTACAGAGAAGGTCATTATTGCCAAGTCAAGCCTTTTGCTTGATGTGAAGCCATGGGATGATGAGACGGACATGGCAGCCATGGAGAAATGTGTACGGTCTATTGAGATGGATGGCCTTCTATGGGGAGCAGGTAAGTGACATGAAAAGTGTTTTTGCAGGAGAACTTTAATTGTGATCGAATAAAAAAAAATAAGAAAGAAGGATTATTTCCAGTGGTTGAAGTGGTTTAGAGTCCCTGATGTTTATCATCTGTACCACACTGTTGTATGCCCTTCTGGGCAGAGTTGTTTTCTGACTCTTAACTTCTGAAGCAGCTCCACTTGGTCTGGGTTTAAGGGTCTGTAAGGTCAAATAATTTGTTACCTGCAGTGTGCTGGTGGTTCTACCTTGACTGGTCTGGGTTTGTTTTCTGGACACCAGTAACAAGCGGACATTAAGTAGAAAAGGGTTTGGTGTATTGTCAACTAACCTTAGCATTTTATATGGCAAATATTAATGGCAAATATTAATCTAACACATTATATCCAGTTATGTAGGTCATATAAAATGGTTTTGCATAATTTGCACTGGCCTGCGTATACATTTTTTTTTTATCTGGTGATCTTTTTTTATTTTTGATGCATAGCCGATGACCTTTTGATTAAAATTATCTCCTCATTGTAGAAATCATTTGAAGAAAAAAAAGAGGGGTGGATGTCTTTGACCTGATTGTGCTGAAGCATGATTAAAGCATAATAGGGTTGTTTTTTACCATATGATTGAAATAACTGTTTCCAGTTATATACATTGAAGTGACATGTCAGTTTGAAGCACAGTCTGAAGCACAATTTCTGTTTTGATTTGCAGCCAAACTGGTTCCTATTGGTTATGGTATCCGCAAGTTGCAGATAAATGCTGTCATTGAGGATGATAAAGTCAGCACTGATGATTTGGAAGAAAAGATTGTTGCGTTTGAAGAACATGTAAGAACTATTTTTCAATAGTGACTTTTTGCTCTTATTATTAAATGACTAATCACAGATTTGTTCTTGTATTACATTTGACTTGCATGGTATTACTTTTTGTCCTTCGGCACCGTATGACCTATATATAGTGTCGGTGTGCCGTAATACCCAAAACAGATTTTGTTCTGTGCCTTTTTCAAATGTTGGTATATATTGCACTGCACATAGGACTGTCATATATTCCTGTAAACTACCGTATATAGACTTAAATCAGAAGTAAAGGTTTATACTGCTGTTGTAGCTTTGACTATTTGGTAAGGTAAATTATTGTTTATTTTAAAAATAAAAAGGATGAAGACGGCCTTAATCATTTTTTATTTAAGCTTTTACCAAAAGTGTTGCATTTTGTTAATAATTAAACTTCAGTGAGTTTAAGTTTAACACAAAAGTACATTATTGTTATTTTTACATACCTTTTTTCTCCAGCAAACAAAACCTTAGAGCAATCTGTCGAATGACTGCTCCAGGTACAGGAAAGCTGTTGTTCAGTGGTTCTAACCAAGTCTATGCTTTAAAAAATTGTTGAGCAAATTCTAGTAAACCCTACCAAAACATAGTAAAGGGTAAAGTGTATGTGTACCTTCTGTTTTTAAACTATGTTGCATTTGCTGAATATTACTTTATTGTATTTCAGATACAAAGCATGGATATTGCAGCCTTCAACAAGATCTAAGGGACTGTATTGTGTGTCTATTGACTGATAAAAGTGCTAATAAAACATCTAAGACAGCCAACTTCTGTGTTGAGTGTGTTTAATATGCATGTAAAGATGGAAGGTGTGTCACAGCAAAGCAGCACCATTCCGCAGGTGTACATTTATTAATGCAAATGAAATTCTTTATGTGTTCAAATCCATAAATGTGGCACAGTAAATCTTTATATGTATCTCAAAAGTACATTTCACTTTGCTGTAATATAAATTCACTTTCTTAAGCAAACCTCTTTCAGTTATGGTTTTACGCTATTGAATTTGTTGTTTTTCTTTCAAAATATTTTTCACTGCTGCACTTAAAAAAAATGACCAATGCGCAAGACAAATTATATAGATATTATATTGGGTTAAAACTTTGTACTAGACCAGCCTTGATGATTAAGAATGCAGAGTGTGGACCCAGTATATAGGAGGGTACAGACTCCCTGGTTGAGGCACACCATATTTCCATGGTTATTAGATGAGTAAAAATGATAACTCGTGTTGTATTCATATTCATCTATAGTCCAAAATTACCACTTGATTGTGTACTTACTAACACCTCTAAAAATGTGACGTGTTGACCTCCCAGATCGGCATTGACAGAACATGAATTTCTTTGATCTATGTCACCAAGTAATGCAAGTTAGTGAGCAAGTGGGATGAGAGTGACACAGTACACAAGATCATAAGGGGCAAATGACAGTTCGCAGGGGGTTTGGTGTCATGTTAACTGGCCAACTATATGAGAGTAACATAACCATTCATAATGATTTCTCTGCTTTCGAGATTTGGCAGAGCGATTATTTTAACCAGTGCTCTATGATAACTCCTCTCACTGGTCAGGTTTCGCTGTGCTTCAGTGATCACTGCATCCTTGAGTCTCTGACCATTGTAGAGATCATGTACATTAATGTGGGTGTCAATGTAAAGATTTTCCTTATGGTGCAACATATAACAAAAAAAAACTTAATTTATTTTCATAATGTAACACTATTCCTTAGGGAAACTATTTAAAAACAACTACCGGTATAAATATAATCTCGTTTGTCAAGCTTATTTAAAATTTTCCTTCTTGTGGCAGAAAATGATACGAAAGCACCACAGGTCAGCAGAAAGACATCTCTCTTGAGTCTTGACCCAACAGTTTAAAAAGTGGAAAAATACCTACCCACAAGGGAGATAACAACGAATTTAGAAAGATGTCCCCTCAAAATAAAACGATGGAATGCCAGTGGTACGATTTCCACTTCAGATGTCGCATTGCTTTCAGATTGTGTGAAAATTTCAAATGCATTTGAGAGTGCACATTGCATGCCTGAAACATGAGACGTAATGGGTATGCATTTATCCCCTTTGCTTAATAGTAACACCATTAAGCCATTTACCTAGAACAAACCACACCTTAATGGTGTTTCCAGCAGGTAGTTTTCACTAAAAGTGCAGTTAAGACCTAAAAAAAGGTTCTGGAATACAACATTATAGGACAAACCTATGTCATAATTCCCAAATGCTATATTATGTTACTGTTTTTATATGTTGGTCTAATAATATACAGACATCCCTTCCCATTTAAAACAACTTCCCATTTAAATCAATCAAAATTAAAGTCAGTGACCCTTAAACCCCAAACATCTGTTCTTTCACCTTTACATATATAATTATTCTTTAATGTTTCTGATACATTCAGGTTAGTGTTAGTTTATATTTAATGTATTATATGTTAAAGTTATTACTTGTGAATTAAACCTTCATATTATTAATATAAACTAACACTAACCTGTGTAAGTGACAAAAAGAACATGGCGCCTACTGATTAATAAAGTCAAGGTATTTTTTGATATATCCCAGTTGTCAATGATATAACACCACAAGAGGTTTTAAGGGAGTGTATAAATGTTAACAATTTTGATTGGAGACTACAAAAAGAACAACACCTTACCAGAAGCATCAATATATTTACAAAAGAAAATGTGAAAATTACATGTATATTAATTTACAAATCGAAATAACATGACCAGAAGCATTTGAAGACAAAAGTTTGAGCACCTGTTGTACAAGGTACTTGTAGCCAAGAAGTAATGCAGCTTGTTGTGAAAAATTGTCAGCTTAAACCATTAGCTAGGATCACTTTATAGAAATGTAAAAACAATCCAACTGACCAATCTAATATTGCAATTCACAACATTATTTCACAAAAGAAAAATTGTACCAGCATATTATCGATCAATTGTTTCACATGCTTTGAAGGTATTTATACTTGAGTATTGGATTTATAACATTTTATGAATCCATTGATAAATAATTGTGTGCAGATCTTGAATTCAGTTTTTCTGTGAATATAAACAATAGTTGGATTATTAGTTCATCAAGGTGAAGTAATAAGGATTTCTAAGTGTGTATCATGATATCAAAGCATCCATTATGCTGTTGTTTTTTTATTGTTGTTTTTTTTATCGATTTATACTCAAACCAAGCAGTGTACTGCATCATTTTTAGAACCTGTTGAAGAGTGTAGAATACTTATTTTCACCTCTATCAACATTTTAGCCTTGTGGTTTTAATTTAATCATATTTCTATTTGAAAATGGCTAAAAACGTCCATGAAGGAGTTTTCAGAGACTTTTACAAGAATAACTTGCTAAGAATATACTTTAATGCAGTTTTATGTTTAAATCCTTTGTCCTGCTAATCATAAGATGAACATGCATAGACGTATACTTAGCAGATCCAGTGCTCCCTATAAGTAAGGATCTTCCATTTTCTGCGTAAACCATGTGACAGGATGTCTTCACTTCATTATGTGAAACATTGCTGTTTGACAGCTTCTTAGAGCAGTTAAATGTAGCACGGCATGTATTATATAATGGGTTACAAGCATTCATAACAGTTACAATGATAATTGCTGGATCAATAAGGAAATTGTTTTCTTTTCAACAAAGAAAGAAAGACTATAACTCAACAACCAAAAATAACACAGCCTGTTACAATCCTTGCAAATTAAACATTCTTTCATTTTTAAAAACACCATTCCCAAACTTGAAGGTGGCATCTGACAGTTTGGACCAAAGATTGTTATCTCAAATAACAAATCGGTCATTGTTACCTAAAGTCTTGCAAAATTCTGTTCGTGCTCCAAAAGCAGTTAAGCTGTGTGTACAGCGATGTATAAATCCCCACTTGTAGTTGCAAACAGGTATTGCCTATCTGAGCCACTCTGCAGAGACAGCTATTTTTAAACTAAGGAAACCATTTGACAACATACCCATGTAGTGCACTCTAACGTAGATATCCATTTTTAGAGGAGACCACTCTCAAGCTTATATATATTTGGAAAAAATTAATATTTAGTGCTTTTTGGCACAATATATAGAAGCTTTCATTATAGGTAATGTTCAAAATCGTATTAACTTATGACTCAAGTATTAGTTTTACTTAGACGAAAGTATTAGTTTTACTTAGACTAAAGTATTAGTTTATGAAGAAATGAAGCCTAAATTCCACAAAACAGTGGAAAAATATTGTTACATGCATTTGATGTAGACAAACTGTTGGATACCACCTTTAAATACTGGGGTATTTACAACATTTATACCGGTAATACAACTAAATCATTAATCATAATGTTTAAAAGAAATCACATTTTTCCATGGAAGTTTAAAGTTAATCTACTAACAAGGTATTGATGCTAAGGCAAATAATGAACATCCTGATCAGCCAGCTCAAACAAGGATTTATTTGCTCTTCCCATATACTAAGGCGTGTATGCTGTTGTAAACAAAATGACAAGGGGTTATCAGTACATTATAGAAGGATAAAGGCAGTTTAGCCTTATAATCTACTGTTCAAAATAATTGAAAGAAATTACAATTAACTGAGTATTAGTTAAATTATAATTTATACAAAGGATGGTTTTGATATATTTAAGATTTTTTATAAAATTATGATTTATACAAGGATGGTTTCGATATATTTAAGATTTGTATAATTTATTAAAATATTTAAGTTATATTCTTAAACTGCAATTACGAGTTTAATTTACATTAAGAAAAAAAAACTGCCATTAGTGTAAAAAATGACCTTGCCAATGAAACTCCTATCTGGCTATGTCAAACGTTACTTCTGAAAATGCATGAAGAATGAATAAAAAAACAACCAATTTATGCTTTATACATCAGTAAGAAATATTAATATGATACAAATGCTACATTACACTGACATCAAGCTTAAATTAAACATCATATAATAGGTCAGAATGTATAAAATAAAACAAACATTTTTTAACAATCTGTGTACTGTAATTTTTAAGAGAAATAATGTTGTTAGAGTGGTAAGACAAGTGAAGTTTTACAACATTATTGTCATACATTAAAAAAATCAACAAATGTGCATAAAAGTTTAAAAAAAATCACATGTTAGTTTTTAAATGGAAATATCATTGTAATGAAGCCAAAAATGTAAAAGACAGGAATAGGCTGGTTATCAGCAATGGTACATACCTAAGGATTAAATCGTACCTTAGAATGAAAAGAACAAGTCCCGTTATATCAGGAGAGGAAAGAGCATGTTATCAGCATTGTCAAAAAGAGGAACTCACTGGTCATCACAATTGTCAGAGAGGTAAGGGGAAGTTATCAGAATTGTCAGAGAGGTATAGGGAGATTATCAGAATTGTCAGAGAGATAAGGGGAGGTTATCAGAATTGTCAGAGAGGTAAGGGCAGGTTATTAGAATTGTCAGAGAGGTAAGGGCAGGTTATTAGAATTGTCAGAGTGGTAAGGGCAGGTTATCATAATTGTCAGAGAGATAAGGGGAGGTTATCAGAATTGTCAGAGAGATAAGGGGAGGTTATCAGAATTGTCAGAGATAAGGGGAGGTTATCAGAATTGTCAGAGGTAAGGGGAAGTTATCAGAATTGTCAGAGAGGTATAGGGAGATTATTAGAATTGTCAGAGGTAAGGAGAGGTTATCAGAATTTTCAGAGAGGTATGGAGAGGTTATCAAAATTGTCAGAGAAGTAAGGGGAGGTTATCAGAATTGTCAGAGAAGTAAGGGGAGGTTATCAGAATTTTCAGAGGTAAGGGGAGGTTATCAGAATTTTCAGAGAGGAATGGAGAGGTTATCAGAATTTTCAGAGAGGAATGGAGAGGTTATCAGAATTGTCAGAGAAGTAAGGGGAGGTTATCAGAATTGTCAGAGGTAAGGGGAGGTTATCAGAATTGTCAGAGAGGTATGGGGAGGTTATCAGAATTGTCAGAGGTAAGGGGAGATTATTAGAATTGTCAGAGAGGAATTGTCAGAGAGGTAAGGGGAGATTATTAGAATTGTCAGAGAGGTATGGGGAGGTTATCAGAATTGTCAGAGAGGTAAGGGGAGGTTATCAGAATTGTCAGAGAGGTATGGGGAGGTTATCAGAATTGTCAGAGGTAAGGGGAGATTATTAGAATTGTCAGAGGTAAGGGGAGATTATTAGAATTGTCAGAGAGGAAAGGGCTGGTTATCAGAATTGTCAGAGGTAAGGGGAGGTTATTAGAATTGTCAGAGAGGTAAGGGGAGATTATTAGAATTGTCAGAGAGGTATGGGGAGGTTATCAGAATTGTCAAAGGTAAGGGGAGGTTATCAGAATTGTCAGAGGTTAGGGGAGGTTATCAGAATTGTCAGAGAGGTAAGGGGAGATTATTAGAATTGTCAGAGAGGTATGGGGAGGTTATCAGAATTGTCAAAGGTATGGGGAGATTATTAGAATTGTCAGAGAGGTATGGGGAGGTTATTAGAATTGTCAGAGGTATGGGTAGGTTATCAGAATTGTCAGAGAGGAATTGTCAGAGGTAAGGGGAGGTTATTAGAATTGTCAGAGAGGTAAGGGGAGATTATTAGCATTGTCAGAGAGGTATGGGGAGGTTATCAGAATTGTCAAAGGTATGGGGAGATTATTAGAATTGTCAGAGAGGAAAGGTCAGGTTATCAAAAATAACTATACATGCACTCTTTATGCAACCATACATGACTGTTTTGTTTACTAAATCACATGACAGACACAATTTCTGTAATATAAGTGACATCAAACTTTTACTAGTTGAGGAAACCACAGATAAATGATGGGCAGAATCATTGTCAGCATGAAAACCCTCCAACATAAAAATTCTTACCCTGACCAAGACTCAAGCCCACCTGGTGAATGGCTGTGGAATTTTTGGGCAGCAACTTTTAAAGCACACATCATTATGGACAATATGGACATAAATAAAACAGACTTTCTTTTTTCTCTGCATAAAGTGTATCATATACAATTAATTAAATGTTTTGAAAAAATAACAATAAACACTTTATATCACACAAATAAAATTTCTGACAATAACATGAACAAAAACATAAAAAGATTATATTTGACAACCTTAAACATTTATTTTTGCAGTTTCAACTGTTGTAAAAATTGATCAGGAGCAATAAGTAGAAAAATTATCCAACAAAGTGTGATTGGTGCACCAAGATTTAGTATACAGTCATGAACATAACCTTTTAAAGTTGGTTTAAGTTGCATGACCAAATAACTAAATTACCGGTAATTTATGAAACTGTTTTCTATAATTCAGCTCTGCATAAATAGTGATAATTAATTGATGTTAATTATACAAGCAAAATGTTTGCTGACCAAATGTTAACTATTACACATTATGTGACAACTAATCTTGATCAGACATACAGTAACTTAACAGAGAACATGTTTGGAAAACTCCAGTTACCATATTACATTTATTGTGTTTAATCTCACACCAATAGAATTATAGTTACTTGGAGACTGTCCATTAGCAGTTGAACGGCCATAACTGTGACATGTCATACCATGGCATCAACTGAAATTACATTATCCTGAGAACCAGGCTGATCAGTCTAGGGACTGTGTTAAGCCAGAGCATATGAAAGGGGGCTGATTAACGACATGTACCATCTTATGTCTCCACCATTAATATCACCAGGTCCTCCCAAAACTGAAGCCTAGGTTCTATTGACATACTATGGGGAGTCAATCAATATCTTTCTTTTACAAAATCAAAGAATCTTGATAAAAGTCTTAATTACTTCTTTAAAGAAAATCAACCAGTCATTTAAAATATGTTTGAAGTAAAATTTGTCATAACATTACTACCCCTATCTTCTGGTCTTGGACCAAATCCTACAATAATGGTCCCTAAAAGTTTGATAAAATAGTCTCAGTGTATAAGGTACATTGATAAACATCACCATCACTTTCTCAGGGCTTTCAATAGTCTCAGTGTATAAAGTACATTGATAAACATCACCATCACTTTCTCAAGGCTTTCATAAGCGAACTCCTTGCCTGGTTTAAAATACTTATACTGTTAGCACCATTCTGTTCTGAAACGCTTTCTTCCACCCCACTGTCAGTAGCCATGGAAACAGTGTCGGAAGATGAACTCCCGCTCCCAATGTCACTTAAACGGTGCCTCTCAGTGGATGTCTTAAAAATTTTACGTGGCTTAAGGTACAGATCTTCATTAATTAACTTCTCACTTTTTTTCATTCTCATTGACCGCATCCGTCGCTCGTTGTTTTTTTTTGTGGCTTCCTTTTTCAAATCAAGTACAAAGTGGTGCAAGTTACTTTTGGAAAGAATTTGCCCATGACTTCGGATGGAATGTAAACGAATCTGGGACATATCATAACATACGAAGGCACAGGATTCTGCCAAACACTTGTATCGTTTCCATCCTAGATGGTTCACTGCATGGCGACGAAGGTTGGACAAGTTTGTACATGGTGTGTCACACTGCAGACATTTCACCTTCTCAACATCAATAATCTTTAGCAAATCTTTATATGAGTGGCAAAGAATTTTTGAAGGGTTGTCTGCATCTATTACAAAGGTGAAGAAATGTTTGATATTTTTAAACTTGTCCTGATTCATGCTGCCTTTCTCAGAAGGTGAAGCACCATCACTAGTTTTACTCTTTTCTTCTGTATCTATTTTCCTGCTATCTGTATCGGATGGCAATTCTTCATCATCTGAGGAGAGAAAGTCAGAGTTAATGATTGTATCATTCTCATCAATCGACTCCTGGTTCAACTCGGCTGCCCGTACATCTTCTTCTGAAAATCCACAAAACTCAGTATCCGAATCACTATCATCATCAAACAAAGAGTTGTCCAACTCAGTATTACTACCATGGCTACTTGACTGTGACCCTAATTTTGTTAGGCTTTGTTGCAAACTTGGAGATTTTGAACCCGACGCAAAAGTAGGACTCTGTTGTACAACTGTCTCTTCTACTTTATTTCTATTTCTATCATTACAAAAAACATTACACGTTTTAAATTCCGTTTTTGTTGTAATGTTTTCTTTAAATGAATCTTTTGTTTCATCATCTTTTTCATCCTTTATATTTATATCATCCTCGTCCATTCGTGCCCTTTTACAGACATTGTTATTACTGTTATTAGAACCTACTGTTTCCTTATCTCCAGTATTATCAACAAAATCATTCTGGTCATCTGTCGAATCTGCCACAGTTTGTGCTAAGGTCCTTTTCTTTGCACTTTCTCTACATTTCATTGGACCTTTTTTCACGTGTTCTAGATAAGAGCGATTCTTCCAGAATGCCTTGCCACATTGGATACACTGTCTCACGCCTGTGCTCAATGGATACACATGGAACATCTCTATCTTCTCTTTCTGAAACTGGTGCCGGGTGCTTTCGGCAGCTATCAAACTTTTTATAGCCATTGTCCCCTGTGCACTCTTGGTTATAGGATTACCTTGAGCCACCTGTTTCTGCTTGCCATCCAGATCCAACCGTCGAACATGACCCTCTTCACTCTTGTGTCTTATTTTATCAGGAACTACCAAAGCTTTACCAGATCCAGAAGGTTTAACTAGCATATGATGTCCACCACCTTCTATCAATCTTTTAGGACTGGTCTTCAGCAGGTCAGAGTCAAAGACAATACTTCCCGTAGAAAGTCTGGTTCTATGAACAGGAGGGGTGTCCATCTTGGTCTGCAAAAGTGATGATTTTACATCTGCTGCTGTAATGCCTATTGTTACAGAAGATGTAGAAAGATTTGTTCTGCTCACAACTTCTTTAGATCCATCTAAGGTTATAGCACTCACAACAGCCTGCAACACTGGATGGGTTTTGTCTTTATTTGTTCTAATCATATTCTCAGTAGAATCCACTTTCCTTGCAAGTGAAATATCACCTACAGCATCAGCCTCTGCTCTGCTCTTAACTGGGGAAGCTTTATTCACAATGTCCTTATTGCCAGCATGCATCATCTTTACTTTGTCTGCTCTTCCTTTCTGATGTGGGGAGTTTGATACAAAGAAATCAGAGATACTTCTCTGCTTCAGCGATCTGGCTGAGTCAGTTTCTGCACCTGACAAACACTCCTGGACTGTCTCAATTTTGACCTCAGCATCTATGTTTTCTGAAGACATTGTCAAATCTCCACTCAGGAATTTACCCTGTCTAGGAGTGAGGGGAAGCTTACCTTCAATCGGAAGGGTTCTCCTACGATCTCGTTCTTTTGAAGAATCTCTTGAACTATCAGACATATGTGATCGGCAATCTTGTGAACGATCCCTTGGTCTCCTTTCTCCAAAAACATCTACCAATGGCTGAACAACAAAGCCTGCAGAATTCCCCAACTTTGCCAGCTCTCTTGCTTGTCTTTTATTAACTGCATCTTCTTTAGCTGCCAGCAACTTACTGGCATCACTTTGATTCTCTGCTCTCTCCATCCTGTCATCTAATGTTTGTCTATCACTGCTTTCTGCTGACCTCTCCCTCTGTGGTCTTGTACCTCCATCTGATGCTGTCATAACAAACCCTTCAGAGTTCTTCTGTTTGATCAGCCCTCTAACAAGTCTCTTATCTGTAGTAGCACCAGTGTTGTGTCTACTTGCAACAAAACCTTCAGAGTTTTCAAGATTTTTTAAAGCCTTTGGCAGCTTATAAGAGGAATTTGACCTAATAGATCCAGATGGAGACACAGATGCTGAAGACTGACGCGACCTTTCATCAGTGGACTCTCTCAACTTCTTCCGACTATTTCTCTGCATTGCTTCATCTCCTTCCTTCATCTCATTGCCTTTTGTATCATCGTCATTTCTATGGCGAGAAAATCTGGTACCATACACCTTCTTGACAATCAAAACCTTTCTTTTTCTTATTTGTTTCTTCATTGGTTTTGTCACAACTCCCTGCAGCTTTTTCTTTCCTTTTAAATTTTTAGCATTCAGTACACTATGTGCCTTGTTCTTACGTTCTCTAGCAAACTTTGTGAGGCTGGCTGTCTCTACTAGCTCAGCCATTTCTTTGACAGTCATCTTGAACTTAGAGTTGTATCCGTCAGAGCTGGAGCTTGCTGACATGGGAGAGGTGGGACCAGGGCTGACAAATGAAGATGGACTTGGTGCAGAACCACTCACAATCACTTTTACAGGAGTCTTGCTGTGCTTTGAGCCAGGTTTAAAAGAGGCAGATGGTCTTAACTGTTTTAAAGGTGATTTGCCAGATGTTCGAGAGGCTGAAGAAAAGGAGGAGGAGGAGGGGTAAGAAGTTTTTACTCTTTCTTCAGACATCTTGGAAGGTGATTGTGCTGAAGAAGAGGATGAAGGCAAAACTATTGAAGGCTTCTCTCTTTTCCCAGCATTAGCCTTTTCTCCCATTTCTGTTTTTGCCATGTTTGTTCTTGTTGCTACATCTGCTGACGGATAAACACCACTTGCCTGCTTAGTACTCTTGTCCTTTGCATCAGAATCTTCTCTCAAGCCAAGTCTTCGATCATTTTCGTGGCTTTTTGGGTCATTTGTTGTCTTTCCACCTACAACATTTTTTCCAAAGGCTTCCCAAGCCAATTTCTCTTCAAGTTTACGTAACTCTCTTTTCTTTTCAAGTTTTTCATCATCTTCAGTCAAGTCTTCCGTTTGCTCTATGCTACCATTTTCATCACTGGAAAGATGCTCAGCTTTAAGACTTTCTTTTAACTTTTCAACCGGCAACTGTCTATCACTAGAAATTGAACGTCTACCAAACAGTCGGATATTGGTAACTGCTCCTTGCGAAGTACTTTCCGTTTGTTTTGATAATGAAATGATTTCATCCCTATCAACCTGTTTTGATCCATTTCTGGTATCTGTACTATTTTCAGTGAAATTACTTTGAGAACACAATTTTGAGGATGAATTAGAAGGTTGGCATACTTTCATTGCAGGGTTTTCAGAAGTTTTCCTAGGAGAATATTCTTTGTTGGACATAACTTCCTCACCACTTTTGGTCTCTTGATTAACCTCTACAAGCCGTGATTTCTCATTACATACAAATGTTTTGGTAACAGCAGGTTTTGTTGGGGGGTGGACAATTATTTCTGTTACTTTTGACTGCACAGTTACAGCTGCATTCTTTGAGGGTGTCACTACTGTCTCATCTGAATTCTTACCACTCTTGCCAACTTTCTCTACTTTCTTTGCCACTATATCTGCCTTACTGTTACTCCCCTTCTTACCCTTACAGAACTTGTAATGGTTAACAATGCTGGACTTTTTCCAGAACCCCTTGTCACATTTTCCACATTTTTCATAAAACTTTCCAGTTCGTGGCACACATTTACTACCCTCTGCAGAAGGATTCGAATTTGCTGGAACAGTTGATTTATCACCAGAATTCGATTTTGCTGTCAGCATGGACATCTGAAGTTTGTTTTTCAGCCTGTATGACTCCTTGATCTGCTGAATGGTGGTCTCACTCTTCTTATGATCAATCTGTAGATGGTCAGCCAGAGATGTAAAATAGACAAAGGTCTTTTCGCAGCTGGAGCATTCATACAGGCTGCCTACATGCTTGAAGCGCACATGCAACTTAAGCTTACCTCTAGTGGAGAATTTTTTATTGCATTTCTTACACCAAAGCTTGCCCATGTCACAGATTTCCATAAGAACTTCTGTTGGCATTGGATCCATCTCAGCAAGTTTGCCTTTATCCAGGGCAGACTTGTTTGTGTTCTCACTGACCGTAGAAAAGGTACTGTCGACTTCCATTGGTGACTTAGATCTTCTTATGGAACTGTCTACAGAACATCGTGGAGATGATTTCCTGCATCTTCCTGATGTCTTGGCAGGGGATATAATTGATGCTGACTTAACTGTTGAATTGGTCCCTGCCTGCGCACTTGCAAGCACTTGACAGATGTCTCCAATGGATTTATTCTTTTTGGTGACCACACTTGTCACAACAGCAATTTTTGAACCACAGATAGAAGTTTGTTTCTTTGGACTTGTAAAATTTTCAGAGGCGTTTAAAGTTCCTTCTTTCACAGATGATGCCTGTGTGGATTCTTTCAATGGTTCATTCACTGCTCCATTGACTGACTCACCCATTGTAGACAAGTCTTCGGAACTGTAAGTTACAAGAACTGCATTACTGTTGGTAGGAATGGATGTTAGTTTTATGCTTGTTACTTGTTTTTGTGCTTTACTCTTTTCAACTTTTTCAGCTTGATTTGTATACAAATGATACTCCATAGATTTACCCTCAAACGTTTTATTGGCAACTTTGTCAATAATTGACGTGTTAACTTCACTTCCATCCTTTCCTGAAATTGCTTGTTTGGTGTTTTTTTCAGAAGATGGAGCAGTTTTTGCGCTGGATGGCACTACTGGTTCTGGTTGCACGACTATCGTCTCTGTTTCCAGTGGCACTGATGTGATGTCCATTTCTGATATCATGTCCACATACAACTTACGACAGTATACTCGTTTGTGCGCCACATAGTTTGGCAGGCTACGGAACAGGTTCCTACACACTTTACACTCCATAATGAAGTCACACTCTTCACGCAGAAGGCCTCGGATTTCCCCAGAACCATAGTGTACTCCATGAAGTATCTGGTCAAGAACTTTATGACCCATATTAATCGATGTCCGTATCACAGAGTAGTCAACCTCCACATCATCAGCAAGGTAATCATCTGCCATGACTGAAATTAGAGATCACTAAGATCAGCTGGCTTAAACTTAACAGAACAGTAAAGTATACATAAAGCAACATGTAAAATAAGAATTAAGAAAGTATTACAAAACTTCCTACAGGTCGTTAATGGTACAGGACCCTGTTGGTAAGGTCCAGTACACAGTACAAGGACACATCAGTATGTTTACTTAAAAAAAAAATATTTATTATTTAAACTAGTCACTAAAATTTAATTTCAGCACCTAATCAAAATGAATCAACACAGCATTCCTTTATTGATTGGAATGTACCAAAGGTCACATTGTAACTATCATTTGTCCATATATGATTTCAGAGACAATAAAGAAATGGAACAGTTGTATATAGAATTAATATTAAATTAAATATTTATACCAGAAGAAATGAAATTGTTGCTTTGATTTAATTTAGGGTGGCAAAACCAGATTTTCATTTTAAGTATTATTAGGAATCTGAGTACTCTTGTAAAGAAAATATCTGGTTGATAACTGTAGAAACTGACATTAAAAAAAAAGAAATGTCTATTTTTAGTAACAGCTTACATTAAAAATAAAAAATACTTGTATTGGGGGAGTTTAAAGAAATAAAAATGTAACATTTTTTTATTTTATTGGTATAGGGGCTACTACCATCCATCCTGACCGCCCCTTCCCTGAAGACATTTTTGTTGGGCAAGGTTTTTACACTTGCTAATCCTGTTACATTTAGATTAACAATTCTGTGCAATGTGGATGAGATCCCTTCATTAGTTGCCAAGTTATGCTCCTGAACTATAAATTTGCACAAATTTTGACCTTTGAACTCTTTAGTGTGACCTTGATGGTTCAGGTAGGGCCATGGTTCTTGGATTCAAAACACAGTTTCATTGACGTGAATATTCTTTTATGCATCTAAGCTGAAGGACCTTTTTTAAGTACTAAACTAAGCTAAATTATGGCATTTTTTATACTTTTTACCCTAGGTGTGACCTTTGCCATTGAGGTAGGGCCATGGTTCTAAGGCAAGACGATCCGTCACATTAAATGAAATCTTATGTGAAGATATGTTCAAAGCTCTTTCATGAATGGTTACTGAGAAAAAGACAACGGAAACAAAAAACTAAATGAAAATGTTAAGTGAAAAAGGGGCATAACTATGACAAAATATTGTCAAGAGTTTTGAAACATGTCCTGATAATAGCTACTGTGATAGCAGACAACTATGCTAAGTCTCAAAGCTCTACCTTAAACAGTTACTGAGAAAAATACAACTTTGACAAAAAAAAAATTAAAAATGTAAGTGAAAAAGGGGCATAATTTTGGCAATAGTCAGGCCAGGGGTTTTAAATTTGTCCTGATAGTTGCTACTGTGATGGCAGACAACTATGTTTCAAAGCTCTACCTTGAACAATTATCGAGAAAATACAACTTGAATGGTTACTAAGAAAAATACAACTTTGACAAAAAACTAAATGAAAGTTCTACATGCAAATACAAAATATTCTGGCCCTGCAAATCTGGCTGACAAAATGAAAGCAAGTCAAAAAACAGCAGGTGGTGTTGTAATTGTTAAGTTACTTATCAGCAGATAACTATATACAAAGACTGAAGTGAATCCACCCAGTAGATTTGAAGCTATTGTCAAGACATCTCTGTTAAAATCCACATGTGGAGAGTGGATCAATATATTTGTTCTGCCTGGCTCTTTAGCTTCTAATTATGTTTGGTTGAAATTAGGCCAGCAGTTAAGAGGAACTGTTGACAGAATGTGGACAGATGCAAAAGGTAGATGATCACAATTATTCAACCTGACCATATGATCAGGTGATTTAATTGGGTTTTTTAATATATGTGAATTGTCAGATATCACTTTTAACAGAATAAAATAAGAAAAAAAAAAGCAAATTGACATTATATAAATATGAATTATCAGTAGGAAAAAAAAAATTAAGTGGAAGGTCACAGACAAGGTCCAATACAAGATGTAAAACTACATGTTGTGATTTGAATAAGCAAAGCAATTGAAGTATGCCTTAGTTTTGCACTCGCAATGTGCATCAAGTAATCCTTTGATGTGTCCAGAAGCAGTTTAGAAATGACATTTAATCTAACACTATTTCAAACAACATACTTCTTCTATCCACTGAGAACAGCCAGATGTATGGGTTAACCTTTCAGAGCAGTCTAGTCAAACACCAGTCATGACGGGCTGCAGGCTGGAACAAAGGAAGTTTACATCTAGGGTTGTAACATGCAAAATTACAATTAATTTAACCTTTATTACCTCAATCAACCTTATAAATTTATACAAGACAGATTTTGGTGGGAAAAAAAACAAAAAAAATTCTTTGCCCTTTATGCATGTATGCCATATGCTTGTCATGTGCGTAGCTTATGCCTCAGTTTATATTACTTGTCTCAAGTGAACATACCGTTCTATCATCCTCTGTGGGATTGGATATTTATTGTATTGTACTGAACATCACAATCAAATCCACAAAAAACATTTTATTAAATGGCAAGAATAAACAACTGCAGGTTACAACAACATTTTATCCATTGATCAGGAAAAACCAGCATTGTTTCTTTAGCCCCACCTGCTATGGTGCATTGGACATCACATATTTTCGAATGGCATGTATAAGGTAATTTTATTAAGCAAATTCATGCAAGGTAAAGTAAACTAAATTATTTCTGAAGAAGTGTTTGTATTGCAGTTGCCAATCTGTTCAGACACACTGTATGCAATATATAAATTTTCCCATGTGTGTTAAATGATCTCCTCAACAATGAGTTAGTTATGAAAACAACTTAAAAATAGCCAATATCTTTCGATGCTCTATTTTTTTTTTAAGAACATCACATAATTATGGTCTTTATACAGTCAACAGTTTAGTCAAGGAAGACCCCAAAACTCTGCACAGAATTACCAGTAACACTGCACATCTGCTGGAACACATTCTAAAAATAGTAAAATAGTTCTTGCCAGACCGATAATCAAACCCCAGTAGTGAGCAGCCAAGGGTTCGCAGAAGTTTCATGTTAATGAGACTAGCCACTTAGCGATAAAAAGTATGCTTCAGTTGCAACAAAGTCAAAAGATAAAACCACTGGGTATGAAAGTCAATGCATCAATACTCACAGATGACCACATGTGACCCATTGTTTCCAAAGGTAGAGTGCCATAACTCTAACAAGGCTGCATCTGAAAATTTGAAGACAAAATAGGATTGAATTTTAATAGCAGCTGGAGTCAGCAGTATTATCTACAAAACAATGCTTGTTTGGGTTTGTAACCCCACCAATAATATGTAGTGTACGGTGCCGATTTAAATATGAATAGCTCTGTAAAACCTGGCATGATACCACATTAAATCAAATCCTTTTACTTCTAATGTTTCTTCCAGATCATGTAAGTAAAGAACAAAAAAAAAGAAGATTGGCATTCACTTTGAGCGAGCCCTAAATGCATTACAGTGTCTGTCACTAAGCTCACCATTTACCCAGACAGTCGATTTTAACGAGTTGTATATAGATTTTATATTTAATATTTTGGTCCTTATCCCAGATCTTTTTCACTTGTACCAAACAATGCCTTTTGCCTCCACATAGACATTATAGTTTTCTACCCCCTTATTTAGCATATTACACAATACCCAAGTAAATAACTTTCTAAAATTACTCCCAAATGAAGGATATGCCAGCAGAATTCTCGATACCGTTAACATTCCCCTTCTTGTGTTATGGTATGACAAAACTGTTGCCCCCGCTTCTCTGGGAAATATTATAATTTAAATACCTTACTAAACAGATCTTGTATATAATGTATCAATTCTTCACAAGAATTGTATTTTGGGCTGGTGGCCATTATATACTGAATAAAAAGTCTGTCTGTCCACCTTCAAAGTCGTACTTAAAAACTTCATTAACCAAACAATTAGGTCCACTTGCTTCGCATACTTTGTTTATATCAGAGTGTGTAATTTCCATATCTAGTTAATTATTTATTGGGTTTATTGTCCCACCAACAACATTTCAGTTATCTGGAGACAGTGTCCACTTGAAGCAGACATAGTGCTGCCTTCACTGTGTATAGCATGCTGTAAACACCTGTCAAGATACCACACCCAATCACATTATCCTGACACTGGACCAACCAGTTGTGGAACTATCCTTATATTTGCTTGAACGTTAGCAAGGACGCTATACCTCTAGAATTTGTAATGACTTTGGTATCTCGTGGCCTGGAATCAAACCGTGGCCTGCTGTAACTGCAGCCAACCCTCTAGCAATTGTGCTACCAGTTCCAGTATTACCATATCTAGTTCTGAAAACATAATTTGTAACTCATTAATCCGTATCTTTAATTAAAATAGTTAACATCTTCATCTGGTTGATAAAAGTATGTTTCTGGATTATTTTTGCCTTAAATACAGCCAAAGTATTTTGTTGTTATGGTATTGCCAGGTAAGCTTAAGCTGGGCATCAATACTTTGGAACTGAAATTGCCTCTATAACTCTGATTACAGTTTTGGTATATCATTTGAGGCTGTTTTTTACAGAAAGAGAACAAATTATTTTTATGATATAAAGTATGGAATTAAGCAACAGTTGTATAGGTTCACTAGATATTACTTTCAACATCTTACAGTAAAACAATTAGAATGTTAAGCCTATTACTTAACCTTTGAGGCCTTAATGTTTGTTATGTTGTTGTTTTTTCAAGTATGATTCACTTACATAATTATGGTCATATGTGAAAATTCTGGCCATAATTGACAGGGAAAGATCCTAAGCCAGTGTTTGGGTTCTACCGCTGGAACACCAAAGGTCAAGTGGAAGACCTCCCCAAAGTTTTCACTCAGTCCACAACTCGAAACTATGCTGTGAGGTCAATCAGCAGATAAAATGTTGAAGATTTCTCATAATTTTTGTTTACTCTTTGTTTCAGAGTTCTTTCATCTTCCTGATGTTTTTCTTCAAGGAAAACACTGCATGATGTCCAGGTAGAACAGATTGTTTGGCAACAGATGCAGCTGGGCTAGCGACAAAAAGAGAAAATATTTACTATTTATTGGCATAAACCTTCCTGAATTTCTTTAGACACACACAAAAAAAAAGGCAATTTGGTACAACATTAAAAAATCTTAGAGCTGTTAACAGCTAAACTTGATTAGACTAGACAAAACAGCAGCTTTGCCAAGCATCATCTGCAGCCAATTTGTGACTATCATGTGGGTTTGTTCGTTCTTTGGGTATGTACATTTTGATAGCTTGACTGTTCTGTCTTTCAGTTGTTAAAATGTCTGAGAAATTTGTGATTTTTGTCAATACAAATGTTTTCTATCTAGAAATATTAGCACTTTAACAGTCCATGGCAGCAGGTAATATATAAGCTTACACATACAAGTATGAAAGGTAAAATACATTTCTACCAAAATGTACACTAAGAGCACAATCTCCACAAATCTATATTTTTGTTTTGAAAACCCAATTCAGAATATATTACTATAATTCTAAAACTAAAGAATCTGATTTTATGTAGGCACATGACAAAGAGTCACACCATCAGCACTTCATTTGTTTTTAAATAATTGCCACACTATTAAGCCAATTAGCGTTTTGTCTAATGTTTCCATTGATGTATAAACATGATATATATTACAGTATGCAAGTTCAGGGATATAAGCTAAAAAGTTGCACAACCCTTATAATTCTTCCAACCTTTAAGGTTGTATCCCACAGTTTGCCTATATCAAATACATGTCACAATATCTTACCACTGCTTTGGAAAAATAAGGGGCATAATTTCTACATAAACGCATACTTTAGTCTAAGTAAAGACAATTTGGAACACTACCTATACTGTTAAAATATCACTCTTAATGTTCATTCTTTCCAAAATCTATAAATAAGCATAATAGTAGTTTCTGCTAAAAATAGATATTGAGGTCAGCGTGGACTACCCGGCTAACAATAAAAGGTGATCTCAAAAGTATGTTGTCACATGTTTTTTTTTTAGTATAAAAATAGCTATCTTTGCTGTGTGGCTCAGATAGAAAAGACCTGTTTGCAATGATAAGTGCTTCACTGTTCACACAGACCTTGGGCACCAATGAACAGCATTTTGCAGGATATTTTCAAGTAACAATGACTTATTTGGTTATTTGAGAAAAAATGTTTGGTACAAACTTTCCGATACCACATTTAAGACATAACAATATTTAGAAGTAATGTTCACATACAATCGATTATCGTTATGGTTGCATTTTGCAACAAAAGCTTAACTTTTCTTGAAACACGACACTTAAACGGATCTTAAATTTACCAGCCTAGTAATGGTCAAACTTATCCTTTTCTGTACCGACAATCACCTGACTATGTGGGTGAGGTCTTTTATATCTGAATGATTATGAAAAAGCAGAACGTTTCCTGCTCAGAATTAACTCTAGTTGAAACTAATAAAAGTTATGTATGTTTTTATTGCATCATAAATTGAAGTAAAACACATACAGCCATTGCAAAGCAATAAATGTATATGCAAGCCACCCTTAATTTAATCAAAGCAACACTTTCGTTTCTATTGAACACATCACTATATGGCGCCTTGAGCAAACTCGTGTGCATTTTAGCACAAAGTTATCAGTCGATATTTCAATTTAATGGATATATTCCTTCGCAACGCAGGCTTTAATATATGGTATAGTGTACAGGCAAACGATGAAAGCATAGTTTAGACAAAATCGTGGAATGTAGGAGAAGACATTACAATTTTTGATGTCTGTTGAAAGGTCATTCCCACCGCAGTCTACCACCATTGGTTGTGGTGCGCGATCCTACAATCCTTTTCTCAGACGTGACTTCCGGCCATAATACTGTCGACGTGCACCATAGCCAGATCGTACCACGACTAAACGTACCACTTGAATATACGAGGCGCACAATAATCACCTGTACGTTATAAATAGGGGTAGGGTAAGGAAGATATTCTAGCAAAAATTACCAAAATGAATGTTATCACCAAAACTTCGCCAGAGAGAATTTAGTTACCAAGGCAGTAATTAGTACCATTGGCATGAACAGTTACGAAATTTTAAAGATACATAATGAAAATGGATAACAGCGTGTTACACAAATGCTGCACAGACGCATGGTGTTTGTAAAAAAATAACCTTCTTATGAATGTGTGTATGTATTGGCATTATTTCAGATTAAAACTGATATTGATAAACAGGGAGCTAAATAATCACCAAAAAAAATCACAAAAGCGTTTATTATGATAGACTATGTGAATATTCAGTCTTTTGTATGTGTGATTTTCTGATATTGAATATTGTACACGACATTGTAACGAGCAGTGTTTGGGCGGTTGGGTTGGTAGGCTGGCAGGCGGTCATTTGGTCGTTAGGTCGGTGGACGGGCAGTCAGGCGTGGGTTGGTTGGAGGATGGGACAGAAGCCAGAGAGGCTGGTAGGCAGGCAGGAAGGTTTGGTAGGTAAGGTATAAAGTTAGGTAGAGGACACATGTGCTACTGATGGGCGAGTGAAACGCGAGACATTGGTCTTGCTCAGGCTGGCGAGTGTGTGAATGTTAGGAAAAAAAGGAAAAGGTCCTATGAAAATAACCATAAAATACAAAATTTTGAACTACCACTAGACGAAGGCATACAAAGCAAATGTAAATGTGACAAAAACATAGAGACGAGACTCTAAACGCAAACAACAACAACAAACAGTTACCGCCTTGAAACGGTCAGTCGGCAAAAGGCTCGACAGTGGTGCTTCAACCTGTTTGGTGGAGCGCTCCTACCTCGCACTTCCTCAGGCGAGTGAAGCGTGGAACACTTGTTACTGCTTCAACTTCAACTTCAATGATGTACTCCATCAAAATCCTTGTGGACATCTTGTGGAGGTGCAGTAGTGCGGGGTTGTGCTGTACAACTGTTTAACTGGGGGGCGCGTGTGATCGGACGTCTCCCAGGAAATCAAGTGCTCATTAAAAGAAAAACGTTCTGTGATGTTTAAAAGAAAACTTCCAACGTGTATTTACACTATACATTGTCTCTGGTTGGTTAACACATTTTTGCAGTGGGATGTACCACTGCCTTGAAGCCATCAAGCGTGCTTTGCCGTAATGTGGTTTCTGGGAGGTTATTCCATGGAATGATAACTCGCGGGAAGAACGATTGTTGGTACGCGTTAATGTTACAGTGATAAGTCACAAATTTCATGTTGTTTCTAGCCGATGAATAGGTATTACATATGTATACTGCTTCGTCCATGTTGTGTCTAGGGGAAGGCACTGGTAGGTAGTTTATAGGTACAGCTACTAGTTGGTGTACGATTTTATACATGAAGATAAGGTCGAATGAAGATCTACGTTGCTCCAAAGTTGGCCATTTCAGTTCCGATAACATAGAAGTAACACTAGTTGGGTTTTGGTAGTCGAAGGGTTTCTTCAGAACGAATCTTGCGGCGTTTCTTTGCACTTGTTCAATTTGTTTGATCTGTGTTTTTTGTTGGGGGTTCCATATGGGTGAACTATATTCAAGTTTAGGTCTGACGAGCGTATGGTATGCACGTTCTTTGATAGTCTTTGGACAGTGTCTTAAGTTCCGTTTTATAAATCCGAGTACTCTGGAGGCTTTAGACGTGATATTTTCAATATGGATGTTATACTTCATATTATCTGCAAGTTCGACTCCTAAATATGGGTGGTGTTTCACCTTTTCAAGGATCTGGCCTTTCATACTGTAGTCAAATAGTGATTTGTTTCTCTTAGTAGTAATGTTCATGATGGCACATTTATCCACATTAAATTCCATTTGCCAAGTATTACTCCATTCGATAACTTTTCAAGATCTCGTTGTAAATTTTCATGGTCTGACGGTGATCTAATAGCCCTGTAGACAACACAGTCATCAGCAAATAAACGTATGGTAGAAGTGATATTACTAGCAATGTCATTTATGAAAACGAGGAACAATGTCGGGCCCAGTACCGTCCCCTGGGGCACACCCAATGTAACATTGGATAGCCGCGAAGATTCACCGTCAATCACAACTTGTTGCTGTCTGCCGTGGAGGAAGGCGTTCACCCACGATAGTGTATCATTCCGAATGCCGAAGTAGGAGAGCTTCTCCGCCAGCCGTCGGTGTGGCACCTTATCGAAAGCCTTGGCAAAGTCTAATATAGCCATATCAACTTGTAAACCTTGGTTCATAAGATTCGTAATGTCGTCGGTCGATAAGAGTAGTTGCATTTCGCACGATCTTCTAGTTCTGAATCCGTGTTGATTTTCATGTAAGATGTTATTAGTATCTAAGTGGTCCATTATTGCTGACACCACTATGTGTTCAAGCATTTTAGAAGCTACCGCTGTTAAACTGACGGGACGATAGTTGGAAGGTTTAGTTCTATCACCTTTTTTAAATATTGGTACGATGTTTGCTTGTTTCCAGTCATTAGGTACTTCGTGAGTGTCCAAAGATTGTTGGAATAGACTTTGTAGAATAGGGGCTATTTCACTTGCAGTTTCTTTCAGGGCAATAATAGGCATTTTATCTGGGCCACTGGCTTTCTTAGGATTCAACCTTTTAATACAATTAGTCACTCCATTCAGTGTGATGTGGATTTTTGGCATAGATGGATGAGGCGAGTGTCCTTTACTTGGTATATTGTTAGTGTCTTCTTGCGTAAAAACTGAGCAGAACTGATTATTCAACATTTCGGCTTTCTCGCTCGCGCTTTCAGCAACTTGGCCGTTACTTTTTAAAGTTCCAATGCCCATTGTGTCCTGTTTTCTGGATTTTATAAACTTCCAGAACGACTTAGATGCACGATCGTTTTCAGGTTCAACTAGGTTGTTGATGTACGAGTAGTATGCTGTATGAAGTTCATTCCTGACCGTTTTACGAAAGTTATGGAAGGCAAGCTTATCTTCTTCATTCTGAGTGCTTCTAGCTTTATTGTAAAGTTTCTGTTTTTTATGGATCATATTCTTTATCTTCTTAGACATCCATGGTAGGTCATTCTTATTACCTTTCAATGTTTTTGTAGGGATGTTTGTGTTTAACGACTTAAGCAATGTTTCTTTAAAGTTTGTCCAATTATGTTCGACCGATTCGGTATATGGATCCGACTGGAAGTATGTGTCTTTAAATGAGGTCATGTCGTCTCTGATCTGTTCCCATCTTGCTTTCTTGTAGTTGTATACAGTTCTAGGAGCTTTCTTGTTAATAACTGGTTGGATGTGTGTTGTGACTGATAGGATGTCATGATCGCTAAGTCCTATGGGTGGGCAGAAGGCTTGAGTGTGATGTAAAAAGTAGATCCAGTATTCTCCCGTGTCGAGTTGGAAGTGTATTAACTTGTTCTAGTAGATGGTTATTCGAAATGTTTATAAGTTTTTCACAATGGTTTTTGTCTCTGGCGCCAGCTACACAGCGGCCCAGGCTCCAATCAATGTCGCCTAGGTTAAAATCACCACCTATGAATAATTTCATGTTCTTGTAAACATTACTGTTTGCAATTTTACTAAGAGATTTGTCCATTTCTTCAAGGGCTTCAAGTTTTGATTTAGGTTCTCGATAGTATGAACCAATAAGAATGTTTTCACTTTTGGATACAGCTACTTTAACCCATTTTATCTCACAGTCTGTGTCTAAGTCTAAACACTCTTCTGCCGCTAGTTCTGGGCGTACCATAATTAAGACATCTCCGCCGCCTTTTTCAATTAATTCTTTCCTGTCTTTTCTAAAGGTTTGGTAAATATGTTCCGCTGGTACATTAGCAGGTAGGATCTCAGCATTATTAAAAGTAGAGTCTGTGTGGGTTTCTGTTCCTATGATGATATCGGGGGCACAACTTGATATAATGTTATGAAGTTCGGTCTGTTTGTTTTTCACACTTTGAAAGTTTATAACTAGAATGTCCAGGTTTTCTTTTTTAGGTTTCGTAAGGCTAGTGTCCGACATGTAGTTGGATGTACTGTCAGTTTTATTCATGTGCGATTCACCAAGATAAGATGATGTTCAGGTGAGCATGGTGCGTGACTGATATATGCGGGGGGGGGGGATAAAAGTGTGAGTCCCTTGTTTCTGCTCAAGTGAGCCAGTAAAATGCGTGTGTGACTGATAGGCAAGTAACACGTGAGTCTCTTGTTTTTGTTCAGGTGAGCCGGTAGAAGACGCCTGTGAGACTAATAGGCGAGTAAAGCGTGATTGAGCGAGAGTGACTTGTTTCTGCCCAGGTAAGGTGTTAAAAGGGAAGTGTGTGACTGATATGCAAGAAAAACGCATGTTACTTGTTTCTGCCTGGTGTGACTAGCAGGCGAATGAAACGGAAGTCACTTGTGTTGTATTCGGGAGAGCTGGTTAATTCGAGCACGCAGTGTGTATAGGAACATGTTGTAAAGTGTTTTATATGTTTTGTATGTATTGGATAATTTATATTATTATTTAGTTAAATTTAAAATGAGAGTTTTTGGCTTGATTGTTCGCGATAATAGTACATTTGTTCAAGTTGCCGTGTGACGGGGATTGCATGCCAATACTATTGAAAAAGCCCCACAACACACAACAATTAATAATATAAAGTATGGAATTAAGCAACAGTTGTATAAATCGGAAAGTTTTCAACTATGTTTTCACACTTTTAAAATTCAAAGCCGGTACCTATGTCTAGTAACCGTTGTATGCTTCAGTGAATAGCACAAATTGGTCAGGAGAAAAACATCATCTTATGTCTTTTTAACAAGGTACGTACACGCCAGCCGTGACTTATAAGGAAATGACGAGGCGAATATCACAGAAAACACGCACTCGAGGATGTGAGATAATAAAGGTGCCTGTGATTTGCCATCTTCGCGCTGATCAAATTATATTATCTAGTTTAAAGTATGTACTAAAAGTACTTTGACCCTCAACCACTCCGTTTTGTCAGGGACTTAAAGGCGATATCCGACAGTTTGGACCAAACTGTTTTACCCTCATGCAACCACAAATGTTATTGTTACCTGAAAAGATCCCGCAAAATGCTTTTTATTGGTTCCCCACTTCCGTTTTAAAAATTAAAGAATAACAACCAGTTTGTCATTACAAAAATGAATTTCCCTTCCAAGGCACGCTGCACATATAGTTATTTGTAAACTAGGAAGACCACGCGATCACTTACCTTTAGAATCAAGCTACGTGATCATCCGGGTAGCTCTGACGCCGGTATCTATTTTTACTGAAATCCCCATCCTGCTCATTTATAGAGTTGGAAGTAATGGATATTAATGCGAAATATTTCACAATTTGTACTGTCTAATAAATGAGGTAATGTTATAAAAAGGCTTTACTTATACTGAAGTATATGTTTATGCACAAACTCTCAAATAACAGATATAAGATGTTGTTATATATATTAGATATAGGCAAACTACCGGACACCACCTTTAAGCTCCAGAATTGAACAGACTTCACTGCGCACTCTTTCATTTATGCGTGGTAAATGCCAATATGGTATGGAATCGTCTTTTAACATTAAGACACCATGTCGTCTACCACGAAATGGGCAGATTTCAAAACAGGGAAACTTGGCAGTTTTGCTAAGTGAATAATTGTGTAACACGAATTCGTTCGGTGCGTTTTATGCAAAAAGAAAATAAAAAATAACAAAAAAAATAACAACGAACAAAACACGGCCTTTACTCCAGCATTCTGACATTGAAATAGCCGTAAAGCAGCTTAGAAAAAAAGTCAATATAGTTAAATATTATCAATAAAAACAGCTACATCGATATAGTGTAGCGAAGTTGCTTACTGACTTATGGTTGAATAATATAATTATATGCAGAGCGGTAATTGTTTATTATTAGTGGCATCGCTTATGTGTGATGCGTAAGAGAATGTTCAAGGATAGCAAAGAATTTAATGTTTATTGTAAATAGCTTGACCTTTCCAATTTACTACATTCGTCGACCGTGTGTTTATAGGTAAATTTTCGGTCGTATTATCGAACTGACTAGAACAATAATTGGTCAATCAATTACAAAACCCATACTCTTCAGCGCGGAGGCTAGAAGTATAGCAATGACGTCGCCATTTTAACAAGTCTGTTGAAACAATGAAAGAACGAGCTTTATCAATGGACTGAAATGTTCATCGGATAATGAAGCGACCAATAAAAATCATAGATTACATGCACGGGGAGATTGTTTACGACCGCCACACTGCACAAGTAACATAGTTGTGATCATGAATAAGAAAATATTACAAAGTCCTATCTTATTTAATATGCAATAGCCTACTTTCTATATGATTTAAACTTAAATTAGGTCTAAAATAAATGCTCCCAAATGCCACCGGATGCAACCAGAATACATTGAGTTTAAATTAACTCCCAGTTACTTATTTTGTTAAACACTACACCATTGTGTTCGGAATCTAAAATCCCGAATCCGCTATTCTTTTCCGAACGCGCGTTGTAATTTAATGACGATTTCTACAATAATAATCCTTTCACAGAATTTTCTAATTTTTTTATATCCGTAGAAGAATTCAATGGAGAGTTCGAAAATGAAAAGAAAAAGTAAGGTTGTTGGGCTACCTTTTTAGTAAAAATGAAGTTTCCACGGTAACCAATTTGGTGAAATCTTACAAAATGGCCCAATTTATTAAAGTCACTTAAAATATTCCAGATATTTTACACAAACATAACAAACATTAATTTGCACACAAAATAATTTTATTTTATGTTATACTTCTGTAATTATTCCATCTGTACATTTTTTCAGCACAATACAGCCATTTTGAATTTCCTCACAGGGTAAAAATGAAAGAAAAAACACACATGTTCTGCAAATAAATTAAGATTAAATAATAATACTTTCATAAAATGTTTCTATTTTTTGATATCCATAGTAGAATTTAATGGCGAATGAAAAGAAAAAGTAAGCTTGTCGGGCTACTTTTTTAGTAAAAATGAAGTTTCCATGGTAACCAATTTGCCAAAACTGTAAGAAAAGTCATAAAACTTCTTTTTAAATATCTAGAATTCATGTTGTGCCATGCTCACTTAATAAGACACAAAAATAGCACAAATTTATCTCAAAATATTGAAAAATAATGTTTCTGTGTTAATTTTAAAATGTCCGAATAATATTCAACTATCTCCTTTTTAAAGGGTAAAAGTCGGCGATTATCTCCCCTAGATGCGCTTGAATGATGAGCAGAAATTACTACCGTAAACGTCCTTAAGACACTGAGATGATACGAATGTGTTACCTGGCACAGAGCCACAAAAGGCAGTGAGGTCCCGCGCGGGATATTATTGGTATCTAGTAGATAAGGCATAGTCAGTGGAATACTCGTTCTAATTACAGTTCGCTGCCCGTTTCGACCATTGCCTCTAGTCACTGAGTGATATTCCCGCGCGACATCATTCATTCATAAACCTACATTCATGTATATCTGCATTACACAATATAATTACTATAATCTAGTTTAAACAGATGGCACTATTTATACTAACATTTGAAGCATCCATTGACACAATTAACGCGTCTAGTCTCCTTCGATATACATATTAGTTTCTGTACATTCCGTACACGCACTACTTTTTTCAAGGCATTTACTAACCGCGGGTGGTCAAGGTCATACGGGGTCAATCCTTCGTGCTTTCGAAATTCAGCTTCCAAGCAACACCGCCCAAAAACAAAGATGGCAGCGAGGAATCTGTCTAAAGACGCCATTGTTTTTGTTTTCCTTACTTCAATACATTCTGGACTGACTTTGCGAATTTCCGTGAACGACATTTTCGGCGAATAGAAAGTTTGTCAGTACCAATGCGCCAGATACATCAGTTGTACCGAAGGCACAATTACCCGAGGAGTTCCGATTGCAGCATGGCACATAACAAGTATTTATAAAACGTAAGTCTATTTTTTGTTACATAAGGTAAAACAGACATGATAAACGCAGTACATATGAGACACACTTAAGACATGTACACGTGTGTAAAGGTCTTCGATGGGTTATTTTACAGTTATAAGGAAAAACTCTATAATGCTTTACTGAACTCTTATTTTTCAAACTAAAATCTACTCTAGTGAACTGATACAACTTAATAAAAGAATATTTTAGTTAAGGGCGAGGTAAGAGTTAACATTTTGAAAATTAAATCTTTTTTCGTATCTGTGCAATGAAAATGTCACTATAGCCACACACACACAAATTGACAGAATAATTCAGTACTAGATACACTTTGTTCAATGTCTGATTTAGAGTACTGTATCATAATGAAGATATCTTACTAATCCTTTGAACAGTCCTGTCACTTCTACAATAGAAATTTTGCCTAATAGTCCAATATCACGAGTCGGCCATATTGGATCGAAAACGAGGCTCTTAACGCAAACGGGAAATATGGCTTCATATCACTGCTGCGTACCAAAGTGCACAAATGACTCTAGATATAACAAATCTCTATCATTTCACAGCTTTCCAAATGATGTTAGTAGAAAGAAATTGTGGTTGGTAAAAATTCGGCGCGATGAGGGACCATTCTTCCAGGTAATTATAGAAAATATCGCAAATTTTCACTTTTGTGATGTACGATTTCGGATATGCTTATTTTCGGATAGTTAATTATCAAAACAGGAATTGTTAAACTGTTACCATTGTGTTTGATTCTCTAGGTTTTAAATATGAAAAGATTTTCGTTTATTTGTAATATATTCAGACTTTTTTTTCTTTCGCAGGTGAAACCACACACAAAGGTTTGCTCAGCTCATTTTATTGACACTGATTTTGTAAGGACGTTGACCGGAATGAGATGCCTAACCAAGACGGCTTTTCCATCTGTATTTGACTGGAGTATTGAGACACCTTCTAGAAAACTTCCTACACCACGCCTTAATCCATCAAAAAGAAAGAGACTGACATTAGAGTGAGTTTTTGCGCACTGCTTGTTGAAAGTTGTTTTTATTTATCCTGGTATCTATCTTCCAATGACATCATACCCCTTACAGGGATGTAGATGTTTCGCGCGTCAAGATCAAATAAATTTAAAAGAAATACAAAATTATAGTTTACTCTAAAATAACAAATATTCACATATTCATGCATTACCAGGTGATTAAAATTGCTGCTTAATTTTAAAATTTATAAAATGGTTGCTTTTGCATGTGATTTTGATTTACATTGCGCATTGTGCTAAAAATTACCTAAATATGTTACTTGTAGATGTCCGCATTTCCCAATCTTTTCAATTTCAATGAAGCAAGCCATTACTATTAATCATCATTCTCTTACTGTGTCATAGTCATAATGAATATGTACATGTACATGTTTTTTTATTCTGATTACTCTTTCCTTTTAGAGATGGTGAAGAGAATGATGAAATGAAGGAAAATGAAAGCCCAGTCATGACACCACAGCCAGTCTTTCATGACTATTTAGGTCCTGACAAGGAACTTTCATGTGATGAAAAGTTAGAAGCTGCCACACAGCACATTGAATATCTTGAGCAGATGGTTGAAAAGCTTACGATTGGCAGGTTTGGACTTCAACGCTTTGAGACTGATCCAAAGTCCCTACAGTTCTACACCGGATTTAGCTCATACACTCTTTTACTAAATGTGTACCACTTATTGAGACCAACAGCAGACAAAATGACAAGATGGTCTCAGATTCAAAGGAAAAGAATGGGATATTCACAAGACATTAACACTGACATCTCTTTCAGATCAGAGAGCATTCCTTTAATTGACCAGTTTTTTATGTTTCTTGTGAAAATAAGACTAGGGCTTTTTCAGCAGGATATAGCTTGTCGTTTCAATGTTTCACAGTCAACTGTCAGCCGTATAATCATAACTTGGGCAAATTTCTTGTATTTTCAACTCGGTTCAGTTCCCATATGGCCAACACGGGACAAAGTGAATAAATTCATGCCGGACTGTTTTAAGGAACTTTACCCTTCAACTCGTGTCATTCTTGATTGCACAGAAGTGAAAATTCAAACACCTTCAGCATTGAGCTTGAACTCGGAATTTTATTCGAACTACAAGGGGACAACAACATTAAAGGGACTTATAGGTATTTCACCATCAGGTTGTGTTACGTTTGTGTCATCCTTATTTGCAGGTTCAATATCAGACCAAAATATCACTAGACAATCTGGAATTCTCCCCCTTATTGAGCCAGGTGACAGTGTAATGGCCGACAAAGGATTTCTTATTGAACAAATGTTGGCAGAAAGACAAGCTAGACTCAATATTCCTCCATTTTTAACTAAACGCGACCAGTTTACCAAGGAAGAAGTGGAAGAAACACAGGAAATTGCCAGACTTAGAATCCATGTTGAACGCGCCATTCGACGCATAAAAGAATACCACATTTTCGATTCGGTTCTGCCTGTTGCAATAGCTGGCTCAGCGTTGCAACTCTGGACTGTATGTTGCTTGTTAACTTTATTCAAAGGACCACTATTCTAAAGGAGCAAATACAAGTGAAAAGTTTTACAATTTTATTGACTTGTTCAACAAGCTACTGCTGAAGTTGCAGTGTGTATTTACATTATCATGTTTATACAGCAGCATTTGTGTACATTTACCATGCATTTTCGTGTGAATTGAGAACAGATATAGTTGCTATCATGAAAGGTTAAGTTCTAAACAAATTTAAAAAGCCTTAAAAATCGAACTATTGCGATAAATAAAATACTTTTAAGTTTCATTTCCATTTAAAGATAAACATACATGTATGTATGATTTTTCTTGTAAATAAATAGAACAAAACATGAAAATATATAGAGTTATCTTTATACATGTAACTAAAGAAAAATATTGACAGTCATCTTATGTGAAATATGCCAATATATAGGCAACTGATAACATTTGTGCTATTATACAATAAAGTCTGTCCATGTAACATGTGTAAACAGAAGTTGAACTCGTTAAATTATTTATTTGACATTTGACCCTTAATTATGCCCTTGACCTTTATCACATTACCAGGTTGCATATGAATCTATGTAACTCTCTGCTGACCTTGGTTTTATGTGTGACTAACTTATCATGGTGGACCTTTTGTGTAAGAATTTAAATGAGATGATTTAAATATCAAGCATACTTTTTTAATTTTCAATTATAATGAAAATGAGTGATAAATACATTCAGTTATTTGGCTGTAGCTTGGATCATACCAGTCCCAACATATCTGGTGTAATGAACAGAAATTACAAGCATGTTTTATTTTACGCTAACAGTTAAGTGTGGTCACTGAACATTGTCGTTTATACAAACTTTTTCATGAAATGGTCAAAATAATAAACACACAGTTTCTCATACGTTTGAAACCATACATCTTTGTCAAAGTAAATCCTTTCGATATGCATGTCATTTTGTGTCCACACACAAAAATCACCCCATGTTAGGCCTGTGAGTGCCATTTGACCCATGACTTGTAAATAATAAGCATGTGAATGTTTCAGTTTATAAGAACCATCGGTGTTTTCACTCAAAAACTGGGCTTCAGTGTACGACTCTTTGACTGGACATTTAACTTCTAACACACCGAATGGACATATTTCGTTTGGATCGTAAACAATCCTATCTGGTGAAGATCCAAGAAAGGGAGCATCAGGATTTATTACAAAGCCACATGGTTTTATATTCACATTTTTATGCGTAGCATATTCAAGCACTGCTGTAGCTTCGTTTTCAATGCCATGTTTCATTGCGGCAGTCTGCACTTTACGGGATGATGTCAACCTATTGGTCAATGTATCGAAATCTTTTTTACGGATAACAATGTCTTTGAAGGTTGATGATGTTAGACGTTTTTTCCTGAGGTTGTGCCATTCTGGGCAATCACTTTGTTTACGTGTTAGCTCCTCTAACTCCTCTGCTTGCTCCTGACTCACAGCTATGCCGTCAAGAAACAACTGTTCATTTTCAGTTAACACAATCTCATATGTACGGGTCAAGTCATGAGTTGAAATTGGCAGTTTTGGGAATTCAGGTCCTTCTGGAACACGCGTTATACTGCCATCAGAACTGGGTTCTGGCAACTGATGTGCCAAACAACTTCCTTGTAACACACTACCAAATGCACTGATTTTTCTTTCAACACTGTCAAAATTGTCTGGCAACACTTGGTTAAACTGGATACTATCTGAACTTGATACAATTTCCTGTAATCCCTTCATAAAGTCAATATCTGGAAATGATGTGTTTATCGGGTTATACAGTGTGCTACATACACATTGCTCTGACTTTTCATTTTTCTTTGACTTTGGTTTAACAAACTTGACATCCGAGAGTGGTCGTGGTACTATCCCATGAGTTCTTGGCGGCACTTGCCATTGTTGTGGAGAGGAAGTTTTGGAAACAATATCTGGAACAGATTTCATTTTAAGAGTCTTGAAGTGTGCAAGTTGGTAAACAAGGGCAGCCACATGTGCACATGAGCCTTTTCCTGCAGAGCATGCACAATACTGGCTTTCAATTTCTTTTGTGTTCAACAAGGATATCTGGAAAACAATGAAAAATTTGTTTTCATGAGCTAAAATCATTTTATTTCAACAACATACAAAATTTAATATTTGCAAAATAAAGTTAATAAATAATATTCTTAAAACAGTCATTGGCATCCAAGCCATTACCAATTTATCATGTCATCAAATTATAAGTGTAAACAGCCTTGCTGTTGGGTTAATTCTTCAGCAATGTGGTTGATTCAATAGGTCATGGGTTCAATTCCCGGCAGGACAGACTCTTGTACACGTTTACATATGCATGCGGATGTTCGACAAATATTCATGCAATGGGCTGAGTGCCCACAGACCTTGTCAGCTCTTAGGCCAGTCTGGTTAATACTTTAGCAATGCGGTTGATTCAATAGGTCCTGGGTTCAATTCCCGGCAGGACGAACTCTTCTATATATTAACATATGCATGCTGATGTTCGACAAATATTCATGCCATGGGCTGAGTGCCAACAGACCTTGTCAGCTAGGAGGCCACTCTCAACAATCTTTAAATCAAATTTTATTGATTGATCTAGATACTACTGTTTACAAATACAGAATAGCAACAGTCAACTTACATGCAATGACCATGGAGATTCGTTTTTTTTCATAGACCGGAAACATTTTCCTCTGACAAAGCAACCTCCTTTGTTCACTTTCACTGAAAGTAGATCAGTAATTTTCCATGTATTTATCAGTGTCAATCATATCTAAAGTTATTATCTCACGACTTCTAAGTGTCGCTGTAAATATTCATTGTGATAAAACACTTTTTGTGTGCCTAAAGCTATAAAAATTTAATCCAGGGTAAATTTACATCCTGTGTAGAGTTTAAATATTATGCGTAACACAAAGAATGTACATGACAGGTTGACAATACAGCATAGTTTTATTTTAAGCGGATGACTAAATGCAATCTATTTTTAACAACAAAATCATCACAGGTCATTGACCTCCTGATTTACCTTCAATATTGTGCACATACGATCCATGGAAAAATCTGTAGCCTTTGTCAAGGTGTTTTGTTGGAACTTTAGAGTGTTTCTGAATTATTGTCACAACATCACTCATTGAAATTTCTGGAATAATCGATAAATTATTTGTCCATCCGGGATCGCCTAAAGGTTTCCGTGACGCCATTTTTCTATAGGGAATCCTCTTGCGTTAAGAGCCTCGTTTTGGATTTTTTCATACTAGATTTCAAAATTCATTGATTAATTTGTATTGTTAAGTTTGCTGTGAGGTTTCTGGGTATACATCATTGATGCCTTTTACTTTATACAAAGATATATGTAATAGGTCAATTTAGACGGCATTTAACAATAGTTTTTATAATAAGGCGAAAGAGAAAGAAAACTACTACTTCTGAAGTATTGCTGTCCAATGAAATCAAGCCCAAGGGCAAGACAGATTAGCTCTTCTGGTGGTGTTTTTGTGCTCCTGGTCCAACAAGGCGATGACGCTTTCGTCATTGTACCATAACCGATCCTCAAGGGGCATAATAGATGACTTGCCTTACGATGTTTATCAGCTGCATACAGCAGAACATGTACAAGGTGTCCTGATATTGCAGCTTGACCATGTCTTAAGCGGTCAGCGGTGCAAAACCCCTGGTGTGTTTCCTTTGGAATAAATTAATCCTGTATAAAGAGATATTTGTCTTTGATTTGGTTTAAAGTACATGCTCTGAATTTCTGTTTCATATTTGCAGGAACAGTTTTTAGGGAAATCTATGTTCAGTAAGATTTCGTTTTCTGTCAGTTTGGATTTTTAAGTGCCGAAAAGCCAGGTATTGGTGACTGATGATTAACAAGTGCTTGCATATTCTTATCATTTCTGAGTGGAACATTCACGGTACATGCATTTCTAATTTGCTACAACACAGACCATTATAGCAGCAAGATTATTCAGTTCATCTGTCTTAATTATTTTCAGCTTTACCAGTCTCGTTGCTTTGTATTTCAGATTTTTTGTGTCATTTACATTCACAGGTTTAGCGGTCACTGGATTTAGGCTCTCGTCTAAAGAACGGATTTCAGTTTGCAAACCAGAGATTACGAGATTTTAGAATGTTCATTTTCAGCCTTGAATTTCAGGTGGAGATTTTGTCATTGTGTCACAAAAAGAATGCATAATCTTTTTTTTTCTTTTTTTTGATGAAGCCTTCTAACTAGAAGCCTTCCTTGATTTTAATTTTCTTTATAGAAATCTATTTTTCATCTTTTGCATCCCGGCTTTTCTGCTTGCTGTGAGGTTTGCATGGAGCTCGTGTTTCTTTATAAATGAAGACGGTTTTATCCCCGTAGAAGCATGTACTTGAACTCTGAACCTTTGTCAAAAGCTTGCTGCGCACAAGCCAGGCAACAAATGTCTACGAGATTTCTACGTGGTGCTCGCTACCAAACGTTTTTGTTAACGCATTATTCCCATCACTGTAGAATTATAATTCCCTAAATACTAATTTTAGAAACCGCTCGGACCTTACAGTACCAATTTGTGTGTTTTTCATTGATTTTAGTTGAAAACCTGCGCTTACAAGTCTGATGTGGATATTCAAGGCTTTGTCCAAAAAAAGCCATTTTTACTCTTGATTTCGTTATTTCTAACTGGCAACCCAACTTTCTTCAAATGTGCAGGAACTACTTAACGATATAGAAAGGCCGAAGCACGTACCGAGAATCCAGGAGTATCAATACTATTACCTTCGAGATCATTCTCCAAACGTGTACGAAAAGGGCCGAAGATGGTTCTAATGGGCAAACAACACTCGCATATCCCGTCAATTCATTCGATTTACCATAACGAAGGATAACTGCGTAGAGGATTGGGGGTGGGGCGGTCAAAATAACTGTTTTATCATCAACCTAAACCATATGTATTAATCGTAAGCGTTTACTGCATTTTTAACGATACTTTTTATCATAACAATATTGTATATCATGCCTAAACGTCTTCACATATTTAGAATATTTTGATCTATTAATAGTAAAGTGGTAGAGTTTGTTCCCTATCAGAATATCAATACTTGAATTGACATGTTTTTATCACATCTAATTGTATATATTATACTTTCAGACGGTGTTCATTGTCAATGTCTAATAAATGTCATCAAGACAATTGACCACGTTCTTATTGAGTACACTTGAAATCTCTGTTACATTATTATGTTGTATTTATAATTTACGATACTCAGCTACATGTTTTATGCTTTCAAGCGTTTAAATATATCCTTCTTGGAGTATATTTTAGAACATAGTTATGATATTTTAATCATGACCATTAATCATCTGTGTATATAAAGTGTATTTGTAGTGTAAAAGGTTGAACATAAATCAATTAAAAAAATGTTTTCAAATACAACATGCGACTTTATCCTAGTGAAAAGTTGCAGTGCTTAAAGAGTATTTATTGAATTTGTAATTCAAATGTTCAATTACAATGCAAATACTTTTTCACCTTTAAATTCTTTTTCATCCAACAACCTCTATCCCGTTAAATCTTTCCTGTAGCAGAAAACCTGCGAACGAACTGTAACCATATCCGTTTAGGTGTACGTTCTGGTCAATACACATCACTTCTACGTCATCACCCGCATCAAGGTCAAGGAGCGCCGTTTGGCTTGTCGTTTGCGAGGGCGACTCACTCCCGCGCACGTACATGTAAGACTGCGCAACTCCATTTTTGCCTATTATGTAATGCGCATTGTGAATAGAATATGTCATCAAAGACGTAGAGAATACGTAAGTGCCGGCGACGGGTGCTGTAAACACACCCCTGGACGGATTGTAGGCTTGGCCTATGTTGGTAACCACGTTCTCGAAGGCGATGGATTGATTGTAGGTGATGTTATACATATGGTCGGCCAGGGTTGCGAAAAATGCGGGAAGCCGGTCCGGCCGCTCACGTCTTGTGTTAGATCGCTTGTCATCTGGGAAATAATTCGTTTGATAATAATCTCTATTGACCGTGATCATGAGCAATACTTAAGTCTAAGTGACTTATAGAAACAGCCAAGACATTCTTTAGATTAGATTCTTAATGGCATCATGTAGTTTCCAAACAAACAGTTTCTAGTGTATAGGGATATACACATTTTACCGTAAGGAGATCATGTCGGGATTAGGAGGCTAATCGTTAAACGTTTTGCAGATTTTAATACCTTAATAACCTAGTCAAACAGTATTTACTTTTTACATATATTCATGGACAAAGTTTAAACTATATATACTTTGTTTAAATAGTTTCACTAAAAGCACTTGATTGCAGGCTAAGTTGGACAAAACATATATGCATCCAGCTGAAGCCATAACAGTGTTGCAAGTATAATCTATTTTTAGATGTTTCTTTCATGGCTTTGTTACGTGTTAGGACTTGCTTGAAATCTTCGCTTTCTTAGTGGTTGAGAAATTGTCCTTCATTACACTATGTATTTTTTTTTAATTATGAAGAAGTGACCATGAGAATATACGCTCACAAAATTCGTTCATACATACTTGAGCTGTGCGAACTGGACGACCTTTGCGGTATTTGCATCTGTTCTTCTCCTCTCTGTTTCGTGCCATCTTTTGTCACGCCACCTAGTCTACCTCTGCTTCTACTCTCATCTAAAGTGGTTTCTACATATTCTAACCTGGTGGACAGTGTATGTATTTCCTTCATATACCGCTTTTCCTGGTTTTCTAACCGTTCCATTAAATAACGAATGGAGACATTTTCTTCGCTGTCTGTCGTGGCTGTAGTTAACAGGATAGAAGAAAAACACGTAATCATAAATAAAATTACGGCGTCCATTTTTCAAACATTTGCTGTTTATAACCTTGAACACAATCGAAACGAGTGTCCAGCCGATAAGATAAGAGCTGGTGTTCTGAAAGTTTCATGTGTAACAACACGTCAGCTGTTTATTAAAGCAAGTCAGACGTAAGATAAAGCGTTTTCAGAATGTGTGCGTTATAGCCAAGGGCAACTTTAAAGCAGTGTCAAAACCCAAAACTTTCCTTTCTTATATAATTTTTGCATACCTATGCAATGTGGAAACTTTTATTCGGTTGTGATTCCAAGATACATGCGCTGTGATGGTAAAGTGAACGCGACCCTATAATCATAAATGTCTTAAAGTTGTTTTTGAACATCCAAAGAAAATGAGTATCTATAACTGAAAACAAATAATGTGTCCGCCTTTTCCATTAGAAAGATAAAGAAAGGAAGATAACAAATAATGTTTCATATTAATTTCTTGTGTGAAAACAAAAGCTTAAAAACTTAAGGTTGGCTGCTATTTGTTTGTTGAAGTATACTTCTTAGATAAGAACTCACCTAAATGTTAGCGCTTATCGGTATTTCACATATGAGTTCGCCATTGGAACTCCAAGATCAACTTAACATCAAGATATCACTTAAAGTCATATGTCTCCTTCAATATGAGACCCTTCTCTCTGTCGACTGACAATTTCTATATCTGTTTTTGTTCTTGTTTTTTGTTTGTTTCTATGTGTGTGTTTGTCTTTTTGGTGTTGTTTCTTTGTTGTTTTGTGTTTACTTTTTAGTTGTTTTGTTGTTGTTGATTTTGTTTATTTATTTTATTTATTATTGTTTTGTTTTTGTTTTGTTTTTTAATCGCAGAACAAAAAAGGGTATTATCCAACATTTTCCACATTTCCTAATGTTTTAGGTAAAACAGCTCAGTTCTAGGATCCAGTATAATTATCGAAATAAATACATCTGTTTCCATCTTGTCCTATATATATATCTCCTGTTGATATTCCTAGACGATGCTATATAATCTGACTATTTTTAGACAGATGAACACATAACTGACATTCATTCAATTGACATTCAGATGGACACATAATTGACATTCATTCACAAAATTCCCATCATTTAATTACGTTTCACGTAGTTAACTGGCGGTTAGTTGACGCAAAACGTTATAAAACACTGATGTGATTTTATTTATAAACGAATGATATGAAGGTAAAGTGCTAACAACCTAAAGCATGAGCGTGTACGACCATCTGTCTAGTTAGTTATTTCCGGGATGCAAATTGTCGAGAAAAGCCTGAAATGGAAAAGCTGACGAGGCTAAAATAGTTTGGAATTTGAATAACTAACTTATTTTAAATCGCTTAAAGATGATAAAAACAGTTTTAAAACTAACCATAATGAACGTCATAAATTAATTATCGTAAAACTTATACGCCGTTTTCCCTCATTTTAATGATGAACGTCGTCTCGGATATGACGTAAAAGTATGACGTCAAAGTCATATACTATGACGACTTTTTACCTGAATCTGTAACATGGACAAGATACTAATCAATCACGATATAATGATGTACAATTTACTATTTTGAGTATATTCATTTTTGCTAATGCTACAACTACAACTACCACCACCACCACCATCACCGCCACTTCCTTTACTGCTATTTTCACATCTTTTTTGTTTTCTCCTCAGTTTTCCTGCTTCTCTTTTTTGGACTATAAAAACTTTTACTACTACCTCTTCAACCACATCTTGTATAACAGCATCACCCGCTGTAAGTCTTGCTACGGATATATGCCATGCATACTACACATACATTTACATATTATCTCATTTTCTATCCTTCAAACAATTTTACCTTGATTAGTTTGTAAGATACGATTCCCAGTCTCTTTAATGCAATAATGCAAAGCTTTTGCGGCTAATCTGATAGCAGTTAAAATCTCCATCCAATCAACTCCTCGTCCATTCCGTTCATGAAGTCCGTGAACATGTGGCTCATGACACACCTGGTATTATACTTTGTTATTTTAAGTGTGTCTGATGACATGATACAAAGAATCAAAGTTTATTAGCAACTCGTCATATACATGTCTTTGGCCATTTACAATAAATATTAAATATGGCTAAGACGTCATAAAGTCAATGTGCGAACAAAATTAACAAACGTGGATATATAACATGAACAATGTATAAACAGTTTCTACCAATGATATACATAAATATTGATTGACCGACAGTTATATAACTCCTATGGCATTACTTCGGATAACATTTGCCTCCAAGATGTAATTCGATAAGGTAATACATATTTTTGGATTTGACATGATTGCAATAAATTTTTGGACATTAGGAAAACTTCTAAATGCTGGGAAATACTTATTTCTAATGTACGAGTAAAATGGGCAACACATAATAAAATGATACTCCGTTTCTATCGAGTTCATATTACAAACTGTGCAGAGTCTGTTTTCTCTTGGAATATTGTTATATCTGCCTGTTTCAATGTTAAGATCATGCAACTCAAACGGAAACGAGTTAAACAACTTCTAAGTTTAAAAGAATGTATTTTTGTAAGATATTCTTCAAAGCCGAAATTTGTTTTAAATTTAGAATAGTATTAGAGTTTAGGACTGTTATTAATTATTAACAAGCAGGTACTGAGCAAGGTTCTCAGAAAACCTCATCCAGACAGTAACGCATGACAGGAAGCATGTCCAACGATTGCTTTATCTGTGACTACTGAAGCTTGTAATAGTCATCATGCAGTATTGTATCCTTGTTGATTCATTACTTATTGTACCAGCCAGAATAGCAAGTATTGCACGTTAAGCTTCCGGTCTAGACAAAAACTGTACAAATGGTACTCCTGCAGATTAACTGGCTTACGTTTTTGTCTTTGTTACATCCCACCGACACAATAATGAACTTGGACAAAGCTGGAAGACCTGCCCCCACCACACACTTCCAAATCCCCTTATGAATATTCACTGTTCACGGTTTTTGCAATAAGTTTTAAGTGTTTCAATTTATGGATAGTTTATTTCTCCGCTTGGGTTATTAATTACTCGATAATTACTATAAAAATTAAATACACACAAAACCTCCACAAAAAAACAACAACAAACAACAACAAAAGAAAAAAGAACAGAATTTGAGTTTGTAATAGTAGTCTCTTAAGTTGCAAAGGTTCCATTCAACGCTCTTTCTGTTATCTGTGAAGTGAAAGTGCTTCCATACATCGAAAGTAATTGATGCAGGTATAATTGCAATATACCTACAGCAATATGAATGGTATGAGAATTCTGCTATAAAATAATAGGACAGAAAATCGGGTCAATACACATGTATACCCAACCATAAATTTGAGCAAAACTTTACTGACACTCTGTGTACATGGTTTCATCACTTAGCGCGTGTAGACAGTGACCAGGGGTGTTTATTATGCTGAGGTCGGGGTGGTAGATGTGAGTGTCACCCGCTAGTAGGAGATGATATCGTTGTCAAGTAAACAGCCAGCATGCCCCCAACATAAGACCCATTTCCTCCCCAGCTCCCGACACATTATCTACTATACAACCACAAGTGTAAAAGAGAGTTGTTCCAGTCGTAGTTCTCAAGGTCCCTACCCCCACCCTGCTCCTAACTTGCCATTTATAACATTCAATACTAATTAATAAGTATATTTCCATTATTAGACTTTACTTAAAGCCGTATTAAGTCGACACAACAATAAAAATTGCTTGGGAAATTGATGTCTTTAAACAGCTATTCCGTTCTTATTACTGTATGTAATAAACAAATCACGTGATCTAATTATAAATTTATTCGTTTTGACCATACTGGTTCCACGATATTGCTCGCCTTCAGGGTTGTTCAGTATGCGAGCCGGTAACCAGTTGTATGTCACGCTATCGACTGCCGTGAATAGCTTGAGGAAATTTTCCAGGTTGAACACGAGTTTAGTTGAGGAAGTTTATAGTTTATACGTTGAAATAATAGGAAAAAACAATAAGTTAAACGCTGTTCCTATTGTGACACCATGACATTGCTAATAACCTGACCACCACAATTCAACGCCTCCTACATGGTAACAGGTGTGAATGTTGAACAGCTTAAACAATAACTGTTTAAGCAAGCAACAGTATGGTCTTCGTCGTTTGTTGTTGTTGTTGTTTTATGATTTCAGTTTAGGCAAACCAAATTGGTTCAAGTTTTCTTTGGCAAAGAATCGTATTTTGTTTACCAAACGTTCGAATGCTTAAAATACATTTGAACGTTCGGTATCTATCCGAACGTTCGAACGTTCGCTTACATCCCTAGAAAATATTAATTTTGCGCAAAAAACTGAATAAAACTCTAATTTCTATCTGCGCATCGTGGATTGACACGTGCTTGTTTTTCATTAACTATGACCCCCATCAGGAGGAATCTCGGCGCATTAAAGAGCTTTGTCTACATCACGAGTCAATGCAAAAATGAACAATACAGTGTGGAAGCTGTACTGACGACATGTACGCCTTGCACAAGTAGGAATATTGATCTTTTATTGTTCATTGCTGTTAAAATGTAGAGATGGTAAATATCACTAAAATAGATTTAGAATAAGGTTGTTGTTAAGCCATGCCGTGCTGAAATATAATTGTAAAACATTTTTTTATTTCAATTCAACTAACAACAGGGGAAGAGTAATCTTTGGATGGAAGTATTATAATTCGAAGAACGTGATTGGATGTTTGTCTCCATCACGCAAGCATGTGGGGCGCATGTACATGTTTATCCTTTGGAATAAATACAAATGTTTAAGGAAAGAGAATAGTTTATTTAAGCACTATGACAGGGTCTGTTAGTATTAACCTTATAGATATTGTATAGGCTCATGTGTACCAACGTACCTCGTGAAGATTCTTTTCCGCTAATATATTTCTCTGGCACACTGACGACCGCCCTGTTATTCAATTACACATCAGTTACAATGTTTTTATTCATGTTGTTTTTAATTATTTGCTCGTGCTTCTGTATGTAATATACATCTTATAAATAACTCAAGCACTAGCGAAAACAATTTCTGCTAAATACTTACGTCGATAATAGTCACAATGATTCTAAGTAACAGAAATACATAGGCAAGAACTGAAAGAACAGAAGTTTGCCTGTAGAATAAAAAAATAAGTTGTATTTTAAATTAAAATTATTTTTGTATCAGCAATGTGTAATAAAACAAGACGACTGCAACGCAATAAAGAATGTATTTAATCCAAACACTGTTTGATCGTGAGTTGTCGTTTCAGGTGCGTTTTTATTGAGACTAACAAACATACTTAATTAACTTCACAACAAAATAAAAAGTTTATTCAGATTTGAACATAGTTCATGCAACCGTTAAATCCACAATCTCAGTAGGTCACATTACACAAAATTACACAACATGAAGTTATTTATATCAACTTTTCTACAACATATAAATATTAACTAATTACACCTAAAAATGTTAGTAAACCATATCATAGACAACTATCTAGATACTATTAATTCTACTAACTATTAATTTTCATGTATTTGAAATGATAAAATCCGTCTAGCTAAATCTTATTCTATAATTTAAAATATTTTCTCAAAGCACAAATAATCCTTTAATACACGACTTTAACATTTGATTCACATGTTTGCCTATATTATAGCATGAGTATATACCGTAATATAAAATATAAGATCATTAAAATACATCCATATCATTGTCTGAGTGGTTTCAAAATGCTAAGTTTAAACAAAAACTATCCGTGATATATATATTTTACGAAAATGAGCATTTGAGTAGTACTAACCCAATCATGGTTATTTGACAAACACCCACATTAACGACGATAACCACAACGACGAACACGACGGAGATGTATAGAATACATCTCAGTGGCATACGTGTGTACGTGTAGCTGTGTCATTCAAATCTCGCCTATGCGAGATTATACGTGTACTTATGAACTGGTTTGTACGTTGTCATAATAATGTGAAATGGCATGAAATGTGCACGACAACAACATTTTCATTAAATTTAAGTTGTCAAACAATGACGGTAAGAGTTGTACGTACACACCAACATCAAGCTCTGCCAATGTTTAGAACATGTTAACATGTTGTTGCTACATATTTTGGATACGTAACACTGTTAAACCTGGTTCAACAACTTAAAATCAAGCATGTTAACATAAGGAATATAATAACACAACCTTTTAATACCAACTTGACACTAAAATCCCAATGTCCGTCCCACTGTGGCGCTGGAGTAGGTTATAGTCACACAATTAATAATACTTTAAATGACCCCACTTCGTGACAATGTTTACGTGCTGCGCATGTCTCTTTTATACAAAACATAATATGATTCCTGCTTGATACCAACTGTACAAAGGCCACCAGAAGCGCTCATCAGACTGGCGCTAGAACAGGTTTTGATCACTGATGGAGTTCAAGGTCCCAGTTATGTTTCTTGAACATGTCGCCTCACCGTTGCTATCCAGTCGGGATTGTAGAGTAGATTTGACCGGAAGTGTCCGGATTCCTTCATTGACGCCCACGCGTGACTTTCGGAATACGGCGTGAATCTGCAACGCACGAGAATAAATGAAAAAAAGAAACAATTGATGGGAAGCATCAAATTTCGCCGTCGAGATATTGTTCAGCATGGGTACATTGTGCCTAATAAGTAACTATCGAAACAACAGAAACCTTATTGTTGTTAAAAATATTTAAAATATCGTCAAACAACTTAGGTGGGCAGACTGGCGTTTGTATGTGATAAATAGAAGCGTATCATTTTACCGTCATAAACCTGTTTTTAGTTCCTTCGCAGTATAAAATAATAACCTCATTTATCAATGCATCAACATCTGTCTGAACGATTTATGACGGAGAATCCTCCATTCGTTAGAAGTAGAGTATTTGCGCGGAAAACAAACCAGTTCTGCTTATTGATTGGCTAAAGTACGTCTAAGTAAACGATAGAGTCTATAAAGACGTTTCTATAGAAAAAAGAAGCCGAAATGATTCTATCCGACTTTAAAGTCCCCGCCTCACTTCTACATGTTCTATCAAAATGACAGGTAATCAGCCCCATAAAACTGCCAATCAAACTGGCAATCATCTTGACGTATTCAAACTTGTCGTCACATGAGGAGGAGTCAAGCCAGAATGCGTGGTTTGTTGCACATGCGCAGTTGAAAATAAAGCCATTTAGTAAAACAGATCGATCTAGTTTGTTCATTTTATATTAGAAAATAGAAAGAAGTTCTATTGAAATAAATCGCTGAGGAATTTGAATTTGAATTTTCATAGCTTCCGATTGGCTACACACGTAGAGCGACTTCTAAATATTGTGCGTCCACTAATGCTGTTTCCGATAAAACGTAGAGCGACTTTTAAAATAGTGTGCGTCCACTAATGCTGTTTCCGATAAAACGTAGAGCGACTTTTAAAATATTTTGCGTCCACTATTGCTGTTTCCGATAACTAGTATAAGTCCTGTCTGCTTCTAACAACAAATGATACACGGATAAGATAAAACTAAGTTAAAATAACGATTATAAGCAACAAGACGCAACGTACAAAAACTAAAATTAATTATAGTGTTTATGTTTGGTTTTCATGTTTTAAAAGTATTAATGATAAATAAATGTGTTTACAACACATCAAATGGAATGAAAAAGAAGATACATGTATAAAGATATGCAGAAAAAAAGGGAAAACAATTAACAAATTTTAATAAATATACTGAGCATTATGTTTGTAAGTAAACTAGATTGATAGGCAAACATTTATAAAAAAGGCACAGTTTACAAAAGCGAATTATTTATTAACGAAACAAAGGAGTTTGTTTCCATATTCTATAATACAGTAGAGCAACAACAGGTGGGTAATCCTGACAATGAAACATGTATGCAATCACACATCTCCCTTTTTAACGATACAATCGAACATTGAAATAAAACGAATTACATGTAATTTATTCCTAAAATACACTACGTCAAAAGTTGTCTATTAGAACAGAATAAAAATGACAAATATATAAATATTAAATATAAGTCTTTCAGCACAAGAGAAGTGGTCCAGTTAGAAACAGTAGAACAGAACATTAATTTTTGCTTGTACAATGTACGTCCCTGTAACAGATGCAATTTAAACAAATTAGAAAAAAATACAAATGGTACTTAAACAATATAAAGTGATTGGTGAGAATGTTTCTACATTTGTTTATATAACTATATGGCGTCACCCATAGAGCTTTTCCAGGAACGTGTACATAAAGGTGAGACGATCGAGCAAGACTAAATTGTTGGGTAGATGCAGGTAATGTCATGGCTCTGTAATGCTTGGACCTTACGACAGTGTATTTATTGCTGCATAAACACGCCTAACCTTTAAACTAATAGATTCAAAACAGAAACGGAATTGTTTCGGATTTTAATTTGACATATTCACACAAATAAAGAGGTGTTTACAAGGTGTGAAAGCAATTTATTCCAAAAGTGTATAAGCACCCCAGGTTTCCGGAATATGTAAATAATAATAGAATAAGTGTTGTTGATAATACGCACTATACTAAAGTGACCTTCGTCTGGACAATTTTAATATTCATGTACCTACCTTTGGTATGAAGATAAGTATCTGTGTGAGGGTGGTGCCGATGATGAGACAACCGGAAGTGACGCCATAGATGAGCACGACCTGCTCGTCGAATAGAAGACTCAACGTCAGCCCCACGGCGCTGAGTATTACCACGTTGTACAGGCATAACCCGATCTGCTTCGAGTCGTTGAGGGCTTCAATAGTCACCTATATAAGACCAGATAGTACAGTTCAAGATAAATATTTCTTTATTATGTTTTCTTTAGATGGTACATATCGGTTTATCACTATTAAACCCATTTTGACGACAGATTTTTTTTTTAAATGTAATTCGATGTATAATGTCCTTATTTCCGATGATATGATATAAACAGTTTAGTAGTGTCTTGTTGCGTATCACTTTGGAGTCTATTTGCAAAGTAATAGTTGATATCGACCACAGTGGAGCGTTTTATATAAAAAGGTGACGTAACGAAGGTTCTTTGAAGAAAACCGAGAAACAGTTGCTAAGAAATAAAAGAAGTTAATAGAAAGATACGTTTTCTTTAAAAAGAATTAACAGGTGGCATCCGACAGTTAGGTGCATTTATTTTTCTCTCAAACAATCAAATAATTTGCTTGAAAATGTCCGAGAAATGATGTTTATTAATGTCCTGTATAGATGTGAAAAGTGAAGCATTACACTCCACATGTCATTTCCTATCTAAGCCACCTGCACAGGTATTTATTGTTAAAACTAAGACGACCACGTGACCAATTACTTTTGAGATCACGTTATATCACCATTCGTGTTATCCTCTCTGACATCTATATCTATTTTCTGACCCATGGTTATTTATAGATTACCAAAGAACGAATTTTAAAGTTTCAAAGCGATTTATTTCACTATTTGTACTGTTTGACAACCGAGGCAGTGTTTAAAATCGTGTAGACTTAAAATTGGGGTTTTGCAGAAATTATGCCCCCCTCACCACCACCCAAAAAAGGGTAAAATATTGTTTGTTACATGTATTTAATACATGGACACTGTCGGCTACTACTTTCAACATATTGCTTTCATACGATCAGACAAAAAATAAAATATTATAAAACTGAAAAATCAATAAAAAAAATCAAGGGATGTAGATGTTTAGGAAACTTCTTACCCTCCTAGTTTCCCATGCAAGAAAAGCTCCAAACGACAGTAAAGTGCCCTCAACGACGTATAGCGTCCAGCCAAAATAGTGTGAATGAGGCGAGAAGCAGATGCGTACAAACGGATGGATCTCGGCATCGATGTCAGTATTATCAATCTGACGACGTAAATAAAAAAGTAGTAATATGACTGACAAGATTGGCCGTTAAGAAAAGAAGAACAACGAAAGATGGCATTATAAACCTGTGTAAACACTGTAAATGCAATCAAAGATACTAGTAGACGTACTTTTCTGTCGAAAAAAAAATCAATGAAGAATAAGTTATTGTGCTTGAAGTATAAAAATGATACTAGATATAGTTACATGGGCTAAAATGGGATTCGCCTTCAGGTAAAAACATCATATTTATGCAACTGTATTTTCTTTTCAAGAAAGTAAAATCAATAAAAGTGGTAAAATTTTTCATAACTAATAATTTTGTTTGTTATCACCTTAAGTGTTATTTCTGTATAATATGCAGAATTACTACGAGCAATTATTAACTGCACACCTGCTAACTGAAAATGTATGTTTATAAATTATTTAGAAATAACATGTTGCTCTTCTGCTGACGTGATCTAATTATGGTGTTTAAATACGCAGAAAATAGTCCACCTTTAATACAATAGGTTGAAAGGTAATAGACTATTGTAATGGATGCAGATTAGGATTACATTAATACCCGTGGTGTAATATGCAATTCACTTTTCAGGTCATTCTTACGCAAATCCATGTACACATAAACCGGACCTGGTAGCGCAAGCGGTAGAGCGTAGGCTCCAGGTACAGGAGGCCCCGGGTTCGATAGCTCCATTGCTAACACTCAAGCAAATATAAGGATAATTCCACACCGGTGTCGGATAATGTGACTGGGTATGGTATCATGCCAGGTGTTCACAGCATGCAATACGCAGTGAAGGCAGCACTATATCTGCTTCAAGTGGACACCGTCTCCAGATGACTGAAATACTGTTGGTACGACGATACCCCCAATAAACAATAAACAAACATAAAGTATTGTATCTCTTCGAATCGGAATTCCTATTTTTATTTTCTGTTTTAAGTCGGTGTAAAAATAAAACAAAGATTGGGATTGGGATTACCCGGCATTTTTGCCGATACTGCGCAGCGACATTTCTATCATTATAGCACAGGGGTACTTATGAGGTGCCCAGGGACTGAACCCGGCCGGTCCATTATACTGACACCGACGAGTCAGGCGTAATGTTGTCCCCTTAGCCCCGAGCGTTAGGAGGGAAGCCACTTCTACCAACTTTTAAGTCTTTGGTTTGACCCGGCCGGGGTTCGAACCCACGACCTCCCGATCCGCAAGCCGACGCTCTACCACCTGTGTTATTGCGGCCGGTTAAAACAAAGGACCAATACGTGTATGTGTGACCTCCAAGGGAGTCGCAGTGAGCATGTGCTTAAAACATAATAGTGAATGGCAAGTTTTATGGTACTATTATTGGCAGGAACTAATATCAGAATATATATATATGGTACGCGTTCAATGTCGATGAATATTTCGATATATTATCTTTTTTCTAAACAACGTTGCTATTGCCTGCTGTTGTGCTTTTATTTTTGTCTGCTACATTGATATTTTAGCAATTATAAACTGTATTGTTGCAATAGACATACACAGTTCTGTGGTTATTAGAAAAAACAGGCATCGAGACTTGCCAAACTGCACTGGGGCATGCTGTTGTTATTTTCTCTCGCTATTCTCTACATAATATTAAATGCAACATATTCATGTATCTAATCAAATCGTTATTAGATTTCTAATCGTGTGTAAAGTGACACACTAAATGCCAACATTTTAATTAAATTGGTTCATAAAGAAATATATATTTCCCATGTATGTCTCTAGGCGGTAACCGTATATAGTTACCGATTGGGAAAAAATATATGTGAGGCTGTTTCTAATTAATTATATACAGTAAAATGTCACCCATCGACCACGTCACTAATGTGACCTCACGGCTATTAAGACCAGTTTAAGTAAGTACACACTATTTTGCCTTTATATTCAATTAAAAAGTTTGACCACATTTACGGGCACGCCTGATCCGGATAACGACCAGCTGCTCTAGAACATATTGTATATTTCATATGTTAACACTGACCATAATTGAGGCCACCTTGACCAGACGAACAAGTCAACCCATGGTGTAATTTACACTCGCTGATCGGCAAAATAATGATGAGTATTTTTTAATTATTTTCATTTAACTAACTAGGACACCGGGTCACTTGAGGTCATGATCTTAGTCAGGTAGGCGCTTATTGACCGGTATAAAAAAGAGCTTAACAATTTGTATAAATCAAGGAATGTATGAACAATAAGCAACTTGTAATCGAGATTGGACAGATTTGTACAGGTAAATAGCACTTTAATTTGTTTGAAGCTGCAATACAATTGTTTTCTAGCATCGGTGCGATAATTATACCAAATTATAAGTTTAAAGGTTGTTTATCTAAAATCTAAACGTACATCTCATTATAGCCGATTAAAAATGAAATAAAATCTGAACTTTTTATTCATTATATTAATAAGCTCCTGGTCTTATAGAGTAAAAACGGTTATGCACGTTACAGACAGCAATCGAAATAATGCACACCTTCAGGCTGATTTTTGCTCATTCTGGTTTCTGCTTCGTAGTTGATTACTTTTATACACAGTGTATTGACAGGTCAACATAATTGTTGTAACTCATTTACAATACAGCAAATAGGCCTTTAAAACACCTGTTAAATGCAACAGTTAATACAAAGAATCATTGTGGGCAGGACGTACCGCATTTAGAGACCAAGGAGGTACCGCAGTAAGAGACCAAGAATGAACTGTAGTTAGTGACCACGCACATACCTCTTTTAGAGACCTTGGACGTACCACAGTTAGTGAACAAGGACGCACTGCAAATAGAGACTACGTACGTATCACGGACGTACCGCAGTTAGATACGTGGACGTACCGCATTTAGGAATCACGGACGTACTGCAATTAGAGACCACGGACGTACTTCAGTTAGGAAACACGGACGTACTGCAATTAGAGACCACGGACGTACTGCAGTTAGAGACCAATGACGTACCACATTAAGAGGCCAAGGACGTACCACGGTTAGGGATCGTGGCTATATCGCAGTTAGAGAGCATGGACATACCGTAGTTAGGAGCGACAGACGTACTGCAATTTGAGACCACGGACGTACTGCAGTTAGAGACCACGGACCTACCGTAGTAAGGAGTCACGGACATACTGCAATTAGAGACCACGGACGTACCGCAGTTAGGAATCACAGAGATATTGCAATTAGAGACCACGGACATGCCACAGTTAGACACCACGGACGTACCACAGTAAAAGGCAGGGGACGTACTGCAATCAGGGACCATGGACGTACCTCAGTTAGAGACCACAGACGAAAGCAGTTAGACCACGGACGTACTGCAGTGAGAGGCATGGGACGTACTGCAATTAGGAACCACTGACGTACCTCAGTTAGAGACCAATGACGTACCACATTAAGAGGCCAAGGACGTACCGCGGTTAGGGATCGTGGCTATATCGCAGTTAGAGAGCATGGACATACCGTAGTTAGGAACGACAGACGTACTGCAATTTGAGACCACGGACATATTACAGTTAGAGACCAAGGACGTACTGCGATTAGGGGCCACGCACGTATCACAGTTAGAGATCACGGATGTACCCCAGTTAGGGACCACGAACGTACCGCAGTAAGGGGTCACGTGGGTACCGCAGTTAGGAACCACAGAAGTACCGCAGATAGTAACCACAGACGTACCGCTGTTAGGAACGACAGACGTACCGCAGTTTGGAACCACAGAAGTACCGAAGTTAGTAACGACAGACGTACCGCAGTTAGGAACCACAGAAGTACCGCAGTTAGTACCACAGACGTACCGGAGTAAGGAGCCATGGCCGTAAGGCTGTAATAAACTACCGGCGTATCAAAGTTAGAAGGTGGTGTTAAATTCGTGCTTAAAAATGATTCTAGGTACGCGCATTATGACTGATTGACTGATTGTGCTAGTGCATACACGTGTGTGGTAGACACTACCTACCTGCTTGCTGAGGTTTCTGGTGATGATAATCTGTGGACTGACCACCTCCCACGTAACCAAGACAACCAGGATCACGGACACCATAGCGCACGTGATCACCAGCAACTGGTAGTCCTTGATGGTCTGGAAATAAACATTAATATAAATCAATCAAGCAAGCATGCAAGCAAAAAGCGTACAATGGAACAATAAAGAAAGCAAGAAAACAACAACAACACACATTTAATCCAACACCCCTCCTCGTCGTCATCACCATCATTGCCATCATCGTCGTTATCCGTGGTAATTAGCGAACTCATTCCTAAACCGTCATTTAATCCCCAAGTTATTAAACCAATAATCTAAAAGATTTGTCGATCTTTTTGTTGACATAGACAGCTTCAAGCTGGAACAAACTTTCAAAAAGAATAAAAATATAAATAAATAAAATAAAATAAAAAGCGTTGGGAAACACGCTTGCTAAAATCATCTCTTGCGAGGAAACGATGTGGTAATTGGAAGAAAGAGGTAAGACGAAAGATTTGGAGGGCATAAATCAAAGTGTTAAACTATGTCATTTCATAAGGTACCCATATTTTAGATAATTAAAAAAAATGAAAAAATCGATGGTCACCGACTTATATCGCGATGATTAAAATCACACTTTTCTTAAAGTTTAATTCATTCGTCTATGTTTGAAAAACAGATGTTTGAGGTCACATGTTAAAAAACTTTGAGATCGATGTAGGAATTCATTTACACATAAAAAGTTTTGTTGGGATAACTTCGAATTTTACCATTTCTTTATGTTTACATTTGAACAGATTTTACTAAACAACGATTCATGAAGATATGGTGATTTTGGAAGTAAATGCGAATACATTCTGCAAAGCCTCCGACCATCACAGCTATATATTGATCTCTTCTTTAAACGTGATATCAGTTTATTTTCATTTTACAATAAAATTAACATGAAATGCTGTTTATTAATGTCCTGCATAACCTAATTTGCTACTCGTCATTACAAACAGGTATTTCCTATCTGAGGCACGCTGCACTGTTAGTCTTTTCACTAAGAAAACCACGTGACCACTTACTTTTGAGATTACGTAAATTAGTCTTTGTTCTTATCTGCTCTGACGTCTGTATCTAGTTTTAATAAAATTCCCCGTCGTTCTTTTTTATAGATTTGTGAAGAATAAACACTTGGAGAGTTATATTTCACGATTTGTACCATCTTGGAATTAGATGTAGTGTTAAAATATTTATTTTTTAAATTCATTTTTTTGGCAGAAAGTATGCTTACATTCGCCTACAGCTAGGATAAGATATTGCAACATGTAATTGTTTTTTTGAAAACTATCGAATACCACCTTGAAATAAAAAAAAGCAACAGCAGCACTCTAACCGTATGAAAACTAAAAAATAATGTATTTGTATTTTGGGGTTTACGGCACACCGACACTTGACAGGTCATACGACGCCGAATACGTTGAAGTTTAACGACAAAAGAATATAATCAGGTTAAAACTAAAATACGTGAGTAGAAATAAAAATCTATTAGGTTAAAAATGTAAATTATAAGTGAAAACAGGTTATCATATATAAACAGTTTAAACATGTATAACTTATTTAGAATACCAATCTCGTTCAGGAAGCAAACAAGCTTAGCATCGGATACTCTTAAATAGTTCATATATGTTATTGACATTAAAATACCGAATATGACCTGTGTCAATACAATGCAATAAAACATGACTAACTGTCAGTGGTTCCTGGCAAGGAACACATTCAGGTTGAACTTCTCTTTTTAAAAGATATGAATGAGCTAATCTTGTATGTCCAATGTAACAGCGAGTAAGAGCTATGACTTCCCGCCTACTTTCTCTGCAAGTAGAGATATTGGCATCGACTTTAAGTTAAATTACGTGTAATTTGTTATAAACAGTAAACTTGTTTGTCATTTAGGTAAAATATATCGATTGATAAGTGGTTTAAAATCTGAGTGTGGGATGCAAAGATATGTTTCAGAAAGGACTGAAGCAGATTTCGCACTTTTTTCTGTATCCTCATTTCCTTGGATGCCTACAAGACTGGGTAGCCAACAGAAAAAAATATTCTTACTTAGACAAACTTCATTAAGTTTTTAAGAGTAATTATCTTATGATCAGGTTGGAAAGATTGAGATTTTTAATAGACAGTAATACCGACAAAGATTCAATTAACACTACAAATGTATCTCCAGGATGATCTGAAAGGAAGTCCAGGGGAAGCTTAACAGCCTGAATGTCGACTGTAAAAATAGACGAGTCGGTTGTATATTTTGTTTAAAACAATGATTTTTACTTACGCGAGTAAGACATATAAATATCTGCTTTTGAGCCATTAGTATATATTTCTTATCGTGCAGTTCGATAAAATTTGAGCGAAGTACGAGGTGGTCTGTTTTTGACTTATTATTTGTACAGAGTTAAATCAACAGCGTGAATTTTCAGTTGCCATGGTGGAAACGCCAAGAAATAATTTTCCATTATTTTTAGGGATGTTAACGAATATTCGAATATTCGAATATCAAGTCTCTATTCGAATAGAGATTTTGGGATTCGAATATTTTATAATTTTTATTCCGCTTTTGTTTATTTCGAAGGAACATTGAAAAGACATTTCTTTAGTTGATCGTAGTGTCCCCAGCGTCTTAAAGGGATCTCAAGAGCCTTATATAAGTGACCCCCCCCCCCCCCCATTTATTGCCCCACCCAGCATGTGAGGGCATCTGTTTTCTGATAAGCCAGGCTGCCACAGTCTGTAACGATGTGTCTGTCACACAGGTATTGTTCAAGATCCAAGTGTATGTATGCTATATCTGGGGGTTGAACATAGTCATTCACAGTTTGTAAAGAAAACAGTTGTGAATATACCAATTACGCAATCATATATATATATATATATATATATATATATATATATATATATATATATGAACTAAAAGAATGAAAGAAATTACAAAATGTATAAGAAATAACAAAATCAACCAACAAAGTAAGAAAGAAAACAAATAAATCTTTATTTGTTTTCTTTCTTACTTTGTTGGTTGATTTTGTTATTTCTTATACATTTTGTAATTTCTTTCATTCTTTTAGTTCTCATATATATTTTAAGTTATATTTTATTTGGATTTGTAAAATGTAACGAAACGTTTCTAACAAAAGCAATTTAAAAAGTCATTCATTGTCAGAATAATGTCCTTCAGACTCATTTTAAGTCATTTTGAATACTAAAACTTGTATCTCTCATGTATTTTCAAAATTAAATATTTAGCTATGAAATAAATACATAATCTTGCAGTTACAAAATTGACACCTAGTAATTAATGCAATAAAGAATTTGTAAGGGATCATATAGTAAACAACCCACATTATCACTAACAATAATGTTTGTGGCTTTGTGCAAAACTAGCCTACTGTCTCACATCCATACTAGCAGGTAATTTAGTTTTGCATTAACCCATCAGAGATATTACTGTGACAGATTAGTACTATGTTGGCTAAAGACTCCCTGCAGTGATGACCAGCAATTAGCAGGTCTGGTCATAGCATGTGGGGGCCTGGCTCAGTGGGATACCACATTCCTTTCGAGATGCCTTTAAGACGCTAACGATATGTAACCGCGTTCGCTCTAAGATAGAGGGGGTGGGTCATGTCTCCTGATAACGAATTGCCATCTGGTCAACAGCATGAAATCACCTTACCGCGCACAGCTCCTTCTCTGCCCCCTCTCCCACTCAGACCCAGTCACATCAACCACATCACCATACAGCTGGGGAAACAGTTGCCAACGTACAATAAACACACATGTCAGTTCAATGCTGCGGCAATTAGCTACAGCAATTACGTAACACTGACTCTACCCAGCTTCGGTCGGGATAGTGTGTAATAATTACATTATATAAGGCTATACTTATTGATAACAGTCCACCAGAAGCTGAGAACGTCTTTTATTTTTTGGAAAGCACAACTAGATCACTGTCAAACAAACTTTAATTGCAAACACTTTCTGTTTTTGTCACTCTACTTCATACTTGTTATTTTATTCCTATATAATACCGCGACATCTGTTATTTTTTTGTCACCGCGATTTTCTGTTCTTTGTTTTTGCTTTGTTCTCTCCGAATAGCAAAAATGTAAATGTACATACTTTTTTAATTGTTCGTCATAGGTTTACTTAACACACTTAAAACTCACGAGCTTACAATTTTAATCATTCTTTATATATATACTGGTTGGTACTTCATCAATTTATCAACAGTCAGGTAATCTTGACACTAGCCAATCGCAGTAATTATCGTCATCAAATGGTTTTGTTTACATTCGCCTTTCACCCATAGGCATATGGCGAGCAGGTTCGTAATTGTCACTTGTGTATTGGTAACTAAATGTCTCTAATTGACATGTTATGGCTTAGGATTAACGTCCTTAGCGATATCAGCCAATCACAATTAAACATCAATCCGACCACCAACCAATCAAGACCGTTAATTGGCTGTACACTTGAGCGATTGTGTATTGGTAACTAAATGTCTCTAATTGACATGTTATGGCTTCGGATTAACGCCCTTAGCGATATCAACCAATCACAATTAAACATCAATCCGACCACCAACCAATCAAGACCATTAATTGGCTATACACTTGAGCGATTTTCTTTCATAAAACCTTCGTGGTTTTGCCTAATTGTCTTACAGTCGATCCAGTATCACCCGCATTTTGTCCTTTAGAAAATGCCGCCTTTAATCATTAATGTATTTTATAAGATTAGTTCACAAAACATAATTGACTGTTTGTTGTTATACATTGTTTGCGGTTAATAGAGTAAAATATTAAAATTGTAAGCTATTTTGCATGTGTTGTACAGTTTCATCTAATAAAATTATGATATGGTTATATTAAATCGATAAGTAGCCCCTTAAATACGTCATATGTTAATACAAATAAGTAATTAATTTCACAAAATGCTTTTCAATTGTAAAGGTTATTACACGAAGTACAGCACGTAACAAAAAGACACCCAAGTTTAAGGTGACTAATTAATAATGTATATATTATACGGGACTTTGCAGGTCATCTTAACATTGATTGGTTACTTTATAGTTTTTATAAGAGTTTTAATAATAATAATAATAATAATAATAATAATAATAATAATAATAATAATAATAATAATAATAATAATAATAATTGTTAAGTGGCAATGACATTATTTACGCATTTACTGGCATTCTTCACTGACAATATTTTCTTGCAAACTACCACTGACCAAGTAAAGAAACGCCCCGTCTGGTCCTTCACTATAAACAGGATAATGGCGGATTCATAATATTGCCGTTTGTATTTCAAAAAGAAGAAATTGTCGTTTTAAAATTAAATGCTATGATAAAATCATAAATCTACCGCCGCTTCTGCATTAAGTAAGGCTAGCAATGTAAATTGTGGTCAGAAATAAACATTTTACAATGAATAAACACATTGAATGTAATGGAAAATTACCGTGTTATGTGCCACTTTGATATAAATTCGTTCCGAATATTCGAATATGATTCGAATACACGTTCCGAATATTCGAATATCGTTTTGGGATTCGATTTACATCCCTAATTATTTTATTTAAATTCAGATGTGATGAGTGTATGATTTCTATAATTCGCAAACCAAAAGGTTTAACTGCCTTTGGTTTGCGCTCGTTCAAGTGATCATATTTAGGATTGAAAATAACAATGTGTTGGATTTTTAGGATTAAACTTAACTTTTGTTATGAACTGAAGCGAAAATTTCTCTCGTCTAAGGTATAATGATGGCTCATTAGTTTCAACGTACAGGCTCTCTACAGGAGAGGTCCTGAAAGCTCCGAGGGTTAGACGTAGTTCCTGGTTGTGGACAACTTCTAGCCACTGTAGATATGATCTCCTGGCAGAGTCGTAAACAAAGATGCCATTATCTAATTTCGATCTTACTATTGATATAATGTCGATGTTTATTGTCAACGACCAGTTCATATAGGACACATAGCTGACCATGTTAAACTTACAGAGAATCTTGGATTCCTTATGATTTCCGATTATGTCCAGATCTAGATCGAAAAAACGCCCATCCCTTTAACTTTTTTATCGGTTACAATAATGAATATACTTCACGGTGAGGTTCTGTTGACCTTTTTGTATTTCATTGAAAATCAGTGACCATTGTTTATGTACATAAATAGGTTGCTGAAGTGTTAGATAATGTAGCATCATTCAGCATCCACGTTAGTTATGCTTATGAGGACTCCGTAGTTAACACAGTGTTTTAAATAGTTATTGTTATCCCTGATCTACATGTACCTGTATATAGGTTTTACTCATATGGCCTAACAAAAATGTTCTCGACAGCTTTATTCAAATGTATATATACCCAGCCCCTCCCCCACCCACCCTGACACACTTGATCTTTAGAATTCAGTTGATACTGAAAGGGTAGTAAGTAAACAAATACGGATCGTTGAATTTATATTTTGATTTAAATATGTTCTTGAAAGGTTTCACCGAAGATAAACACCGTACCACCAAGATTACAACTTGAGTAGCCATTCTACATGTTCTTTTAAAGTTGTATTTCATTATTTAAGAATTTTTATGTCTGTTATTATTCACAGTTATAGTGGGGTTTTCTTTCTCTTTGTGACATTACGCATTTTACAGCGAGTATAAAATGACGTTATCACTGTTGTTTTTATTGAAGGTTTTGATTGAAAATCCTCCTTTTCGGCCTATGCCTTTACAGTTCTGATATTCTACATGTCCAGAATACTTAAATCAGCGACTTTAAAGTAAATGTTCATTATGTTGGCTGTAAGGATTGGCAAAGAAAGTGAAATAAAATGAAAAGCATACAAACCCGTTTTAAAAGCTTCTTGTTTGTGAAAATTCTGTATACTCTCCACGTTTTACAGAATAAAGCACCAAACGCAATTGTAAAACCAAGTGTGAAACAAAATGTCCGCATCTGAAGGAAGAAACAACAAAACTTTCAGTTCAGCATGCAGCTTTAATGTTTGAAATATATCTCATACTCTTTTAAGGTTCTAACAGACATAAAACAGCTCGAGTGAAAGTCGTTATGCCTTAGACCTACGTGATTCAACAGTTGTTCAAATTGGGTAAATCTGTCCGAAACCTCGACTGTTTACACGGATCTTTTAGCTAGTTGACAATACCTCTTATGCCTTATTTAATTGCATGTTTGCTCCTAAGCATTTTAATTAAAGCTTATTCATAATCCAGGAGTCACCACCTTCGTGACCAAACGTTTCACCCCTGTCACACTGAGTTCAGAATTTTTTGTTTTGTTTTTGAAATACATTGCAGCGTCCATTTATGATCATTATAGCAACGGTCATCTTTTTTGATGGAGGAAGACCCCAGACACATGTCTGGGTAGAACAACCGACGAACAGCAAGTCAGCTGGAAAACCTTCTTATATTGAGTCCTTGGCCCCGAACGGGACTCGAACCCACGCGGTGAGAGAGAGAGTGAGAGAGAGAGAGAGAGAGAGAGAGAGAGTGAGAGAGAGAGAGAGAGAGAGAGAGAGAGAGAGAGAGAGAGAGAGATAGATAGAGATAGAGAGAGAGAGAGAGAGAGAGAGAGAGAGAGAGAGAGAAAGAGAGAGAGAGAGAGAGAGAAAGAGAGAGAGAGAGAGAGAGAGAGAAAGAGAGAGAGAAAGAGAGAGAAGAGAGAGATCAGAATGGCGGTGTCAGATAATGACCAGCCTATTCCTTACTCGAATGTACACTGGATTGCAATCTGTGGTCGAATGGTTTTATTTACACTCGCCTTTCACCTTTAGGTATATGGCGAGCACAATCTCTTTAACATTAGAGATTTAACATTAGAGACAACAAGAAGTAATTCCGGAAAATCTTTCAAGACTTCTGACCAGTAATTTCCTGTGGTACCAATTCATTACGTGGAATACCAGGAGAATCCTTAAATGTACGATCTTTACTGGGAGTCTGGTATGATTTGTCTGTACAAGTTTATGCTAGGTTTCAGCATTATGCTCAATACTGTGCTTGTCGCATGGTACATACATGCACAATTAAAATAATATGTATCCAAATCACCATAAGCATATATGTTGTTAATCTTTTGTCTATCTCAGACAGTGAATGGCTCTTTATGTGTGTTACGACCTGAAACAGTCGAGAAGTTAAGTGTAAAGTAGAGAGATCATGGGCATATGAAGGAAAAGAGCGATAACCTCTCTGAGATCAGACGACGAAAACGTTTATACCTTACAAATGGCGTCATACTCTGTCTCTGTCGTTTTCAGAAAGACGGTGATGTAGCACATAACACATCCAAGCAAGAGGATATTGTTGATGTTAGGTGACGACATCTTAACGATCCTACGAAATACAAAACACAAACAATTGAATGTGTTAAGTTTTAATCCAAGTTTGTGATTGAAGGCATATCATAATTGCAGAACTAATATGATAATTCATTGTGTAGAAAGCGAAGTGTGTTAATAATTACGTATATTGATTTATTACAGGTGTTTAACTGCAGCTGTATCAGGAAACGTTTCAACTTGACTGGTGCTACACCAAATTACTTTATCTCCAGTTTACCTGTTTTCCCGATAATATATATTGAAGGCGAAGAAGGCAAAGGCCAACACTATTCCAAATGACGCTAATGACGACATGGTGACGTAGATTGTTAATGGAATTATTATCTCCTTCCTCAGGATAAAGGTAGAATCCCGGGGAATGTAACCACCTGGAATACAGGACATGGATACTGGTCGAAGGAAATTACATTCTATATATAGGATCAAGGAAATTACATTCTATATAGGATCAAGGAAATTACATTCTATATATAGGATTATGTTAAAGATTTGTACACCAATATATCTTTCCAAAACTGCAGCAGTGCGAAAGTAGGTATTTAAACAAGGAAAGTCTGTTAGCGTGTTAATGCGCTGGGTTATAATGTACATATGGTACACTCGTGTTACTGCCTGGTTATAATGTACATGAGATACACTCGTGTTACTGCCTGTGTTGCAATGTACATGAGATACACACGTGTTACTGTCAAGGATATAATGTACAGGAGATACACTCGTGTTACTGCCTGGTTATAATGTACATCAGATACACTCGTGTTACTGCGCTGGGTTGTAATGTACATGAGATACACACGTGTTACTGCCTGGGTTGTAATGTCCATGAGATACACATGTGTTAATGCGCTGGGTGTAATGTACATGATATACACTCGTGTTAATGCGCTGGGTTATAATGTACATATGATACACTAGTGTTACAGCCTGGGTTATAAGGTACATGAGATATACACGTGTTACTGCCTGGGCCATAATGTACATGAGATACACACGTGTTTTTGCCTGTGTTGTAATGTACATGAGATACACACGTGTTAATGCCCAGGGTTATACTTTACATAAGATACACTCGTGTTACTGCCTGGTTATAATGTACATGAGATACACTCGTATTACTGCCTGTGTTGTAATGTACATGAGATACACACGTGTAACTGCCTGTGTTGTAATGTACATGAGATACACTTGTGTTACTGCCTGTGTTGTAATGTACATGAGATACACACGTGTTAATGCGCTGGGTTGTAATGTACATTAGATACACTTGTGTTACTGCCTGTGCTATAATGTACATGAGATACACTTGTGTTGTTACTGCCTGGGTTGTAATGTACATGAGATACACACGTGTAACTGCCTGGGTTGTAATGTACATGAGATACACTCGTGTTAATGCGCTGGGTTATAATGTACATATGATACACTCGTGTTACTGCCTGGTTATAATGTACATGAAATACACTCGTGTTACTGCCTGTGTAATGATGTACATGAGATACACACGTGTTACTGCCTGTGTTATAATGTACATGCGATACACACGTGTTACTGTCTGGGTTGATAAAACGTACATGAGATACACACGTGTTACAGCCTGGACTATAATGTACATGCGATACACACGTGTTACTGCCTGGGCCATAATGTACATGCGATACACACATGTTACTGCCTGCGTTATACTGTACATGCGATACACTTGTGTTACTGCCTGGGTTATAATTTACATGAGATACACTCGTGTTAATGCCCTGGCTTTTAATGTACATTTGATACACTAGTGGTACTGCCTGTGTAATGATGTACATGAGATACACACGTGTTACTGCCTGGTTATAATTTACACGAGATACACTCGTGTTACTGCCCTTGCCATAATGTACATGCGATACACTCGTGTTACTGCCAGGGTAATAATGTACATAAGATACACACGTGTTACTGCCTTAGCCATAATATACATTAGATACACTCGTGTTACTGCTTATGTAATGATGTACATGAGATACACACGTGTTACTGCCTGGGTTATAATGTACATATGATACGCTCGTGTTACATCCTGGGCTATAATGTACATGAGATACACTCGTGTTACTGCCTGGCCATAATGTACATGAGATACACACGTGTTACTGCCTCCGTTATAATGTACATGAGATACACACGTGTTACTGCCTGGGTTGTAATGTACATGAGATACACTCGTGTTAATGCGCTGGATTATAATGTACATATGATACACTCGTGTTAATGCCTGGTTATAATGTACATGAGATACACTCGTGTTAATGCGCTGGGTTACAATGTACATATGATACACTCGTGTTAATGCCTGGTTATAATGTACATGAAATACACTCGTGTTACTGCCTGTGTAATGGTGTACATGAGATACACGCGTGTTACTGCCTGGGTCACAATGTACATGCGATACACTCGTGTTACTGCCTGGTTTAAAATGTACATTCGTTACGCTCGTGTTACTGCCTGGGTTATAATTTACATGAGATACACTCGTGTTAATGCCCTGGCTTATAATGTACATTTGATACACTCGTGGTATTGCCTGTGTAATGATGTATATGAGATACAGACGTGTTACTGCCTGGTTATAATTTACACGAGATACACTCGTGTTACTGCCCTGGCCATAATGTACATGCGATTCACTCGTGTTACTGCCAGGGTAATAATGTACATGAGATACACGTGTTACTGCCAGGATAATAATGTACATAAGATACACACGTGTTACAGCCTTAGCCATAATATACATGAGATACACTCGTGTTACTGCTTATGTAATGATGTGCATGAGATACACTCGTGTTACTGCCCTGGCCATAATGTACATGCGATACACTCGTGTTACTGCCAGGGTAATAATGTACATAAGATACACACGTGTTAATGCGCTGGGTTGTAATGTACATTAGATACACTTGTGTTACTGCCTGTGCTATAATGTACATGAGATACACTTGTGTTGTTACTGCCTGGGTTGTAATGTACATGAGATACACACGTGTAACTGCCTGGGTTGTAATGTACATGAGATACACTCGTGTTAATGCGCTGGGTTATAATGTACATATGATACACTCGTGTTACTGCCTGGTTATAATGTACATGAAATACACTCGTGTTACTGCCTGTGTAATGATGTACATGAGATACACGCGTGTTACTGCCTGGGCCACAATGTACATGCGATACACTCGTGTTACTGCCTGGTTTATAATGTACATGCGATACACTCGTGTTACTGCCTGGGTTATAATTTACATGAGATACACTCGTGTTACTGCCATGGCTTATAATGTACATTTGATACACTCGTGGTACTGCCTGTGTAATGATGTATATGAGATACACACGTGTTACTGCCTGGTTATAATTTACACGAGATACACTCGTGTTACTGCCCTGGCCATAATGTACATGCGATTCACACGTGTTACTGCCAGGGTAATAATGTACATGAGATACGCACGTGTTACTGCCTGGGCCATAATGTACATGAGATACACTCGTGTTACTGCTTATGTAATGATGTACATGAGATACACTTGTGTTACTGCCTGTGTTATAATGTACATGAGATACACTTGTGTTGTTACTGCCTGGGTTGTAATGTACATGAGATACACACGTGTTACTGCCTGGATGTAATGTACATGAGATACACACGTGTTAATGCGCTGGGTTGTAATGTACATGAGATACACTCGTGTTAATGTGCTGGGTTATAATGTACATGAGATACACACGTGTTACTGCCTGTGTTATAATGTACATGCGATACACACGTGTTACTGTCTGGGTTGATAAAACGTACATGAGATACACACGTGTTACAGCCTGGACTATAATGTACATGCGATACACACGTGTTACTGCCTGGGCCATAATGTACATGCGATACACACATGTTACTGCCTGCGTTATACTGTACATGCGATACACTTGTGTTACTGCCTGGGTTATAATTTACATGAGATACACTCGTGTTAATGCCCTGGCTTTTAATGTACATTTGATACACTAGTGGTACTGCCTGTGTAATGATGTACATGAGATACACACGTGTTACTGCCTGGTTATAATTTACACGAGATACACTCGTGTTACTGCCCTGGCCATAACGTACATGCGATACACTCGTGTTACTGCCAGGGTAATAATGTACATAAGATACACACGTGTTACTGCCTTAGCCATAATATACATGAGATACACTCGTGTTACTGCTTATGTAATGATGTACATGAGATACACTCGTGTTACTGCCTGGGTTATAATGTACATATGATACGCTCGTGTTACATCCTGGGCTATAATGTACATGAGATACACTCGTGTTACTGCCTGGGCCATAATGTACATGAGATACACACGTGTTACTGCCTCCGTTATAATGTACATGAGATACACACGTGTTACTGCCTGGGTTGTAATGTACATGAGATACACTCGTGTTAATGCGCTGGATTATAATGTACATATGATACACTCGTGTTAATGCCTGGTTATAATGTACATGAGATACACTCGTGTTAATGCGCTGGGTTACAATGTACATATGATACACTCGTGTTACTGCCTGGTTATAATGTACATGAAATACACTCGTGTTACTGCCTGTGTAATGGTGTACATGAGATACACGCGTGTTACTGCCTGGGTCACAATGTACATGCGATACACTCGTGTTACTGCCTGGTTTAAAATGTACATTCGTTACGCTCGTGTTACTGCCTGGGTTATAATTTACATGAGATACACTCGTGTTAATGCCCTGGCTTATAATGTACATTTGATACACTCGTGGTATTGCCTGTGTAATGATGTATATGAGATACAGACGTGTTACTGCCTGGTTATAATTTACACGAGATACACTCGTGTTACTGCCCTGGCCATAATGTACATGCGATTCACTCGTGTTACTGCCAGGGTAATAATGTACATGAGATACACGTGTTACTGCCAGGATAATAATGTAAATAAGATACACACGTGTTACAGCCTTAGCCATAATATACATGAGATACACTCGTGTTACTGCTTATGTAATGATGTGCATAAGATACACTCGTGTTACTGCCCTGGCCATAATGTACATGCGATACACTCGTGTTACTGCCAGGGTAATAATGTACATAAGATACACACGTGTTACTGCCTTAGCCATAATATACATGAGATACACTCGTGTTACTGCTTATGTAATGATGTACATGAGATACACACGTGTTTCTGCCTGGGTTATAATGTACATATGATACGCTCGTGTTACATCCTGGGCTATAATGTACATGAGATACACTCGTGTTACTGCCTGTGTAATGGTGTACATGAGATACACACGTGTTACTGCCTGGGCCACAATGTACATGCGATACACTCGTGTTACTGCCTGGTTATAATTTACACGAGATACACTCGTGTTACTGCCCTGGCCATAATGTACATGCGATTCACTCGTGTTACTGCCAGGGTAATAATGTACATGAGATACACGTGTTACTGCCAGGGTAATAATGTACATAAGATACACACGTGTTACAGCCTTAGCCATAATATACATGAGATACACTCGTGTTACTGCCTCTGTAATGATGTACATGAGATACACTCGTGTTACTGCCCTGGCCATAATGTACATGCGATACACTCGTGTTACTGCCAGGGTAATAATGTACATAAGATACACACGTGTTACTGCCTTAGCCATAATATACATGAGATACACTCGTGTTACTGCTTATGTAATGATGTACATGAGATACACACCTGTTACTGCCTGGGTTATAATGTACATATGATACGCTCGTGTTACATCCTGGGCTATAATGTACATGAGATACACTCGTGTTACTGCCTGGGCCATAGTGTACATGAGATACACACCTGTTACTGCCTGCGTTATAATGTACATGAGATACACACGTGTTACTGCCTGGGTTGTAATGTACATGAGATACACTCGTGTTAATGCGCTGGATTATAATGTACATATGATACACTCGTGTTAATGCCTGGTTATAATGTACATGAGATACACTCGTGTTAATGCGCTGGGTTATAATGTACATATGATACACTCGTGTTACTGCCTCGTTATAATGTACATGAAATACACTCGTGTTACTGCCTGTGTAATGGTGTACATGAGATACACACGTGTTACTGCCTGGGCCACAATGTACAAGCGATACACTCGTGTTACTGCCTGGTTATAATGTACATGAAATACACTCGTGTTACTGCCTGTGTAATGGTGTACATGAGATACACGCGGGTTACTGCCTGGGTCACAATGTACATGCGATACACTCGTGTTACTGCCTGGTTTAAAATGTACATTCGTTACGCTCGTGTTACTGCCTGGGTTATAATTTACATGAGATACACTCGTGTTAATGCCCTGGCTTATAATGTACATTTGATACACTCGTGGTATTGCCTGTGTAATGATGTATATGAGATACAGACGTGTTACTGCCTGGTTATAATTTACACGAGATACACTCGTGTTACTGCCCTGGCCATAATGTACATGCGATTCACTCGTGTTACTGCCAGGGTAATAATGTACATGAGATACACGTGTTACTGCCAGGATAATAATGTACATAAGATACACACGTGTTACAGCCTTAGCCATAATATACATGAGATACACTCGTGTTACTGCTTATGTAATGATGTGCATGAGATACACTCGTGTTACTGCCCTGGCCATAATGTACATGCGATACACTCGTGTTACTGCCAGGGTAATAATGTACATAAGATACACACGTGTTACTGCCTTAGCCATAATATACATGAGATACACTCGTGTTACTGCTTATGTAATGATGTACATGAGATACACACGTGTTTCTGCCTGGGTTATAATGTACATATGATACGCTCGTGTTACATCCTGGGCTATAATGTACATGAGATACACTCGTGTTACTGCCTGTGTAATGGTGTACATGAGATACACACGTGTTACTGCCTGGGCCACAATGTACATGCGATACACTCGTGTTACTGCCTTGTTATAATTTACACGAGATACACTCGTGTTACTGCCCTGGCCATAATGTACATGCGATTCACTCGTGTTACTGCCAGGGTAATAATGTACATGAGATACACGTGTTACTGCCAGGGTAATAATGTACATAAGATACACACGTGTTACAGCCTTAGCCATAATATACATGAGATACACTCGTGTTACTGCTTCTGTAATGATGTACATGAGATACACTCGTGTTACTGCCCTGGCCATAATGTACATGCGATACACTCGTGTTACTGCCAGGGTAATAATGTACATAAGATACACACGTGTTACTGCCTTAGCCATAATATACATGAGATACACTCGTGTTACTGCTTATGTAATGATGTACATGAGATACACACGTGTTACTGCCTGGGTTATAATGTACATATGATACGCTCGTGTTACATCCTGGGCTATAATGTACATGAGATACACTCGTGTTACTGCCTGGGCCATAGTGTACATGAGATACACACGTGTTACTGCCTGCGTTATAATGTACATGAGATACATACGTGTTACTGCCTGGGTTGTAATGTACATGAGATACACTCGTGTTAATGCGCTGGATTATAATGTACATATGATACACTCGTGTTAATGCCTGGTTATAATGTACATGAGATACACTCGTGTTAATGCGCTGGGTTATAATGTACATATGATACACTCGTGTTACTGCCTGGTTTAATGTACATGAAATACACTCGTGTTACTGCCTGTGTAATGGTGTACATGAGATACACACGTGTTACTGCCTGGGCCACAATGTACAAGCGATACACTCGTGTTACTGCCTGGTTTATAATGTACATGCGTTACGCTCGTGTTACTGCCTTGGTTATAATTTACATGAGATACACTCGTGTTAATGCCCTGGCTTATAATGCACATTTGATACACTCGTGGTACTGCCTGTGTAATGATGTATATGAGATACACACGTGTTACTGCCTGGTTATAATTTACACGAGATACACTCGTGTTACTGCCCTGGCCATAATGTACATGCGATTCACACGTGTTACTGCCAGGGTAATAATGTACATGAGATACGCACGTGTTACTGCCTGGGCCATAATGTACATGAGATACACTCGTGTTACTGCTTATGTAATGATGTACATGAGATACACTTGTGTTACTGCCTGTGTTATAATGTACATGAGATACACTTGTGTTGTTACTGCCTGGGTTGTAATGTACATGAGATACACACGTGTTACTGCCTGGATGTAATGTACATGAGATACACACGTGTTAATGCGCTGGGTTGTAATGTACATGAGATACACTCGTGTTAATGTGCTGGGTTATAATGTACATGAGATACACACGTGTTACTGCCTGTGTTATAATGTACATGCGATACACACGTGTTACTGTCTGGGTTGATAAAACGTACATGAGATACACACGTGTTACAGCCTGGACTATAATGTACATGCGATACACACGTGTTACTGCCTGGGCCATAATGTACATGCGATACACACATGTTACTGCCTGCGTTATACTGTACATGCGATACACTTGTGTTACTGCCTGGGTTATAATTTACATGAGATACACTCGTGTTAATGCCCTGGCTTTTAATGTACATTTGATACACTAGTGGTACTGCCTGTGTAATGATGTACATGAGATACACACGTGTTACTGCCTGGTTATAATTTACACGAGATACACTCGTGTTACTGCCCTGGCCATAATGTACATGCGATTCACACGTGTTACTGCCAGGGTAATAATGTACATGAGATACGCACGTGTTACTGCCTGGGCCATAATGTACATGAGATACACTCGTGTTACTGCTTATGTAATGATGTACATGAGATACACTTGTGTTACTGCCTGTGTTATAATGTACATGAGATACACTTGTGTTGTTACTGCCTGGGTTGTAATGTACATGAGATACACACGTGTTACTGCCTGGATGTAATGTACATGAGATACACACGTGTTAATGCGCTGGGTTGTAATGTACATGAGATACACTCGTGTTAATGTGCTGGGTTATAATGTACATGAGATACACACGTGTTACTGCCTGTGTTATAATGTACATGCGATACACACGTGTTACTGTCTGGGTTGATAAAACGTACATGAGATACACACGTGTTACAGCCTGGACTATAATGTACATGCGATACACACGTGTTACTGCCTGGGCCATAATGTACATGCGATACACACATGTTACTGCCTGCGTTATACTGTACATGCGATACACTTGTGTTACTGCCTGGGTTATAATTTACATGAGATACACTCGTGTTAATGCCCTGGCTTTTAATGTACATTTGATACACTAGTGGTACTGCCTGTGTAATGATGTACATGAGATACACACGTGTTACTGCCTGGTTATAATTTACACGAGATACACTCGTGTTACTGCCCTGGCCATAACGTACATGCGATACACTCGTGTTACTGCCAGGGTAATAATGTACATAAGATACACACGTGTTACTGCCTTAGCCATAATATACATGAGATACACTCGTGTTACTGCTTATGTAATGATGTACATGAGATACACTCGTGTTACTGCCTGGGTTATAATGTACATATGATACGCTCGTGTTACATCCTGGGCTATAATGTACATGAGATACACTCGTGTTACTGCCTGGGCCATAATGTACATGAGATACACACGTGTTACTGCCTCCGTTATAATGTACATGAGATACACACGTGTTACTGCCTGGGTTGTAATGTACATGAGATACACTCGTGTTAATGCGCTGGATTATAATGTACATATGATACACTCGTGTTAATGCCTGGTTATAATGTACATGAGATACACTCGTGTTAATGCGCTGGGTTACAATGTACATATGATACACTCGTGTTACTGCCTGGTTATAATGTACATGAAATACACTCGTGTTACTGCCTGTGTAATGGTGTACATGAGATACACGCGTGTTACTGCCTGGGTCACAATGTACATGCGATACACTCGTGTTACTGCCTGGTTTAAAATGTACATTCGTTACGCTCGTGTTACTGCCTGGGTTATAATTTACATGAGATACACTCGTGTTAATGCCCTGGCTTATAATGTACATTTGATACACTCGTGGTATTGCCTGTGTAATGATGTATATGAGATACAGACGTGTTACTGCCTGGTTATAATTTACACGAGATACACTCGTGTTACTGCCCTGGCCATAATGTACATGCGATTCACTCGTGTTACTGCCAGGGTAATAATGTACATGAGATACACGTGTTACTGCCAGGATAATAATGTAAATAAGATACACACGTGTTACAGCCTTAGCCATAATATACATGAGATACACTCGTGTTACTGCTTATGTAATGATGTGCATAAGATACACTCGTGTTACTGCCCTGGCCATAATGTACATGCGATACACTCGTGTTACTGCCAGGGTAATAATGTACATAAGATACACACGTGTTACTGCCTTAGCCATAATATACATGAGATACACTCGTGTTACTGCTTATGTAATGATGTACATGAGATACACACGTGTTTCTGCCTGGGTTATAATGTACATATGATACGCTCGTGTTACATCCTGGGCTATAATGTACATGAGATACACTCGTGTTACTGCCTGTGTAATGGTGTACATGAGATACACACGTGTTACTGCCTGGGCCACAATGTACATGCGATACACTCGTGTTACTGCCTGGTTATAATTTACACGAGATACACTCGTGTTACTGCCCTGGCCATAATGTACATGCGATTCACTCGTGTTACTGCCAGGGTAATAATGTACATGAGATACACGTGTTACTGCCAGGGTAATAATGTACATAAGATACACACGTGTTACAGCCTTAGCCATAATATACATGAGATACACTCGTGTTACTGCCTCTGTAATGATGTACATGAGATACACTCGTGTTACTGCCCTGGCCATAATGTACATGCGATACACTCGTGTTACTGCCAGGGTAATAATGTACATAAGATACACACGTGTTACTGCCTTAGCCATAATATACATGAGATACACTCGTGTTACTGCTTATGTAATGATGTACATGAGATACACACCTGTTACTGCCTGGGTTATAATGTACATATGATACGCTCGTGTTACATCCTGGGCTATAATGTACATGAGATACACTCGTGTTACTGCCTGGGCCATAGTGTACATGAGATACACACCTGTTACTGCCTGCGTTATAATGTACATGAGATACACACGTGTTACTGCCTGGGTTGTAATGTACATGAGATACACTCGTGTTAATGCGCTGGATTATAATGTACATATGATACACTCGTGTTAATGCCTGGTTATAATGTACATGAGATACACTCGTGTTAATGCGCTGGGTTATAATGTACATATGATACACTCGTGTTACTGCCTCGTTATAATGTACATGAAATACACTCGTGTTACTGCCTGTGTAATGGTGTACATGAGATACACACGTGTTACTGCCTGGGCCACAATGTACAAGCGATACACTCGTGTTACTGCCTGGTTATAATGTACATGAAATACACTCGTGTTACTGCCTGTGTAATGGTGTACATAAGATACACGCGGGTTACTGCCTGGGTCACAATGTACATGCGATACACTCGTGTTACTGCCTGGTTTAAAATGTACATTCGTTACGCTCGTGTTACTGCCTGGGTTATAATTTACATGAGATACACTCGTGTTAATGCCCTGGCTTATAATGTACATTTGATACACTCGTGGTATTGCCTGTGTAATGATGTATATGAGATACAGACGTGTTACTGCCTGGTTATAATTTACACGAGATACACTCGTGTTACTGCCCTGGCCATAATGTACATGCGATTCACTCGTGTTACTGCCAGGGTAATAATGTACATGAGATACACGTGTTACTGCCAGGATAATAATGTACATAAGATACACACGTGTTACAGCCTTAGCCATAATATACATGAGATACACTCGTGTTACTGCTTATGTAATGATGTGCATGAGATACACTCGTGTTACTGCCCTGGCCATAATGTACATGCGATACACTCGTGTTACTGCCAGGGTAATAATGTACATAAGATACACACGTGTTACTGCCTTAGCCATAATATACATGAGATACACTCGTGTTACTGCTTATGTAATGATGTACATGAGATACACACGTGTTTCTGCCTGGGTTATAATGTACATATGATACGCTCGTGTTACATCCTGGGCTATAATGTACATGAGATACACTCGTGTTACTGCCTGTGTAATGGTGTACATGAGATACACACGTGTTACTGCCTGGGCCACAATGTACATGCGATACACTCGTGTTACTGCCTTGTTATAATTTACACGAGATACACTCGTGTTACTGCCCTGGCCATAATGTACATGCGATTCACTCGTGTTACTGCCAGGGTAATAATGTACATGAGATACACGTGTTACTGCCAGGGTAATAATGTACATAAGATACACACGTGTTACAGCCTTAGCCATAATATACATGAGATACACTCGTGTTACTGCTTCTGTAATGATGTACATGAGATACACTCGTGTTACTGCCCTGGCCATAATGTACATGCGATACACTCGTGTTACTGCCAGGGTAATAATGTACATAAGATACACACGTGTTACTGCCTTAGCCATAATATACATGAGATACACTCGTGTTACTGCTTATGTAATGATGTACATGAGATACACACGTGTTACTGCCTGGGTTATAATGTACATATGATACGCTCGTGTTACATCCTGGGCTATAATGTACATGAGATACACTCGTGTTACTGCCTGGGCCATAGTGTACATGAGATACACACGTGTTACTGCCTGCGTTATAATGTACATGAGATACATACGTGTTACTGCCTGGGTTGTAATGTACATGAGATACACTCGTGTTAATGCGCTGGATTATAATGTACATATGATACACTCGTGTTAATGCCTGGTTATAATGTACATGAGATACACTCGTGTTAATGCGCTGGGTTATAATGTACATATGATACACTCGTGTTACTGCCTGGTTTAATGTACATGAAATACACTCGTGTTACTGCCTGTGTAATGGTGTACATGAGATACACACGTGTTACTGCCTGGGCCACAATGTACAAGCGATACACTCGTGTTACTGCCTGGTTTATAATGTACATGCGTTACGCTCGTGTTACTGCCTTGGTTATAATTTACATGAGATACACTCGTGTTAATGCCCTGGCTTATAATGCACATTTGATACACTCGTGGTACTGCCTGTGTAATGATGTATATGAGATACACACGTGTTACTGCCTGGTTATAATTTACACGAGATACACTCGTGTTACTGCCCTGGCCATAATGTACATGCGATTCACTCGTGTTACTGCCAGGGTAATAATGTACATGAGATACACGTGTTACTGCCTGGGCCATAATGTACATGAGATACACTCATGTTACTGCTTATGTAATGATGTATATGAGGTACACTTGTGTTACTGCCTGTGTTATAATGTACATGAGATACACACGTGTTGTTACTGCCTGGGTTGTAATGTACATGAGATACACACGTGTTACTGCCGGGATGTAATGTACATGAGATAAACACGTGTTAATGCGCTGGGTTGTAATGTACATGAGATACACTCGTGTTAATGCGCTGGGTTATAATGTACATGAGATACGCACGTGTTACTGCCTGTGTTATAATGTACATGAGATACACACGTGTTACTGTCTGGGTTGATAAAACGTACATGAGATACACACGTGTTAATGCGCTGGGTTATAATGTACATATGATACACTCGTGTTACAGCCTGGGCTATAATGTACATGAGATACACACGTGTTACTGCTTGGGCCATAATGTACATGCGATACACACGTGTTACTGCCTGGGTTATAATGTACATGAGATACACTCGTGTTACTGCCTGGGTTATAATTTACATGAGATACACTCGTGTTAATGCCCTGGCTTATAATGTACATTTGATACACTCGTGGTACTGCCTGTGTAATGATGTACATGAGATACACGTGTTACTGCCTGGTTATAGATTACACGGGATACACTTATGTTACTGCCCTGGTTATAATGTACATGCGATACACTCGTGTTACTGCCAGCGTAATAATGTACATGAGATACACACGTGTTACTGCCTAGGCCATAATGTACATGAGATACACTCGTGTTACTGCTTATGTAATGATGTACATGAGATACACACGTGTTACTGCCTGGGTTATAATGTACATGAGATACACACGTGTTACTGCCTGGTTTATAATGTACATGCGATACACACGTCTTACTGCCTGGGTTATAATGTACATGACATACACTCGTGTTACTGCCTGGGTTATAATGTACATGCGACACACACGTGTTACTGCCTGGCCCATAATGTACATGCGATACACTCGTGTTACTGCCTGTGTTATAATGTACATGCGATTCACTCGTGTTACTGGCTGGGTTTTATTGTACAGAAGTATCATGTAAAGTAGTCCTTTCGTACCCTGTAAATAGCTGATATTGTGTGTGTATTTTTGTTAAATTGTTTATCTAATACTGTTGGCCTAAAATATTATGTCAAAATATATTCTTTCAAAATACGTACTCTTTCACTAAACAGAACAAGAATGTGAACATCATAAATCCATGTTCTTTGTGCCTAGAGATTGTCTAGTATTGTTATAGATGTGCGCCGACAGAAATCGACCAACATTGTGTGTGGGTTAACTTTATTAGTAGTCACTCTCCAATAAGGAAGGTTTGGCGGGGAACACGTTAACAACGGCGTGAAAGCTTAAGAGGCTTCAAATTCGTTCTTTTTCGCCAGATTTTGGGTTAATATACCAGATATGACCAAATATGCTTGTAGATATTACTTGTATTTTGCTTGTTAAAGAATGTTACAATATCGTTTAGGCTGTACAAGTGTTTTAAGACTTATTTTTCTGTATAAATCGACAAAGTATATATATCTTCAATCTAGTCCGATTATTCGGACAATGTAATTTCTTTTTATTGTACGACTAACGTACTTGTGATTGTATTTTGATAACAACTGTAGACCATTTCCTTCATCGGAACCTGAAATAAATATTCGTTATGCTGAACATTCATTAATATAACATTTGTTTATGTTTTACACAGAGATCTGTGGTTGTTCTGGACTGGATGCTGCTAAGTTTCCGGTGAACTAGACATGCTGATAGCAGGGATTGGTCTTACTCATTTATACTCTAGTGTGGTTTTAATTACCCTTTACATTAGTATTTTAACAGGTTTGTAACCTTGTATGGGTGGTTCACCTACACCTTTGTCATGAGGCTGTGAGTCTGAACCTCTGTCGTTTCTGGATGAATTAGTAATAATAATTTTAGCTAATGATGTAATAAATAGGTTGTCAGGAAAATATGTTCATCTGTACAAGAATATAAGACATTCATTTAATGTACAATATTTTCGCAAACTTCTGAAGTTATTACAATGAGGCATTGTACTTCGTACTATAAATACTTTGAATTTTTAATCAAGAGCGAATGTCTATAGCGTGTGTGTTTTTTTCTTTGAGGAGTCGATAATTGGTACCAGCACAAAGTGGCTTAGTAGTAATATTGTTCTTGTGGTAAGGTGGTACACGTGTCATAGTGGTAACATTGTTCTTGTAGCTAGGTGATACACGTGGCATATTGGTAACCTAGTTCTTGTAGCTAGGCGGTACACGTGGCATAGTGGTAACCTATTTTTGTGGCTAGGTGGTACACATGGTATAGTGGTAACCTAACTCTTGTAGCTTGGTGGTACACGTGGCATAGTGGTAACCTAGTTATTGTGGCTAGGCGGTACACGTGGCATAGTGGTAACTTATTTTTCGTGGCTAGGTGGTACACATGGTATAGTGGTAACCTAATTCTTGTAGCTTGGTGGTGCACGTGGCAAAGTGGTTACCTATTTTTGTTGCTATGTGGTACACGTGGCACAGTGGTAACATTGTACTTGTGGCTAGGTGGTACACGTGGCATAGTGGTAACATTGTACTTGTGGCTAGGTGGTACACGTGGCATAGTGGTAACATTGTTCTTGTGGCTAGGTGGTACACGTGGCATAGTGGTAACATTGTTCTTGTGGCTAGGTGGTACACGTGGCATAGTGGTAACATAGTTCTTGTGGCTAGGTGGTACATGGTTGCATAGTGAAAACCTAATTCTTGCAGCTAAGTGGTACACGTGGCATAGTGGTAACATTGTTCTTGTGGCTAGGTGGTACACGTGGCATAGTGGTAACATTGTACTTGTGGCTAGGTGGTACACGTGGCATAGTGGTAACATTGTTCTTGTGGCTAGGTGGTACATGGTTGCATAGTGATAACCTAATTCTTGCAGCTAAGTGGTACACGTGGCATAGTGGTAACATTGTTCTTGTGGCTAGGTGGTACACGTGGCATAGTGGTAACATTGTTCTTGTGGCTAGGTGGTACACGTGGCATAGTGGTAACATTGTTCTTGTGGCTAGGTGGTACACGTGGCATAGTGGTAACCTAATTCTTGCAGCTAGGTGGTGCACGTGGCATGGTGGTAACCTAATTCGTGTGGCTAGGTGGTACACGTGGCATAGTTTTAGACTAATTTTTGTAGCAGGATGGTACACGTGGCATAGTGCTAACCTTATTCATGTATCTAGGTGGTACACGTGTTACGCATTACTAATATTTTATTTTATCCAGTGTCCTTGAGAAGTATCATTATCTAATTTTCGTTTTAATTAAATATGATACAATTATCAGGTGAGTAGCCTCAAAAGTTTCTCATAATTAAAGCAGACTTCATAGATTGATAGAAGAGCCGCAAGTATTCGATACATCCTTCGTAGCAGTAGCCCAACACAGGTATCAACTGTGTATACAAAGGCAGCACTCAGGTAAACTTACTCATATGTTTTGACCACTATTCATATTCATTTGTATCTCAAGATGTTAAGGTAAAACATTCTCTTTGTTTTCGTTTAAATTTTTTTTTTTTAACCTCGTCAATAGGTATCTATGAGTCGAGATCAACCCTCTCCATTTCGTACATCAGAAATATGCATGTTTCTAACACGGGTAAATAGATATTTAAACACAGCTGAACATATAAAAGAAGAGAAAATAAATAAAATTAAAAAAAGAATGCCGTAATATGTAATCTTTTACAATTAAAACTTATAGTCAAAGTATGCATTAACTTAACAATTCTTTCGGGTAACAAAGATATTTTGATATATAATCATTACAAACATCTACTGTAAAATTATAAAACTTAAAAAAAACTGTCTTTATTATTTTACAGTTTATAGTAATTTAGTTTTACAGAGTTTTTCTTTACATATCGAAAATAATGCAATGATTCCTTAAGAAGACACTGGCACATTTTCCCCCTTGATAAGTGAAGGTTTTAATAAATATTCATTATGGTATTGATATTAAATTTGTATTTTGTCTTTTTATAAGGAAGGACTTTGTACGAAATCACGCATGTAAGTTTAAAACATAATTTCGACAGTCGCTCTCCCCAAGCGGAAGTGACGTGAAAAGACCCTGCTGTCTTACCTTTCCATTGTACCCCGTCACCGACCCATTCAAAACTCCTCGGACTCTTGTTCATCCGAAAGATCGCGACAGTGCGTGCCACGCCATCTGTCGGGAGAAATGATTTCTACTTCAACAACTAGTTATAATTGATGAACACATACATTCGCGTTTATGAAATTAATTTGTCGCTTTAGATACCATCATGGCAAAATCTGTGAAGCAAGTACTTAATCGGAAAAAAAATCTGACAAACGAGACTCGAATGTTAGTAGGTCGATAACCAACAAAGCATCTGTATGGGAATGGAAACGATGTGTATTTTAAAGATGGGTCCGACAGTTTGGAATAAAGGTTTTCTTTAATAATCCACGCCCCTCCCCCCTCTAAGGTGTACGACAAAGATTGCTTACGAATATTTCTCTCTTTTATCACACATGGCGGGCATCTGCATTCTTAATGATCTATTTGCAATTTCTCGTGAACAATACAACTCGTTCCATATCATTGCGGGTCTTACACCCCAACAGAAAATGTATCAACTTACCCCTTATTTGTTTCAACTGCACGTCTTTACTCGGATCTCCCCCGTTCTCAAATATGACTTTCCCGCTGACGCCCGTGAACGATAACTGGGACATACACCGGAATATCACCTCATTGATATCCGCACGTGCGTACGTGTAATCGTCAAGTGTGTCGCCGTTTCCTTCATAAAAGATATAAGGTATATCAGTGTTTCATGTTAAACATATCGGGCGATCGGTATCGGCAATAATATAACAATATCAATATCTGTAATCGTCAATTCGTATAGAAAACCTAAACTATGCAATATATGGGATTTATAGTTGTGATTGACAATTTATTCAGTGTACTTATGATTCATACCCCCTTACCCCACCAACATTTTCTGGACCCCCCTCCCCCATGCATGTGCCCTTATATATTAAGGGTGCAGTAACTTTCATAACAGTTTACAATTTACACCACAAACAGAGGATAACGTTTCACTGACGAAATTCTTGTAATTTTAAGAGAACCCATTAATTAGGTCATTAATTAAGAAATCACCATATTTTCAACAAAAAAAAAAAGGAAAAAAAGGAAAAGAAAAACATCTCGCCACGTGTTATTAATACAAGTTAGTCATTTATAATACTAGGTACACAAAAAAATCTTGTTATGTAGCCATTTCGCTTATTAATTTTTTACTGATAATTATTACTGACAAAATTTAACCGGCAGAAAAAAATACCAAGGGACAACTATTATTTAAAAATACAACTGGCACAAATACTTCACATGAAACATAATTAAATGCCAGAAAAGGAAACAGAGAAACATCATTAAAATAATGAGACGTAGTTGAGGTTTTAATTCAACAAATGCAAAGATCGGGTTTCTTTAAAAAAACACAACAACAACAAAACAACAGGCATAAACTTACGAAACACGACACCAGAAAATTTCACTTTCTCCTACTAATAACATGTTGCATTGTCTAAATACCATAATTAAATACAACTCTATTAAAACCAGTTAATGTGCTTTGTTTGTAAATTATAAAACTGACGCTGTGTATGACCATCCAAATCAAATTTGCATACACACTTGTTAAGATTATAGTATTAAAAGATTATTATCCTAAAATCCCCCCTTTAATAGTTATTGTGCTTTATTCAACATGATAAGTCACCAATGCAGTAGAAAACATGTCGAGTTTGCTAACTACTTGCCATCCAAAGAGGTGAAAGTCCCCATCAAGCCATATTCAGCTAAAATACACAATGCACAAGGGAGACTCTAAATAAAAGACATCATTTCACAATGCACAAGGGTGACTCTGAATAAAAGACATCATTACACAATGCACAAGGGAGACTCTGAATAAAAGACATCATTACACAATGCACAAGGGAGACTCTGAATAAAAGACATCATTACACAATGCACAAGGGAGACTCTGAATAAAAGACATAATTACACAATGCACAAGGGAAACTCTGAATAAAAGACATCATTACACAATGCACAAGGGAAACTTTGAATAAAAGACATCATTACACAACGCACAAGGGAAACTTTGAATAAAAGACATCATTACACAATGCACAAGGGAAACTCTGAATAAAAGACATCATTACACAATGCATAAGGGAAACTCTGAATAAAAGACATCATTACACAATGCATAAGGGAGACTCTAAAAAAGACATCATTACACAATGCACATAGGAGACTGAATAAAAGACATAATTACACAATGCACAAGGGAGACTCGAATAAAAGACATATTTACACAATGAACAAGGGGGACTTTGAATAAAAACATTATTACAAAATGAACAAGGGAGACTTTGAATACAAGACATTATTACACAATGCACAAGAGAGACTCTGAATAAAAGACATCATTACACAATGCACAAGGGTGACTTTGAATAAAAGACATCATTACACAATGAACAAGGGAGACTTTGAATGAAAGACATCATTACACAATGCACAAGGGAGACTATGAATTAAAGACATCATCACACAATGCACCCAGGATACAGCGTATAAAAATACACAGGTCAGTCAAGAGACTCTTGAAAAGGCATAGTAAAACAATGTTCATTGGAGACCCAGAATAAAAGACTACATTCAGATATTCACGAGGTAGCGTTTGAATAAAAAACAACCCTACACATTGCGATTAGATTATCATGAATCAAACACATTATAACACAATGCGCCCAGGAAACTGACGCCTGGACAGACACAACTACCATTATTACCTAGTTGTTGCAATCGGGTTTCTGTACAATTTAATGCCAATGCGGTTGCCCACATATGGTCATAACACGGGGCCGTAACGAAGTCAAATTTAGACAAGGATTCGTTGTATAGGTGATACGACCGCATTCTTGTTGTAAATTCATCGCCTGTGGAAAAGACAAAGAGTTGTGTTAATAGTTGTCTCTGTATCTTGATCGCATTGAGTAAATACCTCGCGTTTGGTTAAAACATTAGTGCTTACGACAAAGTTAAGTTGCCGCAGTAAGACGAACGCATTCAAGTAATGCATATCTCGCCTGTAGTAAGATCAAAGCGCACTGGAGCGCTGTTTGGGCGGTGTAAGAGTTACCCTGTGACGATGGCGTGTGTGCAAACAATGGTTAAAATTATTCCGCAATATATCAAATGTACAACACACTGAAAATTGGAAAGCTAGTATTCAGCTACAAAGAAACACTAAAATATGGATTATGCATTCCGACAACAGTTACAGCAGAGTCACAACTATCCGATAGAAATCATTGCAGTAAACATTCAATACTTTCTGCATGATTTTGCAATTAACTAAAGTCTAAAATAAATTTTCATTCATTGGCCCTATTACCAGACACGACCAAAATAAACTGAATTTGAAATTAACTAGACCTAATAACTATTTTACCCCAGTGATTTGAATCTATAAGTCCCGTTTCCGGTTTTCTTATCCACAATTCTGTGTCCAACCGGAAATAGTTACACCGGAATTTATATCTGGTGAGAAACTTTAAAAAAGTTTAAGGTATACAGCGCGGTTAAGCAACGGTTACCGTGGCTTGTATATGGATGGGTGACCGTTGGGGTGCTCCGGCCTTCGTTACAATTGCATGCTTTTCGATTGCTCAAATGTGGAAGGAAGCCAATGAGCAATTAAGTTCTTTTTATGTGCGATCTCTCTCTCTCTCTCTCTCTCTCTCTCTCTCTCTCTCTCTTTCTCTCTCTCTCTCTCTCCCTCTCTCTCTCTCTGTCTCTTTCTTTCTTTCTCTCTCGTCTGTCTCTGTCTGTCTCTGTCCCCCTCTATCTCTCTGTCTCTCTCCGTCTCAGTCTCTCTGTCTCTCTCTCTCGGCACTAAAGGCACTCATTGTGTGGTTTATTTTCACGATTCACCGGGTGGTCAGCTGTGATGAAGGTCATACACCAGTAAAGACAAGCTACCCTTTTACAAATTAATGACAATTAAGTTTCTTACCTTGCCGCCTATATAGGAAACATTTTGGCCACATGCGGAGACAGAAAAAATGCACATTATTCATTTAGACTCCAGAGAAGCTTCGAGATTTCAAGCTTATAATTAGATATTCTGTATCTCCCTTTAAGCGTTTGTTGACCGTGTCACTGAATTAAGTTGTGATCAAAGTGTTAAGCGATAGAAAGGCAACGTGCTTAGAAATGATGAAGCAAACTCGGCAATGCTTGCTTCATGCTTCTTAATTCAACTCATTTTTCACTGAATCATTGTTTCGATCCACAGACTGATCAATGCCACTCGCCTCGACTGATAGTACAGTGTGCATATAGTGAATGTGGCGAGTATTTGTAAAATGATTCCTAGTCTGTTATAAGCAAAGTTCCCAAACCAAATATATACTTGAAACAATGTAAAACAACCGATCAACAAGAAAGAAATAACTATTCGCATTTTAATTATTTTTAGGGACTTGGGATCGCAACACTTACATGTTTATTATTTTCTATGTTTGTACATTTTCAAAATTTAGTAACACGTTTGGAGACCTGTGAGGAGATTTTAGTTAAAACATGTAGCCTGCTAGACACGGAATAAAGCACATTATGTACATCTTGATCTTCCTATTTCCGCTACTGCTACTACTACAGTACAACACTCCCGCAAAGCCAATCCATTTTATAACGCATGCATGAAGTTGCAAGCATATAACTAGGATTTTAGTTTCAGTTATTGACACATGTTTAATGTAATGACGAGAAATAAGTATAACTATCAAAGTAGAAAGACTTACTCGTCATATTTCCGATCCCTCTCTCCGGGATGGGGTTGGAAAAGAAAAAGCCCGTGATGAAAGAACCCTCCACTACCTGTTCCATCTCATCCGCAGTACACCCAACATCTTCCAGATTAATCCGCCAGAAACTCTCTGTGAACCAGCCGTGGAACACCCAAACGATTTTTCGGCCAAAATGTCCCAGTTTGTATGCCTGAAGAGAAAGAGGGATAAATAAAGTGCAGGTTGAAAAAAAGGCTAATATACGTGTTCCTGGGGATAGAGCGCATGAAAGAACTAACATTTTTTACGAAAAGCGATGCTTATTATTAAAAATGTCAAGGTGTATGTTGTTGAAAGTTTAAAACATTTATTAAAATGGCTCGTGCACAATAAACCACTTTTATAAACTTACTGCGCAAATCATCTTCCTTGCTTTGTCTTCGTACATCGCCGTCAGAATAATTCTTGCATCATGGTGCTAAAATGGTGTAAATGTGGGTGAAACGTCTTTACCACAAGTTCACAAATGTATATTATTCCACCCATTCCCATTCATTTGTCAGTAACTCTGCTTAATCTGCATACATGTTCCATTACAAGTGTCCGCTTTAAGCTAATAAGTCGGAGCTTAGTTAAATGTGAGGGGACTTTCATCTCATCTGCGGTGGGTCGGCGGTTCTTCTTAGACATACGTCTGGGCACCTCCGCCACCAGTAATAATTGAAAGTCGTAAATATGACCATGACTGTGTCAGTGCGATGTGGCAAACACGAAAATGAATATTCACAAAAAAGTTTAAAAAAGGCTATTATTTTCAGCTCAAACCATCATTACTCATCTCTAACTTCTATGGCAAACCATGTTATTAAAGCACATGTTAGAGCTTTCAATGTTGTTTGAACATCATGTGTAACCCCATGAGCCCTTTACACATCATTGTCTACTTATTATAAAAACGAACAATAAAAATAGCAACATGTAGGATTCGAACCGGGGGTCTTAAGTCAGAAAGTTCCGCTGAAAACACTCCACAATCACCAGAGATGCCTGTTAACTGCTGTTCCTGTCCACTTTGATTTTGACTTGATCTGAATAACTTCCATATGTGTATAACATGGATTGTATATTTTCACATAGAAAGTGTCCAGAAAGGATAATAAGTTGTTGATGTTGCTGTTTTATGCCGGGGGAAATACGACTTACGACCTACCATGAACCAATATGTTTGTGAAATTAAATTGGTCTTAACTTCTTAGGATATAACGGAATACGTGACGGCGATACGGTGATTCAAGCCATCTTTTCTACTTTATTTCGGGCTATTGGACAAACCTTCGCACAAAATCGTCGATCATACCTTCAAGTTTTTCACTCTTGACACGGGGTCGTTTTCAAAAATCTCTTGAGAGATGATCGATATATTAGTTAACTGGGCCCGCTGAACAAAGTCGTCGGTAACCTAAAACGAAAAGGAAGCATTTCAACATATGTTCAATAAATTTAGGTAATTTAACGACTTTTTTATAACTTAATGTGAATGTTTATGTAGGTGGCATTATCAATGACTTTTTAAAATTCAGTACAAAATGCCGAAGTTTCATAATTGGTATAAAGATACACATACTGTCGATTGCTTGATCATAAAAATCCTGTTGTATATAGTACAACTTGGGAAATGCATCATGATTAGTTCTAAGTTTATGTTGAGGTAAATAAACCAATGCTTTGATTCCAGGTTCGTTTACAGATTGTTTGATAGATTGACACTTATAGCTAAGATAGGACATAAACACCCGTATGTGATATCATTAAAAGGGCATTTTAAAAACCTGATTAGCGTACAGTGGCTCTGACTGTGCATTTAAAATGACTGTAACGATCAATGAAAACACGCAATGGTCGATGTAGACAAAGAGGTTTTATTTGAATTTTTACTTAAGTTTTCTGAATTGCAAATTGTATCAGTAAGAAGTTAAAAGAAAGAAACAAGTTTGACTACAAATGTACATTGTATCATACAATATGCTCCACTATGGGTTTATAGCGTATGTTATCGTATGGGTTTATAGCGTATGTATTAACCAAAAATAGGTAATTGCATATATTTCCTATTCTGTCTAGTCCATAATATGTATTTCATATTGGCAATTCTCGAAAGTATGACAAGGACCTAAAAGTATTGCAACATATATTAAAATTTTAAACAACAACAACAACAACCAATACTAAGGTATTTACATGCTAGTTTGATGTAAAAGTGATACGCTGAAACGAGACATCCCATAAAAATGGAGCAAACCACTAGCAGTAAAATTGTCACTTTTTGTGTACAGATAACACAAGTGAGCCATATTTACGTCGAAAATGTCTTGAAAAATACAATGAAGTTAAGCAATATGTGTCAAAATACTTTCTATGAAGCATCATTTATTTGAAAACGTCGACCATTTTGTTGATATAACTTAAACGTTTATTTAAATTCCTGCAGCTGATTTCATCGAGAAAATTAAATAACAGCATGACAGACTTGTGTCTAGGAATTTCAATATTGCATGACGCATAAAGTTTGAATGAACTAAAGAAGTTATATAACATAGGGAGAAAATGTGCAGCCAGTCCGCCAGCCCCAAAAACACCAACCCCACAACCCCCAACCCCTACACTCCCTTTCCCTTTCACCGAGCTACAGTTATTGTGCTACAGTATTTTCTTTCATGTTTTGAAATATTAATCAACTAGAAGACATAAAATTTAAGGAAAATGTTCGCGACATTGATTTATAAAACACGAAGTGTTACTTATTTCCTGTTGTCATCCAAAACATGTCCATAAAACAAAACCATGATAGTATAAAGAAGGAAGACTGTTGCTTTGAGAACATATTTACAGATTTATGTGAAACTCCTAATGGCTTTATATTCTATTACATAAAGATAAATGTCACGGTATAGTCTGGCTACTACGGTACCTTTAACAGAATACAGATAGCACAGCAATCATTTGAAATACATGTATTAATATATGTTTCAAACGATTAAATGTTTGTAAGTTATTTTAAATGTTTGCCAGAACTTTGAAAAACAAATCGTTCAACAGTTTAACAAGTTATTGCACAACCAAACGTTTAACAGAATAAGCATCGAGTGTTTGCGGCATTTTCTTATCATATATGATCTCCCTGTTAATAACTAAAAGTTCTGTCATTCGATATCTTTGCTAATCTTCGTCATATTGGACTTTAAATTGTACAACAACAATAAAAGAACACGATAGCCTATCACGATCTTCGTTTCTTATTAACATTAGTACATGTAAAATTGTATAACTTTCCAGAAAAAAAAGACGGTGTGCGCTTTCCTCATATTGTTACGACCGGTGTCGCTATTTAAGATTTATTTTACAAAATGGCACGTTTACTAAACGACGAAATGGTGTAACAGAAAGAACAAGCCAGCAACAAACTAGTACAATAATGTTTTATTTTAATAAACAATTAAATCTATGGCGTAACAAAAAATAACAAATATATAAGACAAAATTAGAGAATGCAAAATAAATATTAGCTTAATTTGTCTCTTTAGGAGGTGTCCCTTTAATAGTCCAATTAAGGTAAGAGGGGCCTAATTAGCCAATGCTTGTCTGAAACGGCGATGTTTGGCGACATCGAGTTCGTAAATGCCCTCGGCAGTATTCGACACGTTCTCCGGAACTAATCGGATTTGATCGTAGCAAACATTTTTAATCATTATTTTTAATGTATCTTGCAAATATTGATAATATTTTTTTCAAACAAGTAATAATTTCCAAAAAAATATCTTATATTTCTTTAAATTAAAAAATATTTACCAAAAAATTTGGATCCCAAAGCGTGACGTTATATTTTCAGAAAATATCAAAATGGCGGACAGAGACAGCAGAGCAATCGTACCTACTCGGCGGTCTCCGGCAAGCTGCGGATATATTCGGATTATGTAGAGGACGGAATTACCCGAGGAGTTCCGAGTGACAGCAGAGGTCGATATGTGAAACGGAAAACATTAAAATCAACAATTTAAGTTCTATTGTAAACAGATACACATTCAGAAGTCAGTTTTAATCAGATCTGTAAAAGATCTTTGTGAAACATAAAGATATTGTGCAAAATTGTGACAGAATTTTTTTTTTTACAGGTTTGTTGTTGTTGTTGTTTTGTTAAGAAAAACATGGAATATGACAATTTTAAAGCTAATATTTCAAAAACTAAACGGTGAAAGTCTGTAATTATTTGTTATGTGATTGGTATATGTATATAGCAAATTTTGATATGCATTTTATAAATATACTGGTATAATTAAAATATTTAAAAACTCTGAAAGTTTGTGTATGTTTCTGTGTCAAGGAAATTTTCCGAGGGGGTATAGATGCCTTTTTCAGTGTAAAATCAGCAAATGTTTGTACTTGAACAATATAAATGAGTTTTTTTTTAATGTTTATGCTTATAAAGTTACACCACTGATGCTAAAATATATTATAGTTTTGAACCCCCAAATTAGACTTTTTAGCAATAACCACTTGTAAAAAATGGTCCCGGGACAAGGCGAGGGGGTCACCCTACTCAAATGTGATTTTTTTCCAAAACATGACGGTGAAATTCTTTCATATTTCATTTTTATATCTGATATATGATATTTATCACTATGGACATGCTTAGTTTAGGGTTCTCAATAGCTTCTTTTAGGCCCCTCTTACCTTAATAATCCAACGTCGATTATCCTGAAGAGTTTTCGGTAGAATGTCCTCGAAGATAGCACAAGTAAAATAATCCAACGGTAGGACAATACACGACTATAATTAATATAATTCCAAATCCAACACTTTAATAGCCCTTATATAGACCGAAAGAAATTCTAGAATTTCTAAAAATAAGCAAATGAATCTTCTAGCATGATCCTTTTATTTCTAGCTAGTATTACGCGAATGCTACGTCATGCGAATACGTCAATAATACTACAACGGTAAACAACACCTTAACCTGACTAGCGTAACCTTAAACGCTGATGTACTACTGTACATAACAATATGGAACTGACAATTAAATTGGTCATGCTTCCGTCGGAGGAGACGCTGTTCTCATACATTTATTTATTCTGATACTTCATGTTTAATCCTTTAAAAACAAATCATTACACTGTATGAAAACGCATGTACTGTTGTTAAGAATTTAGAATAACCATTCGAGATACAATCAATGAAGTCGTTTATTATCATAAATTACCCTTTTGCTGTAAATACGAATAAATACAGAAGTCTTATTACTAACTTGAGTTGTGCTCCTGTATTTAGTTACATTTTTAAATATGTTAGAATTTTTATAGGCACCTTTATATTTTCGTTTGCATGGAAGCACCAATAAATGGAAGAACCACAAAATGATCACACTTGGCGAAACCAATTTGAAATGATAATGTATTTCCGATCACAGCCAGATATTCGTATATTAGGATTTACTTATTGCAGCAAGAACTAGACAGGTCATTGAAGTGTTTTAAGGATTGTCATTGAGTAACCGCACCGGAAGTGGGAAGTTAGAGCTCTGAAAGCGTTTTAATAAGCATGCCTGTCGGCAATGTTCGTATTAATTTGGGACAATAAGCGTTAGTTGGAAGACCCCTCATAAAGAGGCCCTTTTTGAAAGACAAAGGTATGGTATAAACTGCCTACAATGCGACGCAGTTCTATAACATCGCATATCTCCATTGTCTATCTTTATTTTCATTTGTTTGTCACATTTTGGAAGTGCAAGACTGAGCACATAAAATATTGATGCACAATATGCGTTTCCTTTGTCGACTCAGTACATTATAATAACGAACATACTATCCTAAAATATTGTCATAAAGTGAACCTTTATATCCAAGAAAATTAAAGACTTTTAACCAGAAAAGGGCGATCGTAACTTCGAGAGTGGTAAATCATCTAACCGGGATTATATCAAGACTAGTAAAAAATCTAAATCCTTAATTGGTCAAAATGCTTTGTAGAAACACTAGCGCTCTCCATGCTAATTAGGAATTCCCCTCTCCAGAAGATTTTCTCCCCAACCTGGACTCAAACCTATATGATACTAGGCGAGGAAGTTCACATTTTGATGGATTATCATATAAAGAAAGTCATACCACAGAGAAGAACTCGAGCGCCTGATTTATGGTGGCCACCTTCTTCCAGTTGAACTCTTTAAGTAAAGCAATCCTGGCCGGGTTCAGCATCTGATCTGGTCCCGCCAATCGGAAAAACTTCGGAAACCGCTTCCGGTCTGACAGGATCGGAGACGATGAGCCGTAGGATAACTGCAAATATACACGTGTCAGGAAATCTATTCATTAGATTGTTACTTTGGTCTATTGTTGTTTACAGTAAGCACGTGTACAGAGATAAACTCGTATTGCCTAGAAGTAAGCAGCAAACAGACAAACTACAGAGGAGGCAGTTCCCAACGGATGGTGGTTGATCCGGATCTATAATCAGGGGCGTGCCTAGGCGACCTTTGAGTATACGCACTATTCCGGGGTGGGGGGGGGGGATTTTTTTCCTTACAACGCCGTCCATGCATTCTGGGGAGAAACTCTGTCACAGTACAACGAGCAGGAAGGGACAGAAATACGTCAGGTAGGATTGCAGAAGTATTTGTAGAATTTGAAAAAAGGGTTAAAGAACTCTAATTTAAAAAATGAAACAGCTAACAACAAGTGCCAAACACAGGTTATGTACGACCTTATTTGCTTTTTGACGTTTTTATTTTTTTAATTTTTGGAAGCAACTGTACGCACATGCCTAAGTGCGTAAGCCCAGGCACGCCCCTGATACTGTTTAGTATGTACACATGCATAATACATCTTTGAATGAAAGACTAAGAGTTGTGGTCCCTTTGTACTTAACTATAAGATAGGACTGATTTTCATGTACATGAACTGATATGGCATGAGTGCTTTGAGGTATAGCGAAAAAGATATGATCTAACGCGAGTTACTTTTTTACACTACCGAGACAGTGTTAAAAACACTAATTGGAATGGGAATTATTTTTAAAAGTATTCATTTATTATTATTTAAACTGACAAGAAACACAAATACTGGTCTCGTTTGTACCTCTCAGATTAATTAATCTTCCGTGACTTCGGAATTTAGATAAAAATATGTCTATTTTACATTGATTACCTATAAAATTGGTGGAATACTTTATAAACACTCACAATCAGTTGAACATTTAATCAGTTTTAATGATTACGGTCCTAGCTTTGTTTTGATCATTAACGTGTGCTTTAAGTCGATATTTTAAGAACCACAACTGCGAGTCTTGGTGTTTGAACGGACTGCAGGAGCGGATTTTAAGTTGAGCGCGGCGTGCTTTTAAAAAAGAAAATATTGCCCTTTTAAAGGTGTATGTTTATCGATATTGGAAAAGACACAAAAAAGACATATAAAATACATTTTTGTTTGATTTATGGCATATTTTATTTATTCTGATCTTTTTGTACAATATTGGTATTTTGCGGCGGGTGGGGGAGGGGATGGGTCGTGCGCAGTATTAGCCCCGATCTTATGGCGCATTAGAGTTCTGTCGCGAGTAGATTTTCATTTTGCTTCAAGTGTTTATGTTAATTACCAGATGTATTGAAAGTAATATATTAAGGTTAGAAACAACATAACATTTCTTTGCGGTGCTGAATGGTCACTGGTTTAATACATATTTATAGTACAACTGGAGCTGTGTATATGCTAGCCGGTGAAAATAGAAAAAATGCAAAAATGTTAGAGAAGAACAAAATACATTAAACATTGGACCTTTTTGTGACTGCTTAGTTTGTACCGGCGTTTTTACCGTAGTAGCAAATTTAGGTGACAACTTGCCTGATAATTCAGTTGGTTCGATGGCATATCAGCATTCACTGTTATTGCATGGCTGAATGGCTGTATTTATAACACAATAACGAGGTGTATGCACAAAGCCTTTCAGACACAAAACACCGAGAAGAAAGGGGTTTAAGATAAGCGTAAAACTGATGTCGTGTTTCCTCATAATCTAAGATCGACAAGGGCAATATTAACACACAGGTAATTTAAAGCAACAATATAATCATTTTGAAGCAACAACTGTTTAATGATGAATGTAAACTTACTGTAGACAACCGATGCATCGCAATAAATCCGGCTGACAAAGCACACAAATAAATACTTCGATTACCATAGAATTCCGTATTTGTTATAGGAGCGGGTGGATTTAACGAACAGCTAAGGTGGTTTGGTGATTGCTAGATGTCTCGTACTGTTAGGGAAACGACATTCACGATCTTGCAGTAAAACGGAGACAATGAATATTTGAAATGGATACTGTCTATACAGTATGTACCTTGCTGTGAACACATTGGCTGATACCACACACAGTCACCTTATTTGACATCAGGCTGACCAGGCTGACGTAGCACTAGCCTTTGGTTGTCTGAGCGTACCCAATAGGTATACCGTTTTCATGTTATGACTGGTCTGTCGCGGCATACCCATTGTACCTGATCCGATCCTCTACCTATTGCAGGTCTGGTCGCTAGTTATGTTCGACAGTACCACCTACATATACATACCTGTGTAAGGTTCCACAGATAGGAGACCTGGGCAGTGGCCTCGGACTCGGTGGAACAGCCAGCACCTAATAGCATGATGTATTGCGGATCTGCGTGCAGGGATGCGAACATCTTATACACAGCAATGCCTGGGTTGCACTGAAACACGTACCGACAACAAACAATAATCACATATTATTTAGGTTATGTTTATGATTGGTGTATTAATTTTCATGTAAATTGTTTACTGGGTTAAAATTCGGAACCGTTGGGCATCGCTGATTTGGCAACTAAATGGAGGAAAAGATATATCTTGGTGCTTTGCATGACATCAGGAATAAGTTTTTGCAAAGCTGGCGGTTACGTATAATAGTGTTCAATCTACTGTGAACCGACACTGAAGCGGCTAGACGGAGGAGGTTTCTAATTGTTTTGTTAACTCTAGAAGAAAACCAAAAGACTTAGGAAGACGTATCTATTAGTAGAATCAAAATGACAAAACTATGTCAGGACATTAACAAGAATGGAATATAATACCTGAGAACCATGCTAATTTCACCCATAATCCCATCCTTTGTTCTGGTACAGCTTTTGTTAACAGATTAGAACACATGTCTATTAATTGGCTTAAAACATACAATTTCTTGTCTGAAATGAAGGCAATAAGCGTAATTAGTTGCCTCAGAATAATGCGACTTAAAATAGGAAGAATAATAAGAAATCGTGAATGGATGAAAGCCAGGGCAACACAGAGAGCAGGAAATTGATGACAAACCTTTACGTTAACCAAATTTGGCCTTACCTACCTTAGGACACATATATACTAAATGATAAATATCAATGGATATTTTTATGTCCTTTTTTATGAAATAAAATTAAATTACTTCTTTCCAATATTTCATTTGTTAATGCCTGATATTCTGTTATCTTCATTGACGTCTGCTAATCTAATTATTTTTGTAATTGGAAGTTACACTGTTTACTGACCAATATACGTACCTTGCTAAACAGTTTCAAACTTCTTTTGTTGTGCAATATTATTTTCAGCTAAATTGGTATGTATTGTACTTTCTAGCGGCGCTACCTGGCTTAATGGTGGGGGAATTTTCTCCTTCGTAAATGCGATCCTTTTTGTAGACATTAAATTAACCCTTCAAAACGAGTTAAAGACGATTTTGCTACTGGAGGATCCGGAGTATGCTTCCCCTGGAGATATGTTCTGATCTGTATCAGTCGATATGAGTTTCCAGTGTTTTACCGGGTCTCTTCCCTAAGTTCGTTATAATGCGACACTAACAAACAGTTGGTTCTGTTTTTGCCGTCCACATGGTTTTTCTAAAGCAAAGAGCTAATCCATAAGATGCGACACACTACAGAATACCGGGAAAAACAAAGTAATGACAAAATTACAAATAAGGTCCTTACTTACTGACCAAAAACTTAAAACAGTTGAACTGACTTGTCCAATTTAAAATTGTGCTCAAAACAAAGCCGTCGATTGTATACTGTCATTTATGAAAGTTAAAGTCCAAAACCCACGGATATCAGGTTCCTTTTCCGTTGATTATAGCAAGTTCGATTGATATAAACACCTTACAGTAAGAAAAAAGATGAATGAATGAGAACATTATATAAGCGTGTTGACTATCAAAAAGGTTTTATTTAAAAAAATATATGGGTACTTCATTTACAACACAGGTGATTTGTCTTACCTGAGTGTCCACCCACTTGTACGTGAGATTATAACCTGTCAGTAATCCGGGGTAGGCATGGATGTCATCCAGGGCCATCTGAGCAGGGGCCAGGCACGCCGACCCGCCGGTCCAGCCCGTTCCGGTTACTGGCTGGAATCCGAGCAGCCTCAGTGGTTTAAGCGTCTGGGCATGGGACGACAATGTCATGGAAACACAGATCATAACTGCGACCATCCAATCATGAGGTCTTGGGAACGTCATAACGACTTATCTAAAATATGGTTTGAGCTGGAACTTTCCGAATTTCAAAAAGGTTCTCAGGGTTGGTTGTTGTGGATACCTAAATGTGGTAAATAAACATTTTAAATGATAAATATGTGTTTAAATATATTGTAAACTAAGTGAATTTTGTTTGAAGTAATGTCTTAAACAACTGTTTTATGTTAACAATCACATATCAAAATAAGTAAAAGCATTACTCTACTGTGATGAGGATAGTACAGGTTCGACGGAATATGTTTTGCGATATGCCACTTTCGAATAACAAGCTCTGTATCGGTTTTTAGTCTTATGGAAGTTGTCTTTTGTATTCAAATACTCTTTCTATACCGATCGTTAAAATTTATAATTTCACAGAGATTTTGAAAGATCCCTTACGCACGTGAATTAACCAGGCATATTTTCAAACTCTATTAGTATCTTCTTTAAATATACATGAAATATCAGAAATATTTCCCGTTTAAAAGGTACATTTAGCAAAAAGCAGCAGCGTCTTTGTAAGATATACGTAAATACATTCTTTTTGTTTAATCCATATAAGTACTAAAATATCCCGACGGAAATAACTTCCATTGTACTGACATACATGATTGGTAGATCTCATCAGTTAAAACATTCAGCAGATATTTTCACAACCAGTTGTGATTTGTATCAAACGGCAATCGCTAAAGCAAATATGCTAAGGAAGGACTCCAATTTTAATAAGTTTTAAATTGTACTTTAGATTTACAAAAATATCGATTAAAATGCAGTAAAATGAGAATAAGGAAATCCAGATTTTATTGAAACAATGTGAGTTTGCAACGTTCTTAATCTGACACAACTTATAACGCCGGTACATCACAGCACTATACAACCGGGCTTTTTGGCGCTTGCGCATGTTGACGAAACATCATTGAGTCTTTCTTAAGCACATTTCATTAACACAAGTTAAATTTTGTGTTCTTCAATGTATTCCATAAATAATATTTATCCAGAATAACAAAAACGAACCGGGTACTAGCTTCCATTTACAGATTCCACAAATAAGCTTCGAATTTTATTTATTGACCTGCGATTGGTTGTTAGTGGTAGTACCTGATTCGTAACGGCGCATGAAAGATCCAGAATAACTCGACGATCTCACCTTCATGTCATCGAGATCACATCTGTGTCTGAGAGACTGTCGGCAAAACGCCAATATCAGAGCTAGCATGCTAGCATTAACACTAGAGGTGAAATCATCATAATTGGAAGACTTCTGTTTTACTCGTATTACAGCCTCATGGAAAAATGACAACGTTAACGTCCAGACTTTCTGCACTGGTAACACAATGCTCACAGTTTATAGTATTCTCGTCAACGATCTTGTACACGAACGATTGATATTTGTGTAATATTTTAATATGATTTATTTTTGGACATGATGATTTTCTGACCAGTGGATGCCATTCAGCAAGAGCCTTATCTGAACACAGTACACGTCCATATTTGTAAACGCCCTTGGCTCATAATACAATGCCAATGAACACTATACATTGAAATAAAGAATTTCTTTTTTACAAAAACAAATAGGAAACCGATTTCATATAAGATATATATAAGGTTGCCCATTCAACAGTCACACTCTCTTCATCTTCGAGTGGCGAAACGCAACCAGTTGACACACACCACATTATAGAGACTTCAATACCATACAGACTTATATTGTGTTACTGAGCAGTTTATTATAATTCAGCACTCAGTAGTTTTTTAAGTAAATGCATCCAAGGAAAATTATGCTATGCTTAATCTGCAAGAACAAATACAACTTTATCATGGATATTCTGAAGAAGACTGTTTTATGTGTTTTAAATGATAATCGGCTTGTGTAAACTAGTAGGATGATATCAATAAAAATTTACGCAATTATTTATTATCTTGACAACAGCCTACTTCCTTGTACATACAGTGAGTGCTTCTTTATCCATTTTGACTTTTACACAAACGTTTAGCAAGCAGGTTATCTTCTACGTCTTTACAACAAAGGTTAAAGTCAATTTCATCTGGCAGGCTGAAGGCAAACAATCACAGAAAGGTGAAGTCGAATAGTTACAAGAATATTGAGCAGAATCCCTTTAGGTTACGGTCTCCTAAGTATAATCAATAAAATCAGACCTCTGATGTTTGTGTACTATTGACAAATTATGTGGCTGCGCTAGTTTTCAAACTTATTAAGCTATTATTGATAATATCTTATTATCCTAAAAGATGCCAGACAATTAGTCTGAATTAATTCCTTTTGATGTACGTGCTTAATTAATCCAGTATGCTACGTTCATGAAATGGCGCGTGGGTGTGGGATTGTATATAAATATGTTTTATATCATAGTCAGTGTATTTGAATAATGAAAACCACATTGTATAAAGGATTTGTACATCAGTATATTTTGTCCCATTCATTGCCTAAAAGACTACAGCTCTTAAAGGTAGAAACTCACAAGGTAGATGTATACTGCGCAAAGTAATGTATGAAATCCACAAGGTAGATGTGTGGCTGCGCAAGTAATGTATTGAAACCCACAAGGTAGCTTGTGTGGCTGCACATAGTAATGTATAAAACCCACAAGGTAGATGTGTGGCTGTGTACAGTAAATGTATGAAACCCACAAGGTAGATGTGTGGCTGCACAAAGTATTGTATGAAATCCAAAAGGTAGATGTTGTGGCTGGGCAAAGTAATGCATGAAACCCACAAGGTAGGTGTGTGGCTGCACAAGTAATGTATGAAACCCACAAGATAGATGTGCGACTGCATAAAGTAATGTATGAAACCCACAAGGTAGGTGTGTGCTGGGCAAAGTAAGTATAAACAACCCCACAAGGTAGATGTGTGGCTGCATAAGTAATGTATGAAACCCACAAGGTAGGTGTGTGGCTGGGCAAAGTAATGTATAAAACCCCCAAGGTAGATGTGTGGCTGGGCAAAGTAATGTATGAAACCCACAAGGTAGATGTGTGGCTGCACAAAGTACTGTATGAAACCCATAAGGTAGGTGTGTGGCTGCACAAAGTAATGTATAAAACCACAAGGTAGATGTGTGGCTGCACAAAGTAATGTATGAAATCCACAAGGTAGATGTGTGGCTGCACAGAGAAATGTATGAAACCCACAAGGTAGGTGTGTGGCTGGGCAAGTACTGTATAAAACCCACAAGGTAGATGTGTGGCTGGGCAAAGTCATGTATGAAACCCACAAGGTAGATGTGTGGCTGCACAGAGAAATGTATGAAACCATAAGGTAGATGTGTGGCTGCACAGAGAAATGTATGAACCCACAAGGTAGATGTGTGGCTGCACAAAGTAATGATATAAAATCCACAAGGTAGATGTGTGGCTGCACAAGGTAATGTATAAAACCCACAAGGTAAATGTGTGGCTGCACAAAGTAATGGTATGAAATCCACAAGGTAGTTGTTTGACTAAACAAAGTAATGTATGAAACTCACAAGGTAGATGTGTGGCTGCACAGAGTAATGTATGAAATCCACAAGGTAGGTTGTTTGACTGCACAAAGTAATGTATGAAACTCACAAGGTAGATGTGTGGCTGCACAAAGTAAGTATAAACTCACATCGAATACATAGTCTGTTCAAATCTTGAATACATGCATTATTATTTAAATTTGCGTTTTACAATGATAATTTCGTTTCTTTTATCATGAAATCGGCGTTAATGTTTTTGCAAACATTAAGTGGTAAAAATGTCTATGTTTGAACGTGAGAAAAAATTGTCTGACTAATGAATATTGTCATTGAGACATTAATTTGTAGTGATTTTTAATTATGTCTAGTTCAGCACTGAATTTGGTTTGTAATGGTTATCCGTAAGAACCTTCCTCCCAAAAAGTACCATTTTTGCAGAGGTTGTAAAGTCATCTACTTTAAAAAGATTTCAGAAGTAAAGAAATAATTACAAGGAATGGCCTAACAATTCTTTAAACGAGGAGCGCAGCGGATATTGGATGAATGTTCTACAACTCTAATTTTCAGTGGCTTTCCAGTTTGTGAAGCTGTTTTCAGTAAGCATTATTTCATGTAATTGCATAACTTATGTTGTTACTATGTTTATCAAGATCACGTGATGATGTTTATCAAGATCACGTAAAATGGATGGCTATTTACAACAGACTTAACAGTAGAGTTACATTTCAAGAATATACACGTTCTATTTGTTGTAATTACAATTGTTAATATTAAAGTGCACACTATGTCTAGTCTGCATGCGCGTGGCGGAATCGGAGTTTGTCTTTTTAGAAAAGTTACGAAATATACTAGATTGTCGAAGCAATAATCGCATTGAATTTAGAAATAAAATTACCGGAGGAAGTGTGTTAGTTAATAGATGAAGTGCTTCCTCTGGAAGAAATATCAGCGGCATCATTACAGAAATGTACAGCGGGCATGTGTAATTATAGGCGTATGAAATTGGTGTTGGTTTGTAATAGCCTGTAATAGCCAGTGCATGCAATTACTCATAATAGCCTATAATAGCTGTAATATCCTGCAATAGCCTATAATAGCTGTAATATCCTGCAATAGCCTATAATAGCTGTAATATCCTGCAATAGCCTATAATAGCTGTAATATCCTGCAATAGCCTATAATAGCTGTAATATCCTGCAATAGCCTATAATAGCTGTAATATCCTGCAATAGCCTATAATAGCTGTAATATCCTGCAATAGCCTATAATAGCTGTAATATCCTGCAATAGCCTATAATAGCTGTAATATCCTGCAATAGCCTATAATAGCTGTAATATCCTGCAATAGCCTATAATAGCCGGCAAAAGCTTGTAATGGCATGTAATATCATGTAATATCCTGTAATAGCCCACAATAGCCTGTAGAAGCCCACAATAGTCTTTATAGCCTGTAATAGCCTGCAATAACATGTGCCTGTAATAGCCTACAATTATCTGTAATAGCCAGTAATAACTTAATAGTCTGTGTCTGTAATAGCCTGCAATAACATGTGCCTGTAATAGCCTACAATTGTCTGTAATAGCCAGTAATAAACTTAATAGTCTGTGTCTGTAATAGCCTGCAATAACATGTGCCTGTAATAGCCTACAATTGTCTGTAATAGCCAGTAATAAACTTAATAGTCTGTGTCTGTAATAGCCTGTAATAGCCTGTGCCTGTAATAGCCTGTAATAGCATGTGCCAGTAATCGTCTGTAATAGCATGCGATACCATGCAAAAGCCTGCAATCTCAAATGCAAATTGTTTTCTTTATTTACCCCTTTTCCGCTTAAAAGTTGGTATCCAACAGTTTGTCGAAATCAAATACACGTAAACCTGGATTGGGGAAATTGGTGCATAATTTCAGCAAAAAGTCAAACTTAAGTCTAACAAAATTGTAAACATTGTCTAAATTGTAAAACAGTACAAAGCGTGAACTAAAATTCTACATGCCCACTCTTCCTAAAACTATAAATAAGCATGATTGTTATTTCTGCTAAAAATAGACATCGACGTCAGAGCGGATTACCCGTATGATTATAAAGTTACGGGTCACGTGGTTTTCTTAGATTAAAAATAGCTAACTATGCAGCGTGGCTTAGATAGGAAATACCTATTTGTAATAACGAAGGATGTGTTATGCTTTACTTTTCACATAGATGTAGAATATGAATAATCAGCATTTTGCGGGTTCTTTTCAGGCAACAATTATCTTATTTTTTTGTTCATTGAGAGAAAACAAATCTCGTTCAAACTATCGGAAACCACTTTTAAAACAATATTTTACACCTCACATATAAATCACGACACGCTTCCGAGCTATGACAGATGTTTTGTGAACAGAAATAAACTGGAAATATTATTCTACTTTAAACCTTTCGGATTAATTTCGACTGAGACATGACGTTTTGTCAATTAAGCATTACCAGGCAATATGACGAAGCAAACCCCAACAGGTAACCGAAAACCGTAGGACTTTCGGAATAGGTTCCAGAGTTGGTGCTAATGTGATGAAAAGCCTATGCGATAATAATTAATTTTGTCACACGCCGATTTAAAATAGGAATGCGATTCTTTGTCATGGGGTGTATCACAAAATCACGGGGTATCAAATTAATTTGGCTAAAGCATTTAAAAGTATCCATGCCACCCTAAGTTACCTTGACGCACAGACTTTATTAAAAGAGCAATAGATAGCCAAAGTAATTAAGTTCTTCCGGTTTATCTTCCTGAATGACAATTATTTTATACACAATTGACACATACGTCATATAACCAGTTGTTTTAAATAACCTTGTAATAAATATCATTTTAACATTTTTTTGCTATTTCATGAACAACCTTATGCAACCTTATGTATTTTCTGTTATGAGAAACGTACCTTTTAAAATGATCTATACGTCAGGTAATACTACTATACCAATTTGGGTCATGAAAAATACAATTATCAATTCCTTGATCAAATGTTTGTATGAAGATTGTTTCAATATTGTTATTCGTGCCAATAAAATATTTGTCATTGCCATATATGTCGAAATCTTGTCCTTACATTCTCCAGTATTCCTGAGTACAAAAACCTTCAAGATTACTTAAATCCTTTTGGCGTTTTACTTACTTTGCATTCTTTATTTTCTATTTTGTGCTAGCTTAATGTTGAGGCATCAGCTTGTTCTGAATAAACGAAACTGGCGAACGAATAGAAACATATTAAGATGGCATTAACTAAACAGTCCTGATCTTTGAATTAAAACCAATGTATTCTAGTTATGGATTTACCAAGAATGTATACAAAGTTTTCTATAGTGAATAACACATTTGCTCTAAAATATATCATATATCAAGTTTGCCTTATGTGCTCTGAATAGATCCTTTGAGTCAATTGTAATCTTTTTTCCATGCTTTGTATCTTTGTTAATCATGTTTGCCATATGACGGTAAGACGGTTAAAGTAATATAGATATTTATGTAGTAATATG
>CM017567.1:19997301-20274132 GCA_007844125.1 Sinonovacula constricta
CAGCTACAAAGAAACACTAAAATATGGATTATGCATTCCGACAACAGTTACAGCAGAGTCACAAACTATCCGATAGAAATCATTGCAGTAAACATTCAATACTTTCTGCATGATTTTGCAATTAACTAAAGTCTAAAATAAATTTCATTCATTGGCCCTATTACCAGACACGACCAAATAAACTGAATTTGAAATTAACTAGACCTAATAACTATTTTACCCCAGTGATTTGAATCTATAAGTCCCGTTTCCGGTTTTCTTATCCACAATTCTGTGTCCAACCGGAAATAGTTACACCGGAATTTATATCTGGTGAGAAACTTTAAAAAAGTTTAAGGTATACAGCGCGGTTAAGCAACGGTTACCGTGGCTTGTATATGGATGGGTGACCGTTGGGGTGCTCCGGCCTTCGTTACAATTGCATGCTTTTCGATTGCTCAAATGTGGAAGGAAGCCAATGAGCAATTAAGTTCTTTTTATGTGCGATCTCTCTCTCTCTCTCTCTCTCTCTCTCTCTCTCTCTTTCTCTCTCTCTCTCTCCCTCTCTCTCTCTCTCTGTCTCTTTCTTTCTTTCTCTCTCGTCTGTCTCTGTCTGTCTCTGTCCCCCTCTATCTCTCTGTCTCTCTCCTCTCTCTCTCTTCTCTCTCTCTCTCGGCATTAAAGGCACTCATGTGTGGTTTTTTTCACGATTCACCGGGTGGTCAGCTGTGATGAAGGTCATACATCAGTAAAGACAAGCTACCCTTTTACAAATTAATGACAATTAAGTTTCTTACATTGCCGCCTATATAGGAAACATTTTGGCCACATGCGGAGACAGAAAAAATGCACATTATTCATTTAGGCTCCAGAGAAGCTTCGAGATTTCAAGCTATAATTAGATATTCTGTATCTCCCTATTAGCGTTTGTTGACCGTGTCGCTGAATTAAGTTGTGATCAAAGAAAGGCAACGTGCTTAGAAATGATGAAGCAAACTTTGCAATGCTTGCTTCATGCTTCTTAATTCAACTGATTTTCACTGAATCATTGTTTCGATCCACAGACTGATCAATGCCACTCTCGATGATAGTACAGTGTGCATATAGTGAATGTGGCGAGTATTTGTAAAAGGATTCCTAGTCTGTTATAAGCAAAGTTCCCAAACCAAAATATACTTGAAACAATGTAAAACAACCGATCAACAAGAAAGAAATAACTATTCGCATTTTAATTATTTTTCAGGGCTTGGGATCGAACACTTACATGTTTATTATTTTCTATGTTTGTACATTTTCAAAATTTAGTAACACGTTTGGAGACCTGTGATTAGATTTTAGTTAAAACATGTAGCCTGCTAGCACGGAATAAAGCAATTATGTACATCTTGATCTCCTATTTCCGCTACTGCTACTACTACAGCACAACACTCCCGCTAAGCCAATCCATTTTATAACGCATGCATGAAGTTGCAAGCATATAACTAGGATTTTAGTTTCAGTTATTGACACATGTTTAATGTAATGACGAGAAATAAGTATCTAAAGTAGAAAGACTTACTCGTCATATTTCCCGATCCCTCTCTCCGGGATGGGGTTGGAAAAGAAAAAGCCCGTGATGAAAGAACCCTCCACTACCTGTTCCATCTCATCCGCAGTACACCCAACATCTTCCAGATTAATCCGCCAGAAACTCTCTGTGAACCAGCCGTGGAACACCCAACGATTTTTCGGCCAAAATGTCCCAGTTTGTATGCCTGAAGAGAAAGAGGGATAAATAAAGTGCAGGTTGAAAAAAAGGCTAATATACGTGTTCCTGGGGATAGAGCGCATGAAAGAACTACCATTTTTTACGAAAAGCGATGCTTATTATTAAAAATGTCAAGGTGTATGTTGTTGAAAGTTTAAACATTTATTAAAATGGCTCGTGCACAATAAACCACTTTTATAAACTTACTGCGCAAATCATCTTCCTTGCTTTGTCTTCGTACATCGCCGTCAGAATAATTCTTGCATCATGGTGCTAAAATGGTGTAAATGTGGGTGAAACGTCTTTACCACAAGTTCACAAATGTATATTATTCCACCCATTCCCATTCATTTGTCAGTAACTCTGCTTAATCTGCATACATGTTCCATTACAAGTGTCCGCTTTAAGCTAATAAGTCGGAGCTTAGTTAAATGTGAGGGGACTTTCATCTCATCTGCGGTGGGTCGGCGGTTCTTCTTAGACATACGTCTGGGCACCTCCGCCACCAGTAATAATTGAAAGTCGTAAATATGACCATGACTGTGTCAGTGCGATGTGGCAAACACGAAAATGAATATTCACAAAAAAGTTTAAAAAAAGGCTATTATTTTCAGCTCAAACCATCATTACTCATCTCTAACTTCTATGGCAAACCATGTTATTAAAGCACATGTTAGAGCTTTCAATGTTGTTTGAACATCATGTGTAACCCCATGAGCCCTTTACACATCATTGTCTACTTATTATAAAAACGAACAATAAAAATAGCAACATGTAGGATTCGAACCGGGGGGTCTTAAGTCAGAAAGTTCCGCTGAAAACACTCCACAATCACCAGAGATGCCTGTTAACTGCTGTTCCTGTCCACTTTGATTTTGACTTGATCTGAATAACTTCCATATGTGTATAACATGGATTGTATATTTTCACATAGAAAGTGTCCAGAAAGGATAATAAGTTGTTGATGTTGCTGTTTTATGCCGGGGGAAATACGACTTACGACCTACCATGAACCAATATGTTTGTGAAATTAATTGGTCTTAACTTCTTAGGATATAACGGAATACGTGACGGCGATACGGTGATTCAAGCCATCTTTTCTACTTTATTTCGGGCTATTGGACAAACCTTCGCACAAAATCGTCGATCATACCTTCAAGTTTTTCACTCTTGACACGGGGTCGTTTTCAAAAATCTCTTGAGAGATGATCGATATATTAGTTAACTGGGCCCGCTGAACAAAGTCGTCGGTAACCTAAAACGAAAAGGAAGCATTTCAACATATGTTCAATAAATTTAGGTAATTTAACGACTTTTTTATAACTTAATGTGAATGTTTATGTAGGTGGCATTATCAATGACTTTTTAAAATTCAGTACAAAATGCCGAAGTTTCATAATTGGTATAAAGATACACATACTGTCGATTGCTTGATCATAAAAATCCTGTTGTATATAGTACAACTTGGGAAATGCATCATGATTAGTTCTAAGTTTATGTTGAGGTAAATAAACCAATGCTTTGATTCCAGGTTCGTTTACAGATTGTTTGATAGATTGACACTTATAGCTAAGATAGGACATAAACACCCGTATGTGATATCATTAAAAGGGCATTTTAAAAACCTGATTAGCGTACAGTGGCTCTGACTGTGCATTTAAAATGACTGTAACGATCAATGAAAACACGCAATGGTCGATGTAGACAAAGAGGTTTTATTTGAATTTTTACTTAAGTTTTCTGAATTGCAAATTGTATCAGTAAGAAGTTAAAAGAAAGAAACAAGTTTGACTACAAATGTACATTGTATCATACAATATGCTCCACTATGGGTTTATAGCGTATGTTATCGTATGGGTTTATAGCGTATGTATTAACCAAAAATAGGTAATTGCATATATTTCCTATTCTGTCTAGTCCATAATATGTATTTCATATTGGCAATTCTCGAAAGTATGACAAGGACCTAAAAGTATTGCAACATATATTAAAATTTTAAACAACAACAACAACAACCAATACTAAGGTATTTACATGCTAGTTTGATGTAAAAGTGATACGCTGAAACGAGACATCCCATAAAAATGGAGCAAACCACTAGCAGTAAAATTGTCACTTTTTGTGTACAGATAACACAAGTGAGCCATATTTACGTCGAAAATGTCTTGAAAAATACAATGAAGTTAAGCAATATGTGTCAAAATACTTTCTATGAAGCATCATTTATTTGAAAACGTCGACCATTTTGTTGATATAACTTAAACGTTTATTTAAATTCCTGCAGCTGATTTCATCGAGAAAATTAAATAACAGCATGACAGACTTGTGTCTAGGAATTTCAATATTGCATGACGCATAAAGTTTGAATGAACTAAAGAAGTTATATAACATAGGGAGAAAATGTGCAGCCAGTCCGCCAGCCCCAAAAACACCAACCCCACAACCCCCAACCCCTACACTCCCTTTCCCTTTCACCGAGCTACAGTTATTGTGCTACAGTATTTTCTTTCATGTTTTGAAATATTAATCAACTAGAAGACATAAAATTTAAGGAAAATGTTCGCGACATTGATTTATAAAACACGAAGTGTTACTTATTTCCTGTTGTCATCCAAAACATGTCCATAAAACAAAACCATGATAGTATAAAGAAGGAAGACTGTTGCTTTGAGAACATATTTACAGATTTATGTGAAACTCCTAATGGCTTTATATTCTATTACATAAAGATAAATGTCACGGTATAGTCTGGCTACTACGGTACCTTTAACAGAATACAGATAGCACAGCAATCATTTGAAATACATGTATTAATATATGTTTCAAACGATTAAATGTTTGTAAGTTATTTTAAATGTTTGCCAGAACTTTGAAAAACAAATCGTTCAACAGTTTAACAAGTTATTGCACAACCAAACGTTTAACAGAATAAGCATCGAGTGTTTGCGGCATTTTCTTATCATATATGATCTCCCTGTTAATAACTAAAAGTTCTGTCATTCGATATCTTTGCTAATCTTCGTCATATTGGACTTTAAATTGTACAACAACAATAAAAGAACACGATAGCCTATCACGATCTTCGTTTCTTATTAACATTAGTACATGTAAAATTGTATAACTTTCCAGAAAAAAAAGACGGTGTGCGCTTTCCTCATATTGTTACGACCGGTGTCGCTATTTAAGATTTATTTTACAAAATGGCACGTTTACTAAACGACGAAATGGTGTAACAGAAAGAACAAGCCAGCAACAAACTAGTACAATAATGTTTTATTTTAATAAACAATTAAATCTATGGCGTAACAAAAAATAACAAATATATAAGACAAAATTAGAGAATGCAAAATAAATATTAGCTTAATTTGTCTCTTTAGGAGGTGTCCCTTTAATAGTCCAATTAAGGTAAGAGGGGCCTAATTAGCCAATGCTTGTCTGAAACGGCGATGTTTGGCGACATCGAGTTCGTAAATGCCCTCGGCAGTATTCGACACGTTCTCCGGAACTAATCGGATTTGATCGTAGCAAACATTTTTAATCATTATTTTTAATGTATCTTGCAAATATTGATAATATTTTTTTCAAACAAGTAATAATTTCCAAAAAAATATCTTATATTTCTTTAAATTAAAAAATATTTACCAAAAAATTTGGATCCCAAAGCGTGACGTTATATTTTCAGAAAATATCAAAATGGCGGACAGAGACAGCAGAGCAATCGTACCTACTCGGCGGTCTCCGGCAAGCTGCGGATATATTCGGATTATGTAGAGGACGGAATTACCCGAGGAGTTCCGAGTGACAGCAGAGGTCGATATGTGAAACGGAAAACATTAAAATCAACAATTTAAGTTCTATTGTAAACAGATACACATTCAGAAGTCAGTTTTAATCAGATCTGTAAAAGATCTTTGTGAAACATAAAGATATTGTGCAAAATTGTGACAGAATTTTTTTTTTTACAGGTTTGTTGTTGTTGTTGTTTTGTTAAGAAAAACATGGAATATGACAATTTTAAAGCTAATATTTCAAAAACTAAACGGTGAAAGTCTGTAATTATTTGTTATGTGATTGGTATATGTATATAGCAAATTTTGATATGCATTTTATAAATATACTGGTATAATTAAAATATTTAAAAACTCTGAAAGTTTGTGTATGTTTCTGTGTCAAGGAAATTTTCCGAGGGGGTATAGATGCCTTTTTCAGTGTAAAATCAGCAAATGTTTGTACTTGAACAATATAAATGAGTTTTTTTTTAATGTTTATGCTTATAAAGTTACACCACTGATGCTAAAATATATTATAGTTTTGAACCCCCAAATTAGACTTTTTAGCAATAACCACTTGTAAAAAATGGTCCCGGGACAAGGCGAGGGGGTCACCCTACTCAAATGTGATTTTTTTCCAAAACATGACGGTGAAATTCTTTCATATTTCATTTTTATATCTGATATATGATATTTATCACTATGGACATGCTTAGTTTAGGGTTCTCAATAGCTTCTTTTAGGCCCCTCTTACCTTAATAATCCAACGTCGATTATCCTGAAGAGTTTTCGGTAGAATGTCCTCGAAGATAGCACAAGTAAAATAATCCAACGGTAGGACAATACACGACTATAATTAATATAATTCCAAATCCAACACTTTAATAGCCCTTATATAGACCGAAAGAAATTCTAGAATTTCTAAAAATAAGCAAATGAATCTTCTAGCATGATCCTTTTATTTCTAGCTAGTATTACGCGAATGCTACGTCATGCGAATACGTCAATAATACTACAACGGTAAACAACACCTTAACCTGACTAGCGTAACCTTAAACGCTGATGTACTACTGTACATAACAATATGGAACTGACAATTAAATTGGTCATGCTTCCGTCGGAGGAGACGCTGTTCTCATACATTTATTTATTCTGATACTTCATGTTTAATCCTTTAAAAACAAATCATTACACTGTATGAAAACGCATGTACTGTTGTTAAGAATTTAGAATAACCATTCGAGATACAATCAATGAAGTCGTTTATTATCATAAATTACCCTTTTGCTGTAAATACGAATAAATACAGAAGTCTTATTACTAACTTGAGTTGTGCTCCTGTATTTAGTTACATTTTTAAATATGTTAGAATTTTTATAGGCACCTTTATATTTTCGTTTGCATGGAAGCACCAATAAATGGAAGAACCACAAAATGATCACACTTGGCGAAACCAATTTGAAATGATAATGTATTTCCGATCACAGCCAGATATTCGTATATTAGGATTTACTTATTGCAGCAAGAACTAGACAGGTCATTGAAGTGTTTTAAGGATTGTCATTGAGTAACCGCACCGGAAGTGGGAAGTTAGAGCTCTGAAAGCGTTTTAATAAGCATGCCTGTCGGCAATGTTCGTATTAATTTGGGACAATAAGCGTTAGTTGGAAGACCCCTCATAAAGAGGCCCTTTTTGAAAGACAAAGGTATGGTATAAACTGCCTACAATGCGACGCAGTTCTATAACATCGCATATCTCCATTGTCTATCTTTATTTTCATTTGTTTGTCACATTTTGGAAGTGCAAGACTGAGCACATAAAATATTGATGCACAATATGCGTTTCCTTTGTCGACTCAGTACATTATAATAACGAACATACTATCCTAAAATATTGTCATAAAGTGAACCTTTATATCCAAGAAAATTAAAGACTTTTAACCAGAAAAGGGCGATCGTAACTTCGAGAGTGGTAAATCATCTAACCGGGATTATATCAAGACTAGTAAAAAATCTAAATCCTTAATTGGTCAAAATGCTTTGTAGAAACACTAGCGCTCTCCATGCTAATTAGGAATTCCCCTCTCCAGAAGATTTTCTCCCCAACCTGGACTCAAACCTATATGATACTAGGCGAGGAAGTTCACATTTTGATGGATTATCATATAAAGAAAGTCATACCACAGAGAAGAACTCGAGCGCCTGATTTATGGTGGCCACCTTCTTCCAGTTGAACTCTTTAAGTAAAGCAATCCTGGCCGGGTTCAGCATCTGATCTGGTCCCGCCAATCGGAAAAACTTCGGAAACCGCTTCCGGTCTGACAGGATCGGAGACGATGAGCCGTAGGATAACTGCAAATATACACGTGTCAGGAAATCTATTCATTAGATTGTTACTTTGGTCTATTGTTGTTTACAGTAAGCACGTGTACAGAGATAAACTCGTATTGCCTAGAAGTAAGCAGCAAACAGACAAACTACAGAGGAGGCAGTTCCCAACGGATGGTGGTTGATCCGGATCTATAATCAGGGGCGTGCCTAGGCGACCTTTGAGTATACGCACTATTCCGGGGTGGGGGGGGGGGATTTTTTTCCTTACAACGCCGTCCATGCATTCTGGGGAGAAACTCTGTCACAGTACAACGAGCAGGAAGGGACAGAAATACGTCAGGTAGGATTGCAGAAGTATTTGTAGAATTTGAAAAAAGGGTTAAAGAACTCTAATTTAAAAAATGAAACAGCTAACAACAAGTGCCAAACACAGGTTATGTACGACCTTATTTGCTTTTTGACGTTTTTATTTTTTTAATTTTTGGAAGCAACTGTACGCACATGCCTAAGTGCGTAAGCCCAGGCACGCCCCTGATACTGTTTAGTATGTACACATGCATAATACATCTTTGAATGAAAGACTAAGAGTTGTGGTCCCTTTGTACTTAACTATAAGATAGGACTGATTTTCATGTACATGAACTGATATGGCATGAGTGCTTTGAGGTATAGCGAAAAAGATATGATCTAACGCGAGTTACTTTTTTACACTACCGAGACAGTGTTAAAAACACTAATTGGAATGGGAATTATTTTTAAAAGTATTCATTTATTATTATTTAAACTGACAAGAAACACAAATACTGGTCTCGTTTGTACCTCTCAGATTAATTAATCTTCCGTGACTTCGGAATTTAGATAAAAATATGTCTATTTTACATTGATTACCTATAAAATTGGTGGAATACTTTATAAACACTCACAATCAGTTGAACATTTAATCAGTTTTAATGATTACGGTCCTAGCTTTGTTTTGATCATTAACGTGTGCTTTAAGTCGATATTTTAAGAACCACAACTGCGAGTCTTGGTGTTTGAACGGACTGCAGGAGCGGATTTTAAGTTGAGCGCGGCGTGCTTTTAAAAAAGAAAATATTGCCCTTTTAAAGGTGTATGTTTATCGATATTGGAAAAGACACAAAAAAGACATATAAAATACATTTTTGTTTGATTTATGGCATATTTTATTTATTCTGATCTTTTTGTACAATATTGGTATTTTGCGGCGGGTGGGGGAGGGGATGGGTCGTGCGCAGTATTAGCCCCGATCTTATGGCGCATTAGAGTTCTGTCGCGAGTAGATTTTCATTTTGCTTCAAGTGTTTATGTTAATTACCAGATGTATTGAAAGTAATATATTAAGGTTAGAAACAACATAACATTTCTTTGCGGTGCTGAATGGTCACTGGTTTAATACATATTTATAGTACAACTGGAGCTGTGTATATGCTAGCCGGTGAAAATAGAAAAAAATGCAAAAATGTTAGAGAAGAACAAAATACATTAAACATTGGACCTTTTTGTGACTGCTTAGTTTGTACCGGCGTTTTTACCGTAGTAGCAAATTTAGGTGACAACTTGCCTGATAATTCAGTTGGTTCGATGGCATATCAGCATTCACTGTTATTGCATGGCTGAATGGCTGTATTTATAACACAATAACGAGGTGTATGCACAAAGCCTTTCAGACACAAAACACCGAGAAGAAAGGGGTTTAAGATAAGCGTAAAACTGATGTCGTGTTTCCTCATAATCTAAGATCGACAAGGGCAATATTAACACACAGGTAATTTAAAGCAACAATATAATCATTTTGAAGCAACAACTGTTTAATGATGAATGTAAACTTACTGTAGACAACCGATGCATCGCAATAAATCCGGCTGACAAAGCACACAAATAAATACTTCGATTACCATAGAATTCCGTATTTGTTATAGGAGCGGGTGGATTTAACGAACAGCTAAGGTGGTTTGGTGATTGCTAGATGTCTCGTACTGTTAGGGAAACGACATTCACGATCTTGCAGTAAAACGGAGACAATGAATATTTGAAATGGATACTGTCTATACAGTATGTACCTTGCTGTGAACACATTGGCTGATACCACACACAGTCACCTTATTTGACATCAGGCTGACCAGGCTGACGTAGCACTAGCCTTTGGTTGTCTGAGCGTACCCAATAGGTATACCGTTTTCATGTTATGACTGGTCTGTCGCGGCATACCCATTGTACCTGATCCGATCCTCTACCTATTGCAGGTCTGGTCGCTAGTTATGTTCGACAGTACCACCTACATATACATACCTGTGTAAGGTTCCACAGATAGGAGACCTGGGCAGTGGCCTCGGACTCGGTGGAACAGCCAGCACCTAATAGCATGATGTATTGCGGATCTGCGTGCAGGGATGCGAACATCTTATACACAGCAATGCCTGGGTTGCACTGAAACACGTACCGACAACAAACAATAATCACATATTATTTAGGTTATGTTTATGATTGGTGTATTAATTTTCATGTAAATTGTTACTGGGTTAAAATTCGGAACCGTTGGGCATCGCTGATTTGGCAACTAAATGGAGGAAAAGATATATCTTGGTGCTTTGCATGACATCAGGAATAAGTTTTTGCAAAGCTGGCGGTTACGTATAATAGTGTTCAATCTACTGTGAACCGACACTGAAGCGGCTAGACGGAGGAGGTTTCTAATTGTTTTGTTAACTCTAGAAAGAAAACCAAAAGACTTAGGAAGACGTATCTATTAGTAGAATCAAAATGACAAAACTATGTCAGGACATTAACAAGAATGGAATATAATACCTGAGAACCATGCTAATTTCACCCATAATCCCATCCTTTGTTCTGGTACAGCTTTTGTTAACAGATTAGAACACATGTCTATTAATTGGCTTAAAACATACAATTTCTTGTCTGAAATGAAGGCAATAAGCGTAATTAGTTGCCTCAGAATAATGCGACTTAAAATAGGAAGAATAATAAGAAATCGTGAATGGATGAAAGCCAGGGCAACACAGAGAGCAGGAAATTGATGACAAACCTTTACGTTAACCAAATTTGGCCTTACCTACCTTAGGACACATATATACTAAATGATAAATATCAATGGATATTTTTATGTCCTTTTTTATGAAATAAAATTAAATTACTTCTTTCCAATATTTCATTTGTTAATGCCTGATATTCTGTTATCTTCATTGACGTCTGCTAATCTAATTATTTTTGTAATTGGAAGTTACACTGTTTACTGACCAATATACGTACCTTGCTAAACAGTTTCAAACTTCTTTTGTTGTGCAATATTATTTTCAGCTAAATTGGTATGTATTGTACTTTCTAGCGGCGCTACCTGGCTTAATGGTGGGGGAATTTTCTCCTTCGTAAATGCGATCCTTTTTTGTAGACATTAAATTAACCCTTCAAAACGAGTTAAAGACGATTTTGCTACTGGAGGATCCGGAGTATGCTTCCCCTGGAGATATGTTCTGATCTGTATCAGTCGATATGAGTTTCCAGTGTTTTACCGGGTCTCTTCCCTAAGTTCGTTATAATGCGACACTAACAAACAGTTGGTTCTGTTTTTGCCGTCCACATGGTTTTTCTAAAGCAAAGAGCTAATCCATAAGATGCGACACACTACAGAATACCGGGAAAAACAAAGTAATGACAAAATTACAAATAAGGTCCTTACTTACTGACCAAAAACTTAAAACAGTTGAACTGACTTGTCCAATTTAAAATTGTGCTCAAAACAAAGCCGTCGATTGTATACTGTCATTTATGAAAGTTAAAGTCCAAAACCCACGGATATCAGGTTCCTTTTCCGTTGATTATAGCAAGTTCGATTGATATAAACACCTTACAGTAAGAAAAAAGATGAATGAATGAGAACATTATATAAGCGTGTTGACTATCAAAAAGGTTTTATTTAAAAAAATATATGGGTACTTCATTTACAACACAGGTGATTTGTCTTACCTGAGTGTCCACCCACTTGTACGTGAGATTATAACCTGTCAGTAATCCGGGGTAGGCATGGATGTCATCCAGGGCCATCTGAGCAGGGGCCAGGCACGCCGACCCGCCGGTCCAGCCCGTTCCGGTTACTGGCTGGAATCCGAGCAGCCTCAGTGGTTTAAGCGTCTGGGCATGGGACGACAATGTCATGGAAACACAGATCATAACTGCGACCATCCAATCATGAGGTCTTGGGAACGTCATAACGACTTATCTAAAATATGGTTTGAGCTGGAACTTTCCGAATTTCAAAAAGGTTCTCAGGGTTGGTTGTTGTGGATACCTAAATGTGGTAAATAAACATTTTAAATGATAAATATGTGTTTAAATATATTGTAAACTAAGTGAATTTTGTTTGAAGTAATGTCTTAAACAACTGTTTTATGTTAACAATCACATATCAAAATAAGTAAAAGCATTACTCTACTGTGATGAGGATAGTACAGGTTCGACGGAATATGTTTTGCGATATGCCACTTTCGAATAACAAGCTCTGTATCGGTTTTTAGTCTTATGGAAGTTGTCTTTTGTATTCAAATACTCTTTCTATACCGATCGTTAAAATTTATAATTTCACAGAGATTTTGAAAGATCCCTTACGCACGTGAATTAACCAGGCATATTTTCAAACTCTATTAGTATCTTCTTTAAATATACATGAAATATCAGAAATATTTCCCGTTTAAAAGGTACATTTAGCAAAAAGCAGCAGCGTCTTTGTAAGATATACGTAAATACATTCTTTTTGTTTAATCCATATAAGTACTAAAATATCCCGACGGAAATAACTTCCATTGTACTGACATACATGATTGGTAGATCTCATCAGTTAAAACATTCAGCAGATATTTTCACAACCAGTTGTGATTTGTATCAAACGGCAATCGCTAAAGCAAATATGCTAAGGAAGGACTCCAATTTTAATAAGTTTTAAATTGTACTTTAGATTTACAAAAATATCGATTAAAATGCAGTAAAATGAGAATAAGGAAATCCAGATTTTATTGAAACAATGTGAGTTTGCAACGTTCTTAATCTGACACAACTTATAACGCCGGTACATCACAGCACTATACAACCGGGCTTTTTGGCGCTTGCGCATGTTGACGAAACATCATTGAGTCTTTCTTAAGCACATTTCATTAACACAAGTTAAATTTTGTGTTCTTCAATGTATTCCATAAATAATATTTATCCAGAATAACAAAAACGAACCGGGTACTAGCTTCCATTTACAGATTCCACAAATAAGCTTCGAATTTTATTTATTGACCTGCGATTGGTTGTTAGTGGTAGTACCTGATTCGTAACGGCGCATGAAAGATCCAGAATAACTCGACGATCTCACCTTCATGTCATCGAGATCACATCTGTGTCTGAGAGACTGTCGGCAAAACGCCAATATCAGAGCTAGCATGCTAGCATTAACACTAGAGGTGAAATCATCATAATTGGAAGACTTCTGTTTTACTCGTATTACAGCCTCATGGAAAAATGACAACGTTAACGTCCAGACTTTCTGCACTGGTAACACAATGCTCACAGTTTATAGTATTCTCGTCAACGATCTTGTACACGAACGATTGATATTTGTGTAATATTTTAATATGATTTATTTTTGGACATGATGATTTTCTGACCAGTGGATGCCATTCAGCAAGAGCCTTATCTGAACACAGTACACGTCCATATTTGTAAACGCCCTTGGCTCATAATACAATGCCAATGAACACTATACATTGAAATAAAGAATTTCTTTTTTACAAAAACAAAAGGAAACCGATTTCATATAAGATATATATAAGGTTGCCCATTCAACAGTCACACTCTCTTCATCTTCGAGTGGCGAAACGCAACCAGTTGACACACACCACATTATAGAGACTTCAATACCATACAGACTTATATTGTGTTACTGAGCAGTTTATTATAATTCAGCACTCAGTAGTTTTTTAAGTAAATGCATCCAAGGAAAATTATGCTATGCTTAATCTGCAAGAACAAATACAACTTTATCATGGATATTCTGAAGAAGACTGTTTTATGTGTTTTAAATGATAATCGGCTTGTGTAAACTAGTAGGATGATATCAATAAAAATTTACGCAATTATTTATTATCTTGACAACAGCCTACTTCCTTGTACATACAGTGAGTGCTTCTTTATCCATTTTGACTTTTACACAAACGTTTAGCAAGCAGGTTATCTTCTACGTCTTTACAACAAAGGTTAAAGTCAATTTCATCTGGCAGGCTGAAGGCAAACAATCACAGAAAGGTGAAGTCGAATAGTTACAAGAATATTGAGCAGAATCCTTTAGGTTACGGTCTCCTAAGTATAATCAATAAAATCAGACCTCTGATGTTTGTGTACTATTGACAAATTATGTGGCTGCGCTAGTTTTCAAACTTATTAAGCTATTATTGATAATATCTTATTATCCTAAAAGATGCCAGACAATTAGTCTGAATTAATTCCTTTTGATGTACGTGCTTAATTAATCCAGTATGCTACGTTCATGAAATGGCGCGTGTGTTGGGATTGTATATAAAATATGTTTTATATCATAGTCAGTGTATTTGAATAATGAAAACCACATTGTATAAAGGATTTGTACATCAGTATATTTTGTCCCATTCATTGCCTAAAAGACTACAGCTCTTAAAGGTAGAAACTCACAAGGTAGATGTATACTGCGCAAAGTAATGTATGAAATCCACAAGGTAGATGTGTGGCTGCGCAAAGTAATGTATGAAACCCACAAGGTAGCTGTGTGGCTGCACATAGTAATGTATAAAACCCACAAGGTAGATGTGTGGCTGTGTAAAGTAATGTATGAAACCCACAAGGTAGATGTGTGGCTGCACAAAGTATTGTATGAAATCCAAAAGGTAGATGTGTGGCTGGGCAAAGTAATGCATGAAACCCACAAGGTAGGTGTGTGGCTGCACAAAGTAATGTATGAAACCCACAAGATAGATGTGCGACTGCATAAAGTAATGTATGAAACCCACAAGGTAGGTGTGTGGCTGGGCAAAGTAATGTATAAAACCCACAAGGTAGATGTGTGGCTGCATAAAGTAATGTATGAAACCCACAAGGTAGGTGTGTGGCTGGGCAAAGTAATGTATAAAACCCACAAGGTAGATGTGTGGCTGGGCAAAGTAATGTATGAAACCCACAAGGTAGATGTGTGGCTGCACAAAGTAATGTATGAAACCCATAAGGTAGGTGTGTGGCTGCACAAAGTAATGTATAAAACCCACAAGGTAGATGTGTGGCTGCACAAAGTAATGTATGAAATCCACAAGGTAGATGTGTGGCTGCACAGAGAAATGTATGAAACCCACAAGGTAGGTGTGTGGCTGGGCAAAGTAATGTATAAAACCCACAAGGTAGATGTGTGGCTGGGCAAAGTAATGTATGAAACCCACAAGGTAGATGTGTGGCTGCACAGAGAAATGTATGAAACCCATAAGGTAGATGTGTGGCTGCACAGAGAAATGTATGAAACCCACAAGGTAGATGTGTGGCTGCACAAAGTAATGTATAAAATCCACAAGGTAGATGTGTGGCTGCACAAGGTAATGTATAAAACCCACAAGGTAAATGTGTGGCTGCACAAAGTAATGTATGAAATCCACAAGGTAGTTGTTTGACTAAACAAAGTAATGTATGAAACTCACAAGGTAGATGTGTGGCTGCACAGAGTAATGTATGAAATCCACAAGGTAGTTGTTTGACTGCACAAAGTAATGTATGAAACTCACAAGGTAGATGTGTGGCTGCACAAAGTAAAGTATAAAACTCACATCGAATACATAGTCTGTTCAAATCTTGAATACATGCATTATTATTTAAATTTGCGTTTACAATGATAATTTCGTTTCTTTTATCATGAAATCGGCGTTAATGTTTTTGCAAACATTAAGTGGTAAAAATGTCTATGTTTGAACGTGAGAAAAAATTGTCTGACTAATGAATATTGTCATTGAGACATAATTTGTAGTGATTTTTAATTATGTCTAGTTCAGCACTGAATTTGGTTTGTAATGGTTATCCGTAAGAACCTTCCTCCCAAAAAGTACCATTTTTGCAGAGGTTGTAAAGTCATCTATTTAAAAAGATTTCAGAAGTAAAGAAATAATTACAAAGGAATGGCCTAAAAATTCTTTAAACGAGGAGCGCAGCGGATATTGGATGAATGTTCTACAACTCTAATTTTCAGTGGCTTTCCAGTTTGTGAAGCTGTTTTCAGTAAGCATTATTTCATGTAATTGCATAACTTATGTTGTTACTATGTTTATCAAGATCACGTGATGATGTTTATCAAGATCACGTAAAATGGATGGCTATTTACAACAGACTTAACAGTAGAGTTACATTTCAAGAATATACACGTTCTATTTGTTGTAATTACAATTGTTAATATTAAAGTGCACACTATGTCTAGTCTGCATGCGCGTGGCGGAATCGGAGTTTGTCTTTTTAGAAAAGTTACGAAATATACTAGATTGTCGAAGCAATAATCGCATTGAATTTAGAAATAAAATTACCGGAGGAAGTGTGTTAGTTAATAGATGAAGTGCTTCCTCTGGAAGAAATATCAGCGGCATCATTACAGAAATGTACAGCGGGCATGTGTAATTATAGGCGTATGAAATTGGTGTTGGTTTGTAATAGCCTGTAATAGCCAGTGCATGCAATTACTCATAATAGCCTATAATAGCTGTAATATCCTGCAATAGCCTATAATAGCTGTAATATCCTGCAATAGCCTATAATAGCTGTAATATCCTGCAATAGCCTATAATAGCTGTAATATCCTGCAATAGCCTATAATAGCTGTAATATCCTGCAATAGCCTATAATAGCTGTAATATCCTGCAATAGCCTATAATAGCTGTAATATCCTGCAATAGCCTATAATAGCTGTAATATCCTGCAATAGCCTATAATAGCTGTAATATCCTGCAATAGCCTATAATAGCTGTAATATCCTGCAATAGCCTATAATAGCCGGCAAAAGCTTGTAATGGCATGTAATATCATGTAATATCCTGTAATAGCCCACAATAGCCTGTAGAAGCCCACAATAGTCTTTATAGCCTGTAATAGCCTGCAATAACATGTGCCTGTAATAGCCTACAATTATCTGTAATAGCCAGTAATAAACTTAATAGTCTGTGTCTGTAATAGCCTGCAATAACATGTGCCTGTAATAGCCTACAATTGTCTGTAATAGCCAGTAATAAACTTAATAGTCTGTGTCTGTAATAGCCTGCAATAACATGTGCCTGTAATAGCCTACAATTGTCTGTAATAGCCAGTAATAAACTTAATAGTCTGTGTCTGTAATAGCCTGTAATAGCCTGTGCCTGTAATAGCCTGTAATAGCATGTGCCAGTAATCGTCTGTAATAGCATGCGATACCATGCAAAAGCCTGCAATCTCAAATGCAAATTGTTTTCTTTATTTACCCCTTTTCCGCTTAAAAGTTGGTATCCAACAGTTTGTCGAAATCAAATACACGTAAACCTGGATTGGGGAAATTGGTGCATAATTTCAGCAAAAAGTCAAACTTAAGTCTAACAAAATTGTAAACATTGTCTAAATTGTAAAACAGTACAAAGCGTGAACTAAATCATTCTACATGCCCACTCTTCCTAAAACTATAAATAAGCATGATTGTTATTTCTGCTAAAAATAGACATCGACGTCAGAGCGGATTACCCGTATGATTATATAAAGTTACGGGTCACGTGGTTTTCTTAGATTAAAAATAGCTAACTATGCAGCGTGGCTTAGATAGGAAATACCTATTTGTAATAACGAAGGATGTGTTATGCTTTACTTTTCACATAGATGTAGAATATGAATAATCAGCATTTTGCGGGTTCTTTTCAGGCAACAATTATCTTATTTTTTTGTTCATTGAGAGAAAACAAATCTCGTTCAAACTATCGGAAACCACTTTTAAAACAATATTTTACACCTCACATATAAATCACGACACGCTTCCGAGCTATGACAGATGTTTTGTGAACAGAAATAAACTGGAAATATTATTCTACTTTAAACCTTTCGGATTAATTTCGACTGAGACATGACGTTTTGTCAATTAAGCATTACCAGGCAATATGACGAAGCAAACCCCAACAGGTAACCGAAAACCGTAGGACTTTCGGAATAGGTTCCAGAGTTGGTGCTAATGTGATGAAAAGCCTATGCGATAATAATTAATTTTGTCACACGCCGATTTAAAATAGGAATGCGATTCTTTGTCATGGGGTGTATCACAAAATCACGGGGTATCAAATTAATTTGGCTAAAGCATTTAAAAGTATCCATGCCACCCTAAGTTACCTTGACGCACAGACTTTATTAAAAGAGCAATAGATAGCCAAAGTAATTAAGTTCTTCCGGTTTATCTTCCTGAATGACAATTATTTTATACACAATTGACACATACGTCATATAACCAGTTGTTTTAAATAACCTTGTAATAAATATCATTTTAACATATTTTTTGCTATTTCATGAACAACCTTATGCAACCTTATGTATTTTCTGTTATGAGAAACGTACCTTTTAAAATGATCTATACGTCAGGTAATACTACTATACCAATTTGGGTCATGAAAAATACAATTATCAATTCCTTCTGATCAAATGTTTGTATGAAGATTGTTTCAATATTGTTATTCGTGCCAAATAAAATATTTGTCATTGCCATATATGTCGAAATCTTGTCCTTACATTCTCCAGTATTCCTGAGTACAAAAAAACCTTCAAGATTACTTAAATCCTTTTGGCGTTTTACTTACTTTTGCATTCTTTATTTTCTATTTTGTGCTAGCTTAATGTTGAGGCATCAGCTTGTTCTGAATAAACGAAACTGGCGAACGAATAGAAACATATTAAGATGGCATTAACTAAACAGTCCTGATCTTTGAATTAAAACCAATGTATTCTAGTTATGGATTTACCAAGAATGTATACAAAGTTTTCTATAGTGAATAACACATTTGCTCTAAAATATATCATATATCAAGTTTGCCTTATGTGCTCTGAATAGATCCTTTGAGTCAATTGTAATCTTTTTTTCCATGCTTTGTATCTTTGTTAATCATGTTTGCCATATGACGGTAAGACGGTTAGAAGTAATATAGATATTTATGTAGTAATATGTTGACATTTTGTTCAAACAAGTATGTATCCCCCCTGGGCTTCATTTGTGTGTTACTAATTTGCATATTAGTTTAAATAGGATTAAACATGACATAATGTATATAAGTACTTCTACATAGATAACCAACAAATTCATATCCAATTGTTAAATACGTTCAAGTTCGTCACTAAGACTCTTGTAAAAAATTTTTGAAAAAGATCGTGAGGAGATAAGCTTTTAAATGTTCTCAGTTTTGCATTTCTCAATAATCTGAATTAATCGTCACAGCGTTTTAGATCACCATCAGCTGTGATCATTGTTGAACGCAGTGTATTTATTGTTGTCATACCTAACTTTATTACTTACGGAAATGCCTAATTAAACTATCATACCGGACCTGGTAGCGCAATCGGTAGAGCGTCGGCTCCAGGAACGGGAGGCCCCGGGTTCGATCCCGGGCCGCGACATACCAAAGTCGTTAAAATGGTAGTGGTGTAGCTCCCTTGCTAACGCTCAAGCAAATGTAAGGGTAATTCCACGACTGGTTGGCCCGGTGTCAGGATAATGTGACTGGGTGTGGTATCATGCCAGGTGTTCACGGCATGCTATACACAGTGAAGGCAGCACTATATCTGCTTCAAGTGGACACCGTCTCCAGATAACTGAAATACTGTTGGTGGGACGATAAACCCAATAAACAAACAAACATAATTAAACTGTCGTTCCTCTTTTCGTGACTTTTTAACGAGGCTCCTGTAGAGCCCTGAGTGAATATTACTGGTGTGGGTTTATGATCATTCATCGAATAAAGCTAATTATGTTGACAGAAGGTTCTCGAGTGCATGAGTTTATTTAACATGAATAGTCAAAGAGCCTGGATATGTACCAGAATCTGCACCAAAGTTTTGACAACCAATAGGAATGACACAGCACTTTATCAACACTTGTTAAAAACTTGACGCCATTGATATAATGTAGATCTATATGGCGCTACCAAGGACGAGTGCTTTTGAAACACATCCATATTATAGATATTTTAGCGAGGTGCAGCTGTTTTGGTGAAGGAAAAGTCCAGACAAATATCTTGGAAAAAACAACGGTGCTCCGCAGGAAAGCTGAAAGACCATCACACATTAAGTCCTTCGCTCGAACGTGAATCGAACCGACGCGGTGAAGGGCTAAGGCATAGCAGGCAGAAGAGTTACGTTCCGGATTCTCTACCAATACGCCACGGTACCTTCGACCTCCCCCCCCCCCCCCCCCTCACAACTCACAAAAAACACAGCGTTGCGTCCCGATAGAAATAAAGTCTTGCATTGAATATAAAGTCAATTGTCCAGTGATAATGACTTGTAACTTTCACAGAATCTGTTTGCCTGAAAATTGTCTGTTTCCTGCATAACGCAGGTGTAGGCGAGCTAGGTGAAAGAGACATTGTAATAGGAGCGTACCATTAGATATTCGATAAATCAAATATTTTTCTTTGTATGCGTATAATTAACCCATTTATCTTTAAAAACAATCTTTACAAAAACAGCACTTTTCGTAATAGCCTCTTCGTGTTTATAATTTTTGAAATCAAGCAACAATTGTCACGTGTTTAATTATAACGGATTATTTTTTCTCCAAACATTAAGTGTTTGCATGTATGTGATGTGGACTGTGTATTGCGTGGCTGTGTCACAAATGCAACATGGATATAATAGCCGAATATTGTTACTTATGCTTAACAACGAAACTATCATAAAATAAATTTTATACTAAGATTATAAAACTTTGAACTCAGAAATATATTTCTGATTGTGACACGAAATATGCGAGATATTACATCATATGCCCAGAAGTAATCTTCTCGATGTGTTTCTGAGAAAATCTCAACTTTTTTTATGTCAGTGGGACAGAGTCCAATTTAAAAACAATAGCATAAGTATGTCACTGTACACTAAAAAACCCATAAATAAACTGGTTAATGGGGTCAATTTAAGCTTGAACTTCACTGTAAATAAATAACCACGCACTTTAGCACATTAACTGGCATTGGTTTACATCTTTAATTGTCGGTATATCAGGAGTTTTGTACAACTATTTCGGATAGTTGTTAACATATTCTTAAAAGCTAAGGTATTAAAATGTATGTATTAACACATCTGGTGCAAATATTGCAACGCTGTTATTTTAATGTAAATAAAGTCCCTTCTTAAACTGTTGTTAAAACATGATAATAATTAAACCGTCTCTTATATAACAGCCAACTTATTACGTAAGCAAGACATTAAATAATCAATTGGTCTTATACACTCATTTTTCTAACCAAACGAAGTAAACACCTCAAATAATTTAAGAACTATTATTTATTATACACCTCATATGGTGTTTGGTAAACAAATAATTAAAAATTTAAGGTTCCTCATTAATTGGTAAATAAGCAATGCATAACATAATACATGTATTACCAGCGCATGTGACCCTCATCAGCTTTGATCATAACTTAATACAATGATGTGGTCATCATACGCTACAAAAGGAAAATATGGTATATCTAAGTAGTTTGAGGTATCCGAAATTTCTCTGAAGCCCTTGTGAAAAATGTGCTTTGTATAATATATGACCAAAATGTACCGATACCAGGGCTAATGTAAGGTGACAGCAAGGCATTGTTAGTAACAGTTTTTAGTTTCATAACTTCTAAATAATTTATCAATGCGTGTAATCGCACTTTGATCGCTGCTAAACACAAGTAATTGGTGAACGTAAACTGCACAATTATTTCCAGAACTACTTTATTGCTACCGCTGTTGTTGACCGAGTTTATGCGAATGTTTTCGGTTGGCTTCAACTACAACATGCATGGCAGTTCATAGGCACAGCAGGACGGTGACTGTGATAAAACGGTGAACGTAGAAGTCAGAAGTCACCAGGAATGCGGTCATATTCGCAATGGTTATTTCCACGACCTGTGTGGCTGTGATGGCTGTGATTAGATACGGCCAAATATTGACAGTGGGGGCGCCCGTGGCGTAGTGGTAGAATCACGGATTTGTAACTCCTCTGACTTCTCATTACAAAGTGTTTAAATGGAAACACGTTTCTATTTAAAAATATTTTTTTTTTCTATTTTTTGGTATTGACTATTAATATTGATAGTGGTAATGAAAGCCAATTAATCACACCATCAATACATAAAGATAATATCTATTAAAGTCGCATCTCTCACTGACATATCAAATGTGAGTGTCATGGAACATTGTTGTAGAGAAAAGATTTAGAGGATTGTAAAATTTGACAAGCTTAAGCTGGTATGTTCTTGAACTATATGGGGACAAAAACTGCGAAGCCTCTTCAAACAGTTTTTTTTTAAAGATATTTTTTTTCATTGCTGTAGCAGAGATACCGTAATCTCAATAAGTGTTTGTACTTTTGGTGTTCTTGAAAATGCCGATTATGAAGCAAAAACAAAAAACTAATATTTTTCTTATGGATTCCGTATGAAATCTACTCAGTTACTATAAATACACCGACAAAATCGGCATCTTGTCTTAAATCGGCTTCCAAAAAATACGGGATAATCTATTTTGATCCTCGTTTACGTCCATATTAATTATGAAATCGTGACTATGGATTTATATCCCATCGAGCTACTGTCTAGTAAGAGTACATATGGCCCTTATAGGGTACATTAGTGAAATAAAAATGGTCTTCTTTGTTAGTTAATATCCGAGGTATTCCAAACAGTAGGTAGGTCTTTTAAGTTGAAATTCTTGGACTTTATCACCTTTTCTTATTTAGATATTGCAGTTACAAACAGTGAAATTTCTTACTTTTGCATAAATATAAACTTTAAATCCATTTAAGTACGTGTGGAGAGATGTTATATGAAAAAGAAAATGGAAGTGTTGGTTGATGATGATTATCCTGGGTATCACAAGAATGGCTGAAAAGTCAACATACACTCCAAAGAGCACAAACATAAAAACCAAGTAAAATAAATGAAAGGACCTACTTGCCTTTAGGGATAATTCAGGGGAGAGTATTCATTAATGTCGCTCATTAAGGCTGATAATGACCATGTGCGTTTTCACAGTCAAACAGCGGTCCAATTAGCACAGCAAAATAATAAATTAAAGCAAAATACAGAACAGAGAGACACACAAGTCAAAATATCATTTTACAGGGTGTCATACATTTGATAATTATATGATATTGTATTATCCCTGTAACAAATTAATTATAAAACATACTGATAATATAGACGATTTACTATAAATCATGTTTGTTTTCTATAATTGTTTTATAACCTTGGGTATGTGATGATTGTGTAATCTTTACTTTCTCCTGTCGATTGATTTTTTAGCTACAAAAAGACTTGCCTAGGAAACTACGTAATGTGTTCTTAGAACGACCACCGGCTGTGCAACGTGACTCTCCTTGTTGGATAATTATGTAGGTCATCTAAACATATCGAAATTCATTTTAACTATGAATACCCCAGACACGGGTATACACTTGGAAATTGCATGCAAAAGTGGCAGAGCACAGAGACGATACAATTAAAATAAAAATAAAAACCTAATAGCAATAAGTCTGATTGGATTAGTCTACATAAAATGTCTTTTCTATTACGTGTGTCCTTGTTTTATTTTTGCTAACCCAAACATCTTTTATCAAAAACGTGCTGGAATAACTAGAGACATGCAAAACACTGGTGCTGTCTATTAAAGTGAATAAAATGCTGTATATTTTCTTACTGTAGTATAATAGTTATTTAAGATATACAAGTACTCTTGTTTAAACAAAGCATTATCGCTTTATCATGCAAGTATATTTCCTAACGGATGATGATGGTTATTATTATTATTATTATTATTATTATTATTATTATTATTATTATTATAGGATTATTCATGATCATTATTGATTAATTGATTATTGATGTTCGTCCGTCGTCGTCGGCGATGACCAAGGACATCACACTGTTTTTGTGGAAGATGGGGTTCGGTGTGACCGGCTGTGGCTAATCAGTCCGATGCGCCCTCGGAAGGCTTTGCCGCAGGTCGAGCATATGTGGTCTGCTGGAGCTGAGAGCACCGAGTTGGCTCTTGATTTCCGCAGCTCACGTTTTCTTCTGGCTTCAGCAATTCTATTTTGCTCGTAGGAGGAGGCACCTTGGCCAATGTGGCGTCGCCAGGTTGGTCGATTTAGCGCTGCTGTCTCGCAGGTGTCGGGGTTTATCTCGAAACTATTGAGAGCGGTTTTGAGGGTATCTTTGTAGCGCTTTCTTTGTCCACTCCGTAAGCGCTTGCCTTTCGCCAATTCACCATAAAACAGTCTCTTAGGGAGGCGAGTGTCTGGCATCCGAACAAGGTGACCTGCCCATCTGACAGCTTTCCTCAGCAAGGTGTAGACGCTGGGAATATCAGCTCTAGAGAGAACGTCGAGAACTTTATCCTGCCAGGTGATTTTCAGCAGCTTTCTCATACAGTCCATGTGGAAGCGGTGTAGATTCTTGGCGTGGCGTTCGTAAACCGTCCATGTCTCACATGCGTACAGTAAGGTTGGCAGTACGACGGCTTGATACACTTTCATCTTGGTGGCCTGCTTGATTCCTCTCCTTTCCCACACTGAGTCTCGTAACCGACCAAACGCTGAGCTTGCCTTGGCGATCCGTGTTTCAACCTCATCGCCGATGTTCATGGATCTGGAGAGCGTGCTGACGAGGTAAGTGAACATGTCAACGGTTTTCAGCGGTTCTTCTTCGACGGTGATGACTGGTGCAATATACGGTTTCTGCGGGGCGGGTTGGTGTAAGACCTCAGTCTTCTTGGTACTGATGGTGAGACCAAAGTTTTTGCAGGCAGAAGAGAAACTGTTCATGCTCTATTGCATCTGTCCCTCTGTGGCAGCGTTGAGTGCGCATTCATCGGCAAACAGAAAGTCGCGCACATAGTCCTTTTGTACCTTGGTCTTTGCTTGAGGCCTCCGCAGGTTGAAGAGCTTGCCATCCGTCCTGAACCTGATCTTAATGCTCGTTTCGTCGTCATTGCAGAAGGCATCTGACAGCATGGCCGAGAACATCATGCTAAACAGAGTGGGCGCGAGCACGCAGCCTTGCTTGACACCGTTTGTGACTGGGAATGCATCAGAAGAGTCTCCATCATCCAGTACACGAGCCAGCATGCCATCGTGGAACTGTCGGACCATGCTGATGAACTTGTCAGGACAGCCAAACTTTCTCATGATCTTCCAGAGCCCTTCACGACTGGCGGTGTCAAAGGCTTTGGTCAGATCGACAAAGGTCGTGTAGAGGCCTCTGTACTGTTCCTGGCACTTCTCCTGGAGTTGACGGGCGGCAAATATCATGTCAGGTGTCCCACGACCTTTTCTAAAGCCACACCGACTCTCTGGCAGGTGTCCGTCTTCCAGGTGCTGAGTGAGGCGGTTGAGAAGGACTCTGGCGAGGATCTTGCCGGCAATGACGAGGAGTGCGATTCCACGGTGGTTATCACAGGACTGCCTGTTTCCCTTACTTTTGTACAGATGGACAATGGGTGCGTCTTTGAGCTCCTGGGGAATAACTTCCTGTTGACATATGTTTTGAAAAAGCTCTGTTAGCTTTTGCAACAGGACTTGTCCGCCTAACTGGTAAATTTCAGCTGGAATGGAGTAAGAACCTGGAGACTTGCCGTTTGAAAGTAACTTTCTGTACTTCTGGTTTTGTTGGGGGCTCTGCCAGGGATGTGTTAATGTCAACCTGTGGCATGCGAGCGATGGCTTCATCATTAATGGAGGAAGGCATGTTCAAGACGTTGTTGAAGTGCTCTGCCCATCTCTCCAAGATTGCATTCTTCTCGGTGAGCAGGGTGGTCCCGTCTGCACTGAGCAGTGGGGATGTTCCTCAAGACTGAGGCCCGTAAATGTCCTTGAGAGCTTCGTAGAAGCGCTTGTATCTGTTGATGTCGGCGTATTTCTGTATCTCATCTGCCTTGTTACTGAGCCATGAGTCCTGTATTTCTCTAAGCTTTGTCTGTACCTTGCCTTTAAAGGATTTGAAGGCTGCTTTTTTGGAGGCGGACGAGGTGTCTTGCTGAGTGTCTCTATGGGCTTGCCGCTTTTCGTTAAGCAGCTTCTGGATAACCTCATCGTTTTCGTCGAACCAGTCCTGGTGTTTTCGCATATTTTGGCCAAGATGAGTGAGAGCAGTGTTGAACACAGTATCTCTGAAGGCTGTCCAGTCCTCTTCTACTCCATTTGAGCCTAGGTTAAGTTGGCTCAGCTTGCTGTCAAGGTTTTTGCCGAGATTCTGACGCACAGAGTGCTGTTCCAGCTTGGTGACATTTAGTCGCTTAATTGTCTTTTTTCCTTGGGGGCGCCGCCTAGGCTGGATGTGCATGTTGAACTTGGAGAGGATGAGTCTGTGGTCAGTCTGCGCCACACATGGCTTTAGTCACCCTTACATCCTGCCTGTCCCGTCTCCTGACTATGACGTAGTCTATAAGATGCCAATGCTTGCTACGTGAGTGCATCCAGGACGTCTTGTTTCGGTTGGGTAAGCGGAAGACTGTGTTGGTGATAAGGAGGTCATGCGCTGCACAGGTTTTCAAGAGAAGATGGCCGTTGCTGTTGCTTTTGCCGACTCCATTCCTCCCGATGATCCCCTTCCATGCCTGACAATCTGTACCAACTCTGGCATTAAAGTCTCCGAGAATGATGAGCTGGTCCTCCTTGTGCACAGACACTATAAGTGTCTCCAAGTCTTCATAGAACTTGTCTTTGGTCTCCTCATGATTTGTCATGGTCGAAGCATACGCACTGGGGGGGGGGGGGGGGGGGGGCTGCATATGCATAAGCCTGTCATTCAGTCCTTTGGGAAGGCTGGTAAGCTTGCTGATCAGATTGGATCTGATTGCGAAGTCCACTCCTGCTTCACGACGCTCCTCGCTGCTGCGACCACTCCAGAAAAAGGTATAACCTGCCTTAACCTCTGTCAGACAACCTTCGTTTGCAAGCCTGGTTTCACGCAGAGCTGCTATGTCGATGTTGTACCTGCCGAGTTCACGTGCGACAAGTGCTGTACGTCTCACGGGTCTATCTGCCTTAGAACTGTCCATGAGTGTGCGCACATTCCATGTGCCGAAGGTAAGTTGGGTCATCGAGGTTTTCTTTGCTTTATTTCGACCGCATGGTTGGGATCCCCGCCTGCCGCGGTATACAGGCCGGGGTGGGGTGAAGCAGACTATTATTAGGGCACCTTTTCTAGCCCCTTTCTCATGCTATCGGGTGAGCAGAGCGATCCTGAAGAGGGCTGCTCAGTCACCCAGGGGGCTGCCGGACTCCACTGCTGCTTCAGCCCAGTAGAGAACGACCCAATGCCCTGGGCCGCCTGTGTGCAGGTTTGTGACTACAGCTTCCAGTGGAATCCTCACCTGCTGCTTTGCCATTCGCCCGTCGCCACAGGACTTTCTGCGGTGATGTCTTGACTTGCACGTAAATTGGATTAAAGTGAGGGAGAGTTGCGCATGTCGTCAGCCTCACTCTCTCGTCCCATCTTATCAAGATCCAGTGGCAAGATAAAACAAGACGACTGGTGATAAGTAGGGATGCAGTGGATGGCCAATCGGTGTCCAGTGTGTCTCACCGTGCCCTGTTTGCGCTCCACGGCACTTTGCTGGGTCCGCCATCCAGCACGTTAAACCAACTGGTGGTTTCCTCCGCGTAGTACGCCGGATCCAGTCTTTACATGCGTAGGTAGACAAGTCCTGATTCATCGAGGGTTGGAGTCCCTCGATTTACCCTCACCAGGTTTAGCCGGCCAGTTAAAGCCGTTGCCCGAGTGTGGCCGCTGTTGCATGCTAACAGCTACTAGGAGCCACTGGTGAGAGCTGGGTGTCATGTGGGGACCACAAACGGGCAAGCTACTCAAAAGAGCACCACGTGCCCCCCGTCAGAGGTACTACCCCACCCTGACACCCCATACACCCAATTGATTATTATTCAATATATAAAGTCTGTTTTAGCATTTAGGGACTAATATGTCATTTTACGGCAAGACAAAGATCTCACAGGAGATGTAGACCAACACACGCTATGATTTACTTGTCCTTTTACTTAAGTTTACTACGGTAAATACACCCATTACCATGTAACTGATGTGTCAGTGGTGTTACTTTTCTTGTTACTTATTGTTATGTCAAGCAATGGAACATGGATTTATCAGTGAAATAGATATAATGTCTTTACAGTGAAAAGAACGCTTTTACAGGTCTACTTATTGGATACCTCAAGGCTCGTGTCAATCTTATTGACCAGGCCAGGGAATAAAATGTAACATGATCACACTTTGGCCAAAGTTTGTATCTGCAGATTAACGTTCCACAGCCGTTAGTTTATTCAATATCCATGCTTTTCTTTTTGAATCGGAAAACAAAAATTATATCCATATCTTAAATAAAATCTTATTAAACCTGACCCTGTACTACCATATACAGAATATTATATGTTGAATCATTACCTCCTCATCTAATATAATTTAGATGGAAGCTCACTTAAACGTTCCCTAAAATTGTTAAATAATGACTTTTAAACCTTTGTTATCTTGTTAAATATTTGGATCAGAAATAAAGCTGGCAAAGTGAGTCTTATGGTGTTTTGATTAGGCAATACTCCATACGTATTTCTTGTTGAAGTTTAACTATGTTTAAGCTGCTATCGTTAAACCCAACAATTGCCACCTTGCGACGGTGAACCAACAAAAGGGCTGATGTCAGAACTTAAACCGGATTACCTCGCAATGACTTTACGATTAGAGAATAAAAGAGATAATGTCATATTTTCCTGTCGAATTTTACACATTTCTTATTAAATAAACACCATTCTAACCTATTGTACTCTTAGTAATTTAAAATAAAAGATTTCTTTTTTCTTCTTTCTTTCCTTTTTTTGTGACGTACTTCGTTTTAAAAATAAATGCACATGTTATTGGTATATGTCCATATTTAAAAAAAAGGTGTATGAAAATGTTACATCGATTGCGAAAGCAACGAACAAGGTCTGAACAGCCATCAGCTATTTAATTATTTTGTGAAAAAAAAGTCCTAGGTGTGAGAGATTTCTTACAGGATTAGAATACTGTTGCTTTAACCTTCAACTGGTTAAATTTGGTATATCAGTATTAAGTATCAGCTTATTTAAATCTGTTCAAAGATTTCATAGTAAAAATTGAAGGGCATTTTATTTTCCCTGTGAACAACGTGATATATCCATGTGAACAGCGTGATATATCCATACAACGTGATATATCCATGTGAACAGCGTGATATATCCATGTGAACAACGTGATATATCCCCGTGAACAACGTGAAATATCCATGTGAACAACGTGATATATCCATACAACGTAATATATTCATGTGAACAACGTGATATATCCCCGTGAACAACGTGAAATATCCATGTGAACAACAACGTGAAATATCCATGTAAACAACGTGATATATCCATGTGAACAGCGTGATATATCATGTGAACAACGTAATATATCCATGTGAACAACGTGATGTATCCCTGTAAACAACGTGATATATCAATGTGAACAGCGTAATATATCCATGTGAACAACGTGATATATCCATGTGAACAACGTAATATATCCATGTGAACAACGTGATATATCCATGTGAACAACGTGATATATCAATGTGAACAGCGTGATATATCCATGTGAACAACGTAATATATCCATGTGAACAGCGTAATATATCAATGTGAACAGCGTGATATATCCATGTGAACAACGTGATATATCCATGTGAACAACGTAATATATCCATATCCATGTGAACAGCGTGATATATCCATGTGAACAACGTGATATATCCATGTGAACAACGTAATATATCCATGTGAACAACGTGATATATCCATGTGAACAACGTAATATATCCATGTGAACAGCGTAATATATCCATGTGAACAACGTAATATATCCATGTGAACAACGTGATATATCCATGTGAACAACGTGATATATCAATGTGAACAGCGTGATATATCCATGTGAACAACGTAATATATCAATGTAAACAGCGTGATATATCCATGTGAACAACGTGAAATATCCATGTGAACAACGTAATATATCAATGTGAACAGCGTGATATATCCATGTGAACAGCATGATATATCCATGTGAACAACGTAATATATCCATGTGAACAACGTGATATATCAATGTGAACAGCGTGATATATCCATGTGAACAACGTAATATATCAATGTGAACAGCGTGATATATCCATGTGAACAACGTGAAATATCCATGTGAACAGCGTGATATGTCCATGTGAACAACATGATATATCCATGTGAATAACGTGATATATCCATGTGATTGTTCTTTGACAGTGACGTTAATGTTTATGCGGAATTGAATTATCACAGCAAGGTTCAAATACGGAAATAATTATTGAGAAAATCGGACATCATATAAATTTCTATGACATAAATGTTAAAGTTGCATACTTTATTTAGTTTTCATACGACCAGTATCATTTTACTATATGTTAGGGAAAATACTAATATAATATTGAAATCGTAGAATGTCATTTTTTCAGATTCTATCTCTATAACTTAATGAATTTTATACTCTGTCTTAAGCTATTTCGAGTTTTAGTATATGGTGTCATATTTAAATGTGCTTTATGTATATTTTTGTATCACGAGTATTTTATAAAATCAAAAATTAAACAAACTCAAATATTGTACTTTTTGCCTATAAAACTTTGTTACCGATCGTCTTATGTATAATTCTTTCTCGTACTACATTAAAGACTCTTTAATAACAGCAATTCAATCATTCTGAGATGTCTTTAATTCGCGATGATTACAAGCCCCAACCTACTCATTATCGCACAAAGTCCATCCTTACGTGTTTCCAAAGAAATGTACCTTGTTATTGAATGTCACTCTACTTCATGTACTTATCTACTTGAAATATAAAGATATTATTGAAAGATTGAAATATATTCGTGTAGTTCTTTGGTAAAAGTCCATGACGTGCTCAGTAGAGGATGTGTGGCGTCGATTTTTTATAATGTACTGATCTCTTTCTGCTGCCTAATCGCTAATAGTTTACGTTGCGTTCGTATAGGTTTGATGGTAAGAATGATCTTTAGCTTGCTGCGGATAAAACGTATCATAGCAACGGCGTAAACAGGAAGTAAACAGTTGTTAAGCAGCTTCTACCAAACAGGATTGATGAAAATGATGACGACGACGACGACGACGACAACAATGATGACGACTATGACTATGATGACTATGTTGACTTCGATGATGATGATGATGATGATGATGATGATGATGATGATGATGACGACGACGACAAAGATTATGACGACGATGACTTTGGTGATGATGATGATGATGATGATAATGATAATGACGATGATGATGATAATGATGATGATGATGATGATGATGATGGTGATAATGATGAAGATGATGACGACGACGACAAAGATTATGACGACGATGACTTTGATGATGATGATGATGATGATGATGATGATGATGATGATGATGATAATGACGATGATGATGATGATGATGATGATGATGATGATGATGATGATGATGATGATGATGATGATAATGACGATGATGATGATGATGATGATGATGATGATGATGAATGATGATGATGATGATGATGACGACAAAGATTATGACGACGATGACTTTGATGATGATGATGATGATGATGATGATGATGATGATAATGATGGTGATGATGATGATGACGAAGACAAAGATTATGACGACGATGACTTTGATGATGATGATAATAATGATGATGATGATGATGATGATGACTTTGATGATGATGATGATGATGACGACGATGGCTATTATTCTTAGTTGTTGACGTGTACTGTTTGCAGTGCTTTATCTAAAACCATAATCGAAAACATGAAATGACCAGAAACCTAACAGCATGTTCCTCGGCGGGTATTAATGTTCTTAATTTGCCTTTGTTACATTGGAATATTACCTGTGGACGCTCTCTTTGATGTGGACAATCTAAGGCGGTGGAATTAAAGGTTAATTATGTGATGTTTGTCGAGTCTATAAGCAGATCACAATACTGACGGAACATACTTGTGTTTTCTGCATACACTTTGGTTGTTTCATTAACTGAGTTTTATTGTCAACATAATGAGTTAATAGTTATAGTGAAGGTATTATTATTTATGTAAAACAACGAAATAATGCAACAATAACAACAATATCAAGAGCAAATAAATGATTTTACAACTACGTTCGAAATGCCTTACTTTTAACCGCTTACTATGAAAAAAGTACAATTTAACGTATTATGTCAAGCCCTTTATTTGACACGTTGAAAGATATAATATTGTATCACAGACTCACCAAGACATGTATTCACTAATGTTGATGGTGATTTTTATCAAACTGGCGCTCAAAGGCACAATTTGATCCATAGTGTTATAAAGAACCCAGCTAAACTTAAAATACTGTATAAAATTAACAATTAAAGCATGACATGTACACGTTACACTTTATCTTGTATACACATTCTGTATGTATGTAAGCTGACCACATAACTAAGGTTAGCCTCATGTACATTCAAGATGGCCGCATTTTCCAGAAGGCCAAAGTAACATATGGTGTGCTTTATACATACGCTGCTGTATTTCTACAATTATTTTTTGTAATTCAAGATTAAGGCATTTTAAAGGCACAAAACCCGTCTTTAAAGGCATCTCGAAAGGAATGTGGTATCCCACTGAGCCAGGCCCCCACATGCTATTACCAGACCTGCTAATTGCTGGTCATCACTGCAGGGAGTCTTTAGCCAACATAGTACTAATCTGTCACAGTAATACCTCTGATGGGTTAATGCAAAACTAAATTACCTGCTAGTATGGATGTGAGACAGTAGGCTAGTTTTACACAAAGCCACAAACATTATTGTTAGTGATAATGTGGGTTGTTTAATGTGATCCCTTACAAATTCTTTATTGCATTAATTACTAGGTGTCAATTTTGTAACTGCAAGATTATGTATTTATTTCATAGCTAAATATTTAATTTTGAAAATACATGAGAGATACAAGTTTTAGTATTCAAAATGACTCTGAAGGACATTATTCTGACAATGAATGACTTTTTAAATTGTTTTTGTTAGAAACGTTTCGTTACATTTTACAAATCAAAATAAAATATAACTTAAATATTTATGAGAACTAAAAGAATGAAAGAAATAACAAAATGTATAAGAAATAACAAAATCAACCAACAAAGTAAGAAAGAAAAAAAATAAAGATTTATATATATATATTGGATTGGATTGGTATATTCACAAGCATACATATAGCATACATACACTTGCATCTTGAACAATACCTGTGTGACAGACACATCGTTACAGACTGTGGCAGCCTGGCTTATCAGAAAACAGATGCCCTCACATGCTGGGTGGGGCAATAAATGGGGGGGGGGGGGTCACTTATATAAGGCTTTTGAGATGCCTTTAAGGACAATACATATAAATCATGGCTGTTTTTTCCAAATGACCTGCAAAACCGACTTATTATCACTATAAATTTAGTTTCTTACATTGTGTTTGCGCCATGTACAGGTAAGGAGCACACCCAGAAAATGCACGTGCGTGTGTCAAACCATTTTTCCAATCGGCTGATTTTAACTAGTCAAGTGACCTACAAAATGCAGAACGATGTCATACGTGACAGAATCAGGATTTACGGACGTTTCGGTAACTGACCGTTTCGGCAAATTGATATTTTATATTGAATGGTCTGGATCTTACGGTAAAATTGTGACTATACAATATTTGTATAGAGTAATACACCAATTTGCAGTGAACGCTTGTCCCGCAGTATACAGACAGGTGCACGGGCGTCCAGTAAACTTCAGCAGCAGAGCTATCGATTCGTGTTTATTTTGTCAGAAAATGATTACAACAACAGTTCAAATCCAAAGCAACAACATTTTTTTTCACGAACAGTTAGTTTTACTGTTAGTTATATCTTGTGTTCTAAAAAGGCGGACTTTACGTTGTCACGTGTTTTATTAAGGTAACATTGGTTACTGTTATAGAGTGGGCATGATGTTACCGGTGGGAGGTCGGGTGGGTAAGGGTGCCATATGACACGCATATCACTTTAATAAGTAAGGAGTGCTAATCCCCGTACTTTGTCAAAGCAGTTTTATGACCTAAACCCCTAGTGAGCGCTTAACATAACAATTTCAAGTCACCAAATAACTTATAAATACATATGTGTAAAGGTCTGTGCTGACAGGTGTCGTGTTTAGGATACCTAAAGAACAATATGGCTCCTGTATAATACGACAAAGGATTTACATTCTCTGAGTTCCTCGAATGACGTAGCACAAGAAATCGATATTTCTTTTGTTAATTTAGTATGTGTTCAGATTAAACAAAATAAAAAGGTGTGTTTCTTGCTAAGAAGAAGAAGTGCGTGGGTGCAACATGCGCACGCTAACTCGCTTTAGTGATAATTATCAAGTGATTATCATCTCTCTATGACATGAATTGTTTACAAAGTGCGTGCTTTAAAGTTTTATTAAATGCATGCGGGTTACTTTACATATTTTATTGGTAAGTTTGTGTATAAAAGAACAAAGCGGTGCTTAGTTTTAAAAAAAATCGAGAAACATTTCGAGCCTCGAAAGTTGCGTGTAAAATAGTTCAACATTGACACCATACAGCAAAAATGCCTGATTTTAGGAGTGTAAGTCGACTCGTAACTATGCGAACACACACACATACAAACCAAACCATTTTAACAACGTATAAAAAATAAAACTCTATTCTAGCATATAAGGTTCGGTCTCAGGCACACAGGCGAAGCTTTTGTCGTCATGTAATCGTCAGAATATCGAGAATCAGACCAACTAAAGATGCATTTTACCCCGATACACCTTCGTTTATGTTCCTCAGTATATGATTTAAATCTGTTAGTTTCAAAGCATGCAGTTCCTTCAAAGGAAGAGATTGATACATTTCGTCGTAGTCCCTGTTCTGTAAGCGGAAATGGTGACCTTTCATGTATGGTCTCGTTTTTGATTTGACGCGTCACGTGATACCTAAAAATCGCCGATTGGGAAACTGGCCCTAGGCTCTGGGGAATCATTTAAAAATACCGAAGTTGTTGTGTCTTAAACTAGGTGTGGCCGTAATCAACGGACCTGAATGAAATACAGATTTAAAAGCTTTACCGAAGCTTTACCTATAGTTTCAGTTCATCAACCTATAGTTTCAGATCATCAACCTATAGTTTCAGTTCATCAATGTCCTACAATATTAGCCCCGACAAGCTGACATTCCACCGCAAGATACACAATGTACATGACCATTATAATGTTTTAAGACAATATTATTTCGCATTCTATTTTTGGCTTTTATGTATTTATGTATGTATATGCTTATAACAACATACAGAGTAAAGCTATGAGATTTTCATAAATCAAAGCGACTTTCAAATCGCCCTACAGCTGACTAGTATTAGTGCTTCACTGCGACATCAAATGATACAATGGATAGGTCTGGGACCAGGTCAGGAGTTCCACAATTCTAAGAAACATCAAATGGGATCTACGAATATTTTCTAATGCTGCCCGCCGTAAAGGAAATCGAAGAAAAACACATGCATCCGGTAATATAAAATATCTTCACATCATCTCGAAACTGAATGAATTTGTTTAAAATAATTAGCTCTTGTCAATCCTAAGTCATGTTGTGTTAACAATTTGGGACAGATAAATGACTTGCTTTGCGCAGAAGCTTACATCGTATCAAGTGACATCATGACGTAAGCATAAAATACAAAGGGATATTATTAGCAGTCCTTCCACCTTGAAGGTAGTTGTATCAATATACTGGTACCTCCTACAATCACAGTTACCTGAATAAAAAAACGCTAAGTGCTTTTCATTAATGTCCTACACTGATGTAAAAATTGAAATTTTCTAATTATTTAAGAAAGCCCAGTCAAACTATTCATAAACTCTGAAACACTCAGATAGATCATCTCAGGACTTCTTCTGTCTATAATTCAATAAGAATATATGACAAAGTTCTATGAGCATTGCAACATATACCAAACTCCGAAAAGGCACAGAACAAATGAATTTCACATTCAAGCCAAGCGAAAAGTAAGAACAAATTTGTGATAAGTCATTTAACGAAAAGAGCAAACCCGACAGTTACCGTCTTGGAACGGTCAGTCGGCAACATGGACCGACTGGGGTGCCCAAACCGGTCTCACAGAGCTCCAACCTCGCACTTACTGACGAGTTTCTTAAATGCAAGCAATGAAAAGAAAAACGATCTACCCGAACACAAAATGTCCAAGCGCTGATATTTTCTATAAGTTTTGACTAAAGTAGTGACGTCATTGAAAAATAATGTCCACATAGTGTTTACAAAAGAATATGATATTATTTCGCTTTGAAAAACTACACAAAAATTGTTGACTATAAATAAAATTAACTTTCCGAATCAAGTTCAGATTGGTCCTTACTTAGAATTAAATAATGAGTTTATGCAGAAATTATGCCCAAATTTCCCGGAAAACACGAATAACGTATGTCTACATGTATTTTATTAAAACAAACAGCCGAGTATCTCCTTATATACTGACTGTATGATTAGTGCTTTTCCGCTGATCACTTTTTGTGAAGCGTGAATATCTAACATAGTAAATTCCTCAGATAGTGATTACACAATGCTCCTCTATGCTATAAATGCACGTGGCACCTTGTGTGAATTAGAAGCCATACGTCATGTTTGTGCTAATTATCCACTGAACATGTACACACATTTCACATCCGTGTGTTGACATTTCTAACCATCAATTCTGATTTTTTGAAATCGTACTCTTTAACAAATACCACTACTTTCATGAAGATACTTTATATTAAGTAAAATAAGTTAAAAAATAATTCTGTTAAAATGTTATTTTCTAAAATAAATTTCTGAATTGATATTTTCTGGGATTTTTTTCTATTTGCAACTATTAAAAGATTGATAAAAGTGACTCAAAAATAAGATTTGTTTTCACCTTGGATAAGCGTGCGTTGCATCAGCTGTACTATTACGACGATGTTGATCTACACGTATGATGTTCACTCGAAGCAGATAAACAACTGACATTAATGTATTGCAATGTTAAAGAACTGTTCACTCATCAAAGACACATCATTATGTCTCATACAGATTTCTTTATCGTACTAGATTTATGAATCTTTAATAACAGCAATTCAATCATTCTGAGATGCGCGATGATTACAAGCCCCAACCTACTCATTATCGCACAATGTCCATCCTTACATGTTTCCAAAGAAATGTACCTTGTTATTGAATGTCACTCTACTTCTTGTACTTATCTACTTGAAATATAAAGATATTATTGAAAGATTGAAATATAGTCGTGTAGTTCTTTGGTAAAAGTCCATGACGTGCTCAGTAGAGGATGTGTGGCGTCGATTTTTTATAATGTACTGATCTCTTTCTGCTGCCTGATCGCTAATAGTTGACGTTGCGTTCGTACAGGTTTGATGGTAAGAATGATCATTAGCTTGCTGCTGATAAAACGGATCATAGAAATGGCGTAAACAGAATTTGTATAGATTTGATAAGCAGCTTCTAACAAACAGGACTGATGATGATGATAATGATGGTGATTGTAATAATGATGATGATGATGATGACGACGACGACAACTATTTTGACGACGATGACTATGATGATGATGATAATGATGATGCAAATTTTGATGATTATGACGATGATGATGGTGCTTGAGTACGTCCTTGGTCGATAATAGATGTCCAAAATAACCGTGTTCTTGTATTTGTAACAACATGTTGCACGTGTATAATTAATATATTTGACATATTGTATGTCTTGTAAAAAGCAAAACTAATTTTAACTTGATAATACCTTTACAACGTGCCTCACTCTTGAGTACTGGAAACAACATTGTTTATATATTCTTTATTATTGCTATGATTATCCACAAAGTCTACTAGGTTTAGTCATATAGTTCATATATTCTTAATTATTGCTAAGATTATCCACAAAGTCTCCTAGGTTTAGTCATATAGTTCTGTCCTAAATAAACCAATTCAAGTTATTAAGAGTGTCACAAGAGTAATGTTACATTTCTCTAGTTAAAAATGACCTTTGAAGAAACGTGTGTAAAATATCATAACTCTTTTGTACAAAAACGCACCTGCAATGAGGTCGTGATCTCTTTATTTTTTCTGAGTTGTTTACGTGTAAGTTTAGGCATTGCTTTATCTGAAATCATAATTGAAAAATGAAATGATCAGAAACGCAACAGCATGTTCCTCGGCGGGTATTAATACATTCCTAATTTGCTTTATTACATTGAAATATTACCGTTGGGTGCTCTATTTGATGTGAAGAATCAAAGGCGGTGGAATTAAAGGTTGATTATGTGATTTTCTGCGTGTTCGTTAAGTCTATAGATAGATCACAAAAAAAACAACAACAAAAAACTGTATAAACTTTTGTTTTCTACATACACTTTGGTTGATACATTAATTGTGATATAGTGCAAATATAAACAGTTAACAGTTATGGTGAGTGTATAGTTATTTATGTAAACAACGAAAAAACAACAACAGTATCTTACAATATCAAGAGTCATTAACAGATTTATTTAAGACGTTAATAAATGGATGACATTTGTTCATACATCTCTCTATTTGGCATGTGGACTAGTGCCATTTGAGACCTTGTAAGTACTTGCTTTAAACATACCACTCTTGCGTTTTGGAACACTTTATCGTCAGTTTCAATAAATCCCGATATTAGAGCTTACATAGTATCATTAAACATGAATGCTTTTTTACATGAGAAAATTAAACTTTATGTTTGGTTCTATACAAGATAATTGCGATGCATGTGTGAATGTTTGCATATATAATGGAACACAATTAGCCAATCTCAAAATCCTTGAGGATCGTCATTTTTCTTGATTCTCGAAAATTACCTTCGAAATGCCTCACTTAACCGCTTACTAAGAAAAATAGTACATTTTTAACATATTATGTCAAGACCTTTATTTGACACGTTGAAAGATATTATATTGTATCACAGACTCACCAAGACATTTATTCACTAATGTTGATGGTGATGTTTATCAAACTGGCGCTCAAAGGCACAATTTGATCCAGAGTGTTATAAAGAACCCTGCTAAACTTAAAATACTGTATAAAATTAACAATTAAAGCATGACATGTACACATTACACTTTAGCTTGTATACACATTCTGTATGTATGTAAGCTGACCACATAACTAAGGTTAGCCTCATGTACATTCAAGATGGCCGCATTTTCCAGAAGGTCAAAGTAACATATGGTGTGCTCTATACATATACTGCTGTCTTTCTACCAGTATTTATTGTAATTCAAGATTAGGACATATTAAAGGCACCCAAAACCGTCTTTAAGGACAATAAAGACTGAAAAATAAATGCCAAATGGCTGCCATATAAAACATGGCGTTAATTTCCAAATGACCAGCAAAACTGACTTCTTATCACTATAAATTTAATTTCTTGCATGGAGTGTGCGCCATGTTTATATAAGGAACACAGCCAGAAAATGCACATGCGTGTTTTATTGTAACTTTGTTGTTGTTTGAGTTAAAATGTGTGATTGTTAGACAAAGTGGTCAAGAGACTACACCGTATGCAGGGCTCCCCTGGGATTTGTTTTTGGTCCGAGCCAACCAATGAGCCAAATTTGAAAATTAAAAGCCACTTTTTTTATTTCATGCGCCATTTTATGAGCCAAATTTGCCCGTCAATTTTAATGTTATTTTTGTAGTATGTATATGTATGTTTGGTAGCACGTAATTCTTTTTATTTTAATATACTTTTTGTAGTGTTACTGAATTGAGAATTGAGATATCAATTTACCGACCCCCCCCCCGTGTGGGGGGGGGGGGGGGGGTCGGTAAATTGATATCATAGTGAATGGCCTGGATGTTTCTGAAAATTTGTGAAAATTTGTGACTGTATAATAGATAGTTTCCACATCAGTGAAGATCCCTTATCTTAGCGGCCATTTTTTGATGGCACTTTCAGTGGATTTTCATATGAGTTGCATAGAAGCTTAAATTTTATTCTTGTTATTTCTTCATTTGTGGTCCAAAGATTAAAAGCTATACACCACTGGAAAGCTCCTGAAATTCATATTTTTAAAATACAATATTTTTAAAATTGATTAATGCACAAAGATATAATACATAGAAATAGATAAAAAATATAAGCTCATCCGTAAAGAAAATTAATGGTGTATCTTTTTTTTTCGGGGGGGGGGGGGGTGGGGCTCTGTAATTTTGTTACCTTTAAAACTATCAAAATAAAGTTTGATATTTAAAATACTTCATAAAAGCTATTAAATTTGATATACAATTTAGTAAAATAGACAGAAAAATCAAAACACAGTGGTGAGTTTTATACAGCACGTATTTCCAGGTTTCGGCCTGCATTAGCTTCTGCCTTCAAAGATGGTTGCCGTAAACTGTCTTAACAGTGCCTGTGACATCACATGGAAACTATCTATATCTGTATAGTGTAATACACCATTTTGCAGTGAACGCGTGTCCCGCAGTATACACTGGTAGGCGCACGGACGTCGAGTAAAGTTCAGCGGCACAGGTATATCGCCGTAATGTCATACTTAATCTGTATTGTTCATAAAACATTTTGTACATACATATTTTTGAAGTGGACATATTTTTAGACTGATCAGCAACAACTAATAACACTGTCAGTTATATATTGTGTTCTAACACGCGTACTGTAAATTGCCACGTGTTTTATTAACGTAGCCTTGGTTACTGTTATAGAGTGGACATGATGTCACCGGTGGGAGGTCGGGTGGGTAAGGGTGCCATATGACACGCATATCACTTTGATTATTTAGGAGTGCTGATCCCCGTACTTTGTCAGAGCAGTTTTATGTTTGTTTATTGGGTTTATCGTCCCAGCAGTTTTATGACCCAAACCTCTATTGAGCGCTTAACATAACAATTTCAAGTCACCAAAAAGACTTAATACACACATGTATATGTTCAAAGGTCTTTGCTGACTTTCCTAGGATAGCTAAATAACAATACGACTACAATACGACAAAGGACTTACTTTATGTGAGTTCTTATCTTCGAATGACGTAGCACAAGAAATCGATATTTCCTTTGGTTATTTAGTGTGTTTTCAGATTAAACCAAATTAAAATGTGTGTTTCCTTCTAAGCTGAATAAGTGCGTTGGTGAAACATTAACTGATAATAATTAAGTGATAATGATTTGGCCGTATCTCTTTGACGTTTAGTTTTAAATCTTTTACTTTCAAAGCATGCAGTTCATTCAAAGAAAGCGATCGATACTTTTCGATGTGGTCCATGTTATGTAAGCGGAAATGGGGACCTGTCACGCATGGTCTCGTTTTAGATTTGCCGTGTCACGTGATGCCTAAAATCGCCGATTGGGAAACTGCCCTAGGCTCTGGGGAATCATTTAAAATAACGAAGTTGTTGTGTCTCAAACTAGGTGTGGTCTTAATCAACCGACCTGAATGAAAGCACTTTAAACAAAATGTACTGAAGCATTACCTACAGTTTCGGTTTGTCAATGTCCTAAAACATTAGCCCCGACAAGCTGACATACCACCGCAAGATACACAATGTACATGTCCATTATAATAGTCAAAGGCAATATTCCTTCACATTCTATGTTTGGCTTTTATGTTTTATGTATGTATATGCTTACATCAACGTTTACAGTAAAGCTATGAGATTTTCACAAACCAACGTAACTTTCAAATCGCCCTACAACTGGTTAGTATTTGGTGCTTCACTGCGACAATGGATGGGTCGGGTACCGGGTCAGGAAGTACACGATTCTAAGAACCACCAAGTTAGATCTATCTTCTATTGCTGTTTGTCGTGAAGGAAATGGGAGAAAAACACTTGCATGTGTACATCAGGTAATATCAATTATCTTCCCATCATCTCGAGAATGAATGAACTTTTAAAAAAATAATTAGTTCTTGTCAATCTTAAGTCATGTTGTGTTAACAATCTGGGACAAATAAATGACTTGCTTTGCGCAGAAATTTACATCGTAACAAGTGACGTCATGACACAAGCATGAAATACAAAAGGATCTTATTAGCAACGTTTCAGTCCTTCCACCTTGAAGGTAGTTGTATCAATATACTGGTACCTCAGAGCGACCGTGTACAGTATTTGTAAAACAAATAAAAAACAATTGACCACTTACTTTTAACATCACAATATATTATCATAGGGCCATTTAGCTCTGACGTCGATATCTAATTAATCAGGAAATCCCAGTCAAACTATTCACAAACTCTGAAACACTTAGATCAATGATCTCAGGACTTTTTCCTAACATTGACAAAAATAATGAGTTCATGCAGATGCAGAAATTATGCCCAAATTCCCCGCAAAACAGGAATAAGATATGGCTAAGTAGGTTTTATAAAGACAGACCGCTGGGTATCTCCTAAAGATATACTGATTATATGATTAGTGCTTTTCCAGTGTTCATTCTTGTGAATGTGAAATTCCCCCTACAGTGTTTACACAGTGCTGCTGTATGTAACAAATGCACGTGACACCGTATGTGGAATAGAAGCCACACGTTACGTTTATGCTACTTATCCAGTGAACACGTACACACATTTGTGTGTTGACATTTCTTACCATCAATTCTGATTTTTCGAAATTGTACCCTTTACCAAATACCATAACCTTTATGAAGACAATAAATATTTAGTAAAAATATATGTTAAAAAGTAATAATGTTTAAATGTTATGCACTAAAAGTTAATTTCTTAATTTATATCTTCTAGAAATTTTTGACTGCAAGTGTTAAAAGATTGATAAAACAGTGACGCAAAACATATGATCTGTTTTCACTTGAAGCAGAAAAACTACCAACATTAACATTCAATGTTTTGAACAATTTAGATCCCATCCCAGACACATAATTAGGTCTCTCTGTAAGCCATTCTTTAAATGCAATTATAAGCTACGCGTAGGCTTTACAAAAATAATTTGCATTAGATTGTCTCGAACGGATATATAGTTTGACACGATTAATTTACAACATTGTCAAAAAAATTGCTGAAATTGCAATTCATATATATGACGTTACGAGTAAAAGTTAGGCAGTATCATTGTTTATTTTTTAAGATTTTGTCTAGACCGGAAATATCGTCTCGACTTCTGGCCTACTTTTAATCTGTGACTGTAACGATCAGCCATTTACAAGCTAAGATCCCATTCGGATTGAGCAGTAATATGAGGACACGTGTCTTGTTACTGTCTGTCTGAGAGACCCTTACCGATAACAGTACCTTCTCCCCTGTCTGAGTGACCCTTACCGATAACAGTACCTTCTCCCTGCAGGCGTTACGCCATTAGGTAGACCTGATATTAGAACCTAGAATAACAAAATGACATATCAGGTATATCGTGAAGCTCATGTCCACGGGTCAATAGGGAACTTAATTGAAAACTGTTAATAACTGCTAACAGATAAGCCAAACCGGCTTGGACAAAATGTACAGAGACTTTCCTTTCATCTTTTAAAATTAATCAATGAAATATTGATTAAGAGATATATGTGAGTGAATCTCTTGCCTATACTTCTTAGTTAGTATAAGGCATTTTTGTTTTGTGGATTGCTTTTCATACTCATATAAAAGAAGCCAAAGCGAAGCTAAGCATGCGACGTCAAAGGTTAAATATGACGTTAGATGCCATTAAACTCATCGGTGTTGTTTTTCAGTCAAGATTTCGAATCAAATCAGTAAAATTTAGTATGGTTAATGTAACCGATTGTTTTGGACAACAACGTTTACACCATATGAACAAAATATGTATTGCATTTAACAAAAAATGCACTAAATTATAACAATTTGAACATTAAAATATTTTTAAATCGCCGTTGATTTAATTTTAATGTGAAATATATTTTATTTTAATATCAATGTTAAAGTTTAATGCAATATTTGAAACTATGTAAACCTATATTTCATTTTAAGCCAGGTACTGCGACGTGATCTCGTGGACGCTCTGAAAAAGAAGCGTCCATGGATTCCCGTGGAGAATTTCCTGCTGCACATGGACAACGCCTCCTCCCATACAGCAGCGGCCACGCAGCTAGAGATCGGGGTCCTAGGTTTCGGATCAGTGCAGCACCCACCGTATTCCCCAGACCTGGCCCCATTTGATTTCGCGATCTTTCCATCAATTAAGCGGCAACTTAAGGGCCAACGATTCGATTCGTTGACTGAACTGCGCAGGACAACATCAGCTATTGTAAAGAAATTTGACTATACGTGGTATGCAGACATTTTCAGGCAGTGGGTTCATAGGCATCGTCGTTGCATAGGATGCAACGGAGCGTACTTCGAGAAACTGAAACGTCCCGAAGTTTTAACGTCGACGACGTCGTGATTTTAAGATTAGCGTGCGCTGTAGGCGCGTTGGTGTATTAATATTTTCTGTTCACGTGAAGGTCACATTTTGTTTTACTGTTTGATCTTATATTTTTGTAAAGCAGAATGATTTTTCTTTTAAATGGTTTATGTTTCGTTTATATCAAATAAAATTTGTTGACACTGTAAACACATTCCGGGTTATTTTGGATCATCCCTCTTATAAGTATTATAATATTCAAAAGGCTTAAAGAGCAAGGCTAACTTAAACTTATGTTTAGTAGTTTTGTAAGTAGCTGTAGAATATTAATAAAAGTAGAAATGGAAAAATAATGGAAGGCAATTCAAACCAAATGTAATATGTCAAACTTAGCATGTTAAGTTTTAATAATGATGCGTAGTGATATTAAATTTAATATCACGATACCCTGATTAACGTTCTTGTAAGTCATTAATATCTAGTATCTGTATAATGAACTGAAAATCTGCATTAATGAGTAAGTATCAGATTGAAGTCTGTATTTTCCCGAAAGACCATTTTGCAATCACTCGATTTTAATTTGATTCTTTCCCCAGCAAGAGTTATTACATCAGCGGATGACTGGGTCAAATACATCAACAAAGTTTATCTTGATTGAAACGACATAAGTATGAAGATTATTGCGTCATTATCGAACCAATAAATGCCTTCTTTGTGACTGACGTACACATATGATCTATATTTCTGCATGCAAAGTTTGAATGGAATGTATACAAGGTTGATCATCTAAAACTGCCAAAAATATGAGAAGAGAGTTGCGACGTTTTTAGTTCTCTTTACATTAAAACAATGTAGTTTTAAAGACCATGTTTACATATATTCAGATGGTCAGAGGTAATATAGTGTTTCATTATTCTATAACAAAGCATTGCTCTATTGCTAACAAATTAAATAGTGCAAATGTAATCAACCTAGACTAAGTCGTTGTAAGGTGAATAAGCGGACCAGTAAGGAATTTATTAAGTTTAAACTTCGTCAGGTGCATATATGTTCGTATACAAAGACATTTAATAGACAGTGAATAAGCTTCTTATGATTTGAAATGTCAACAGCTTTAATAAAAAACAAGGATGATAATATTTAGTTAGATTTCCAGCAGGTTCAAATTCAGAGGTAGTCTGTGAGTTCGATCAGTTGGGCTTTGCACGAGCGTTTCTCTCTAAAACCATGCTATAGGCCACGGCGCTTACAGAGATGGTTCGATTATTTTTTGATCAGTTGTTCCATCTTTCTTCTGATTGGGTAGAAAAGAACTATTTTCTGGTCACCTGCGAACTGGTATGTTGTAAGTACTGACATGCCGTCTACAATTTCGACTTAATGTTCTTTCGTGTCAATTGCACAAATGGGTTGTTTTTTCAGACCCAGCAACTTTCTCAATTTTAATTTAATTTCACATCTTCCTATTAAGATTTGCAGGTAGTATGAGTAAGCTCCCGACCTGCAAACAGAGATGAGTAGGTATCTGTAGAAGGATCCAAACCTAAGAGATCTAACGTCTAGCATTATTTATTGAGAGGAGTCGTCTGGGCAAAAACAAACTTGAATCACTCAGGATTAGTGTTTATTTTCATTCTAGATAAGAATATATGACAAAGTCCTATGAGCATTACAACATATAACAAAATTTGAAAAGTCAAAGGACAAAGGTATTCACATGCAAGTCAAATGTAAAGTGAAAACAAATCTGTCATGAGCCATTTAACAAAAAGAGAAAACACAACAGTTACCACCTTGGAATGGTCAGTCGGCAAAAGGGACCGATTGGGGTGCTTAAACCGGTTTTACAATGCTCTAACTCCGAACTTCCGGTGGTGTTTCTCAAATGGAAGATGAAAAGAAAACCTATTGGAATAAGAACAAAAATCAAAGCGCTGACGTTTTCTTTTCTTTGATAAGTTATGAAGAAAGTTGTGACATCATTTAAAAAAAATGTCCGCATAGTCCATGCGTTTATGTCTTTTAGCGCAGTAACTTTCTTGTTTTGAACTTTTAATTAAGGGACACAGCTTATTTAGGTAAAAAGTACATATTGGATCTGCGTCATCTTTTGACAGATATCAAGGATGCATTTGAAATATATGCTAAAGGACTCGCTGATTAGAACTTCCATCTGGTTCTTTGAATGTCGCAGCCGTGATCAGCTACAAGTTGAATGATTTCTACTATAAGTGTGTGGTTTGATAAGAAAGGAATTGGTATTTTGATTTCTGGTATTTTCAATCGGTATCATTGAAATATTGTTATCGTCCAGCATCTCGATATACTTGCCTTACAAGTGCGAGCTGCTGCAGTATGGCTTGACGGAAAGACTGTGGCCAGTGGCTGTTTTGGAAGTCCTTTAGGGCCAGATTTAGTGCCCTTTAAGTTTATAACTCTATAACTTATATATAGAAATGACTTATGATGAATAAATAAAAGCATTATAAAATAGTGGATTGACTTAAATTTATTATTTAATTTAAATAATTTAGCCGTATGCAGATTTTGTTAACAAGATGATACCAGCTTGTATATCTAGGAAATTCTCATTCTCTTTATAATGTTCTGCCCCGGTGAAGGACTGTGTAACAGATTGAAACTGGAAAAAAAATCACTTGTGACGTGTTCAATGTTAAAAAAAAGACTCAAGGCCATTGATTATGTCATGACTACTTCCTGGTATTCTATATTCTTGTTATTTTACATTTATGATTTATTAATAATTCATACAAAGTAGTGTGAGTAATGTAAATGGCATTAGGGCATTAGGTTCTTGGTCCCATACTGGGTCAGATTCAAATAGCCATATAAAAGTATAGTCCTACTTGGTTAATTTTTTATCGTGTTGTCAAATAAGTATAGAGATGCCGCATAGGAAAAGTTGTGGTGGACGAAGTACGTCAGAATGATTAGGGCGTGTAATCCACGTGTTTTCAGGCTAAGCAAAGTGACCCGGCTACAAATATGTTGATGTGATACACGCATAGTCATACATGACAACGTTCTTTCAACTCAGTTTTTCTCGCTACTAGATGTTGCCCTGAATGTTCGCAAGGCGATGTGAATAAACAATGTAACACTTTCGATGTGTTTGAATTCATGTGTAAGCATCCGACACAGGCGCACAACTTTATTTTTGTTGATACAGTTTAGCACACTGGGGATATAAAAGTAATTTACTAATGGAGATCCGCTAAATGATTGCCACTATTTGTCCATCTGTCTATAGAAACTGGTCGCATTATGTGCATTGTATAAGAAGATGAAGTGAGAAAAGGACACACTGAACACAGACTATATCCGTTTTCTACTCTTTGAATTGTCCAGGGGCCATAGCGTGATACATAACTCTTCTTCTGTTTAGTAGTGTAGAATGGAAAAAACGACGTTGATTTAAGTCGTCCTTGTTTCTTCATCTAAAATTAAACTAAAGATGTTTTATGAAAAATGAAAATGTTCCCATGGCAAAATATGCATATACGCTCATAACGACTGAATATAATTCTACTATATTGATAAATGTAACATGATATATTATTTGCAGCAGAAGTATTCTGACATATATGTAGTCAAGTTATGTCAACAAATACACGTATGCCAGTTTGTGAGTTTATCTTACATATAGGTGCGTATGCTGGCATACGCCTGTACGCCCGTGCGTACAGAACAAACTATATAAATTTGCTTGAAGTGAAAATGAAATAAAAGATAAAAATATCATTGAAGCCTTACATAGGTAGGCCTATTTCTACAGCAACACATAAAGGTTTCATGCTGTCGGTTTTCTAAATATTAACGTATTTTAAATAAGTGATAAGTGACCAAACATGACCATTTTTAGTTTTAAAATGGCAAAAGATGAAACGAACAGAAAAGGTCGTTCGATTCAAAGTTGCTTTTCCGTTACTAAAATAGATAAGGAAAAGCACATGACCTGCATTACAACGGCGGATATACTTAATATCAGTACTTACGTGAGTAAACACTTGCGTAAGGAATATCTTAGTTTGCTTTGTGAATGAGCCTTAAGCAAAGGGAATATTTCAAATAGGTAAATAAATAAAAAAAAAAGTAAAGGAAATATTGGCAAGGTGAGGGAAAACTTAAGGTGCTTAGTAAATACTGTACATGTTCTTTAAAAGTTATTGCGATATCTTTACAATTTATGCTATATGCATTATCTTTAGATATCAGAATTTTTGCATAAAATATAAAGTTTATGCCTCAATATTTGCGTAATATCGAAAGCTTTCAGCCACTGAATTCCTTTGTAACAGCAACCAATTCTTAAATATTATTTCGCACTAGCACTGTAAGGCAAATTTAAGCTTAGATACGCGCCTGACTCGCGTGACACATGATCGTTAATCTCGTTTGTAGTTTCCAATGCGAATGAATATGTGATATAGCGATAAACGTTAGTAATTAGGTTAATTAGTATGTAATCGCAGCTGTTTGGCGAAGTCTTGTTTCATAAAAGAAACCGAGTAAGCGAAGATTTACAATGCAACTTGCAATTACAAAAAGATATAGCAGACAACAATAAAAAAAGTAAGGTAGCAGTAAGGTACCCAGCCTTTATCGTAGCATTGTACAAAAGCAGAGAGATAGTTAGTCTCTGGCAATAACCTGTTTTACCTAAAGTCGACAAATTAAGATATATCTTTGGCCTTTTTTACTTTTTAATAGGAAGCATGTTAAAATTTACGAAATATTAAAATTGTCTTCCTTATCTGCGCTGTGGATGCCTCTCATGCATGCTATTTCTTGTTATTTAATAGATCGGTTGTAAAATCTGAAAAAGTGAACATGGAGGAAATCCATAAACTGTAAGCCTTAAAGACAATGGAGCTATATACGGTATTGAATGTCAAGTAGATGTCAGCCTGAAGAAGATCAGCAGCACGCTGCCTCCTGGGAAATACAAAGTCTGGATATACCAGAAGGGCATCTTACCAAGATAGTTCTGGTTCCGTTTGTTGTACGAGATTCCAACATTAGCAGTCGAGAGCCTAGAGCGGGTGATCAGCAAACATTTGCGGCGCTGGCTTGAAATAACACCAAGATTCATTGAACTTGGATTGTACTCATCTGCAGGAAGACTTCAGCTGCCCAGATGTCAGCTGCAGACGAGATGAAGATAGGCACGATTGCTTCTGACTTCTAAATAACTCACCCGATGCCTGTATCAATACAGCCGGCATTGAGCTAAGAACAGACAGAACGTGGTCTGTGAGCCGGGCCGTGGATGTAGCACAGTGCAGATTAGCACACCAGAACATTGTGGGAATACAAACATAGAACGACAAGGTCTTGGCATATAGTATAGCGACAGATGGTCTACACCTGACATCTAGAAGCTATGGTACAAGAGTTCATACGACAAGAACAGGAGGAGTCCAGAGCGCCAGCTGATGTAGTTAGAACATGGACCCAGATATGAAGTCTAAAAGCTGTCAGAATAAGCTTCCTGTTGAGAAGTGTTTATGCTGTACTGCCAACATTTGCCAACTTGCAATGCTTGAAACTGACATATGACCCGTCCTGCATCTTATGTGGAAATAAAAATACTTTAGAACCTTTCCACCAGCCACATAGCTCTCTCACAAGGACGATAAAGGTAGTCCCACGATACTAGAATGTTCTGTAATTTAAGAGGTGAAACACACAAAGAAGTATTTATTCCAGTTATTGGTAACTGGAAGCTTAGATGGTAGTACACAGCTAAATTCAACACGTCTGCAAAGTAAGAATGTTTAAAAGCCACTTAGACTAAGGGCCATGTCCGCGGTAAACCAAGTGGAGTGAGTAACGTGATCACATGACAGTCAATGGAGAAGAGCAAGTGGAATAAAGTCAGGTGACCACATGACATTCGATGGAGAAGAGCAAGTGGAGTAAAGTCAGGTGATCACATCACAGTAAAAGGAGAAGAGCAAATGGAGTGAAGTCAGGTGATTACATGACAGTCAATGGAGAAGAGCAAATGGAGTAAAGTCAGGTGATCACATGACAGTCAATTTAGAAAAGCAAGTGGAGTGAAGTCAGGTGACCACATGACAGTCAGTGGAGAAGAGCAAGTGGAATAAAGTCAGGTGATCACATGACAATCAATGGAGAAGAGTAAGTGGAATAAAGTAAGGTGAATACATGAAAGTCAGTGGAGAAGAGCAAGTGGAATAAAGTCAGGTGATCACATGACAGTAAATGGAGAAGAGCAAGTGGAGTGAAGTCATGTGATCACATCACAGTAAATGGAGAAGAGCAAGTGGAGTGAAGTCATGTGATCACATGAAAGTCAATTTAGAAGAGCAAGTGGAGTGAAGTCAGGGAATCACATGACAGTCAATGGAGAAGAGCAAGTGGAGTGAAGTCATGTGATAACATCACATTCAATGGAGAAGAGCAAGTGGAGTGAAGTCAGGTGATCACATGACGGGCAACGGAGAAGAGCAAGTGGAGTGAAGTCAGGTGATCACATGACGGGCAACGGAGAAGAGCAAGTGGAGTGAAGTCAGGTGATCACATGACGGGCAACGGAGAAGAGCAAGTGGAGTGAAGTCAGGTGATCACATGACGGGCACCGGAGAAGAGCAAGTGGAGTGAAGTCAGGTGATCACATGACGGGCAACGGAGAAGAGCAAGTGGAGTGAAGTCAGGTGATCACATGACGGGCAACGGAGAAGAGCAAGTGGAGTGAAGTCAGGTGATCACATCACAGTAAATGAAGGAGAGCAAGTGGAGTAAAGTCAGGTGATCACATGACGGGCAACGGAGAAGAGCAAGTGGAGTGAAGTCATGTGATCGCATCACAATCAATGGAGAAGAGCAAGTGGAGTGAAGTCATGTGATCGCATCACAATCAACGGAGAAGAGCAAGTGGAGTGAAGTCATGTGATCGCATCACAATCAATGGAGAAGAGCAAGTGGAGTGAAGTCAGGTGATCACATGACGGGCAACGGAGAAGAGCAAGTGGAGTGAAGTCATGTGATCGCATCACAATCAATGGAGAAGAGCCAGTGGAGTGAAGTCAGGTGATGACATTACGGGCAACGGAGAAGAGCAAGTGGAGTGAAGTCATATGATCGCATCACAATCAATGGAGAAGAGCAAGTGGAGTGAAGTCAGGTGATCACATCACAGTAAATGGAGAAGAGCAAGTGGAGTGAAGTCAGGTGGTCACATGACGGGCAACGGAGAAGAGCAAGTGGAATAAAGTCAGGTGATCACATGACAGTCAATTTAGAAGAGCAAGTGGAGTGAAGTCATGTGATCACATCACAATCAATGGAGAAGAGCAAGTGGAGTGAAGGCAGGTGATCACATCACAATTAATGGAGAAGAACAAGTGGAGTGAAGTCAGGTGATCACATCACAGTAAATGGAGAAGAGCAAGTGGAGTGAAGTCAGGTGATCACATCACAGTAAATGGAGAAGAGCCAGTGGAGTGAAGTCAGGTGGTCACATGACGGGCAACGGAGAAGAGCAAGTGGAATAAAGTCAGGTGATCACATGACAGTCAATTTAGAAGAGCAAGTGGAGTGAAGTCATGTGATCACATCACAGTAAATGGAGAAGAGCAAGTGGAGTAAAGTCAGGTGATCACATGACAGTCAATGGAGAAGAGCAAGTGGAGTAAAGTCAGGTGATCACATGACAGTCAACGGAGAAGAGCAAATGGAGTGAAGTCAGGTGATCACATGACAGTCAATGGAGAAGAGCAAGTGGAATAAAGTCAGGTGATCACATGACAGTCAATTTAGAAGAGCAAGTGGAGTGAAGTCAGGTGATCACATCACAGTAAATGGAGAAGAGCAAATTTAAGTGCAGATAGTCCCAAGGTCGCATAGTCCGTTCGAACAGCTATGTATTTAGTACTTGGGTAAATGTACATGCTCATCTTTTGGACACAGCGAGAATGCACCGGCTTTAAAAAATATTTGGCCCAAAATGGCATTTACCATTGTATGCACGGGTTGTATACAAATCGGAAGCCCAATTCATTACAACTAGATTTACTTTACGGTTTCTCGCCAGTAATATACGGTAGGTTTTCTTGTTCATTAAAAGAATATTTTTGAACTCAAGCTTTGAGCGCGTAACAAATTGCTTCTGTATCCATAATCGTACAATTAGTCAATGCTGTCACGCCATTATTAAGTGCACATTTACTCATTTATATATGCGCCCGAATATAAATTAAAAACATGCATACTTTGAAACCCAAATAACTTTCGTTGACTGTAACTTTCGAAAACCTTGGTCACAAACACAAAAGAATACGATAAATAGAAATAAAATGTGCAACATATGACGAAGTAGTGAATATGATAGGCTTACAACTAAGCCTGTCTATCGTAAATGATCAGATAATGAAAAGAATGTAAGCAGAATGATAACAATAATAAGAAAAACACGTCCGCTTCAAGGTTGATGAATGTTGTTAACAACCAATCTAGTTAGTATCAATACTACAAGCCCTTAAGTCCAATGAATTATGGTAAAAAGACGAAAACAACAAGGCAGCTAGTGAACTGTTATGCCTGTCATTACCGGATCCAATGTTAAGCTTGCACACGGATTTCCATTTAATCGTGCTATCAATAGAAGCATAACGACCTTACACAATAATGCATTGAAATGTAAGTATGTAAGATGAGATTTAATAAGTAGGTAAATGAAACGTCGATATGACTGCTTGATAGGTTTATTGAAATGCCTTTGCACTAGAAATAGATATAATTTCAATCTTAATGTGTTACCTGGTTCTTCTGAAATTGGTTTAATTAAAGGAAAGCAATGATTGCTGCGAGCTTTTGAGCAAGAATAAATATATACCAACTTGTGTTGAAAGACGTCACTTGAGTGAAGGTAAATATATACGTTACGGATGAAAGACGCCATTTCTTGCCTACTTAGAATGAGTTTATCGTTCACAAAGCTTACAAGGCGGCAAATGACAGTAGTGATCTATTATGATCTAAACAAACGAAATCTTTGTTTACAATTCAGTTATGACTGATAACATGATGTATGTTAGATATTCAAGGCAAGTGCCATGCATGTTAGCCCGAAAGTCTTGTGAAGTTTAAAAACTATTAAAATTACTTTAAAAAAATTATGGACCAGACAAGGAAAAATGTTTTCTTGTAGACAGAGTTTGCTAGAGTTACTGGATATTCAAGTCCATTAAACATGATAAAGACACATTTTTAACTAAACGTAATATTTTCCAGATACCATACACTGCCCGTAAATATGTTCAACATACATACAACCAGTCCATCACCTTCAAGAACAGAATAAGTACTGTCTATTGACATAACGCGGGTCCGTCAATGGCGTCCCTACAGCACCATTCACCAGAAGTTACACAGTTTCTGCATAATTATGAACTATCCTACTCACAAAAAGTATTACATAAACTGCAGAAATGGCATCGCGCAGTCGTACATGTACGTGCCAGTGGCGTTCTACTATTAGTCCCTGTAGGCACCGGGCCTACAAGTTGATCAAGAAAATAACATTTTGAAAAGTTCCAAAAAATACAAAAAAAACTGGGGTGGGGAAAGGGCGATGTTTTAAGCCCTATGGTCGAATCAAACGTGTATTTTAGGTATTCAGTTTCCTTTATGATACTTTTATTCGCTCAGATGTATATATGCATGTTCCAATACTCAGTGATTTAAAGCTTTATTTGTTTTACTGTATAGTATGTAGAACGCTTACAGTAACTGTTGCCTCTTTTCATTGTGACACTAAGTCAAAGCGCTTTATCGTACAATCACATTGATGTCTGTAATGTTTACATCGGCAATTCGCGGTTGTTTTAAGCCGGCAAAAATGTCATTTGTTTTATTTGATACTCCTTATTGTGATGTTTTTACCAGAGTCTGGTAGACTCGTTGACCTAGATGACAATGCCAAACTATTATTGCCCTCAAAATCTTGGGCTGCTGTTCACATCCAGGTGAGCCTAACGTTTTATTCTTGTGTAATCTGGTGTAAGATAGAAAATTATAGTGGAAAAATCGAAATAATTTGATGTAAGTAACTATTTATTGATAAAATATATATGATAACTATCAAGATTAAACTGAATACTTAGAAACGAATATAAAAAAACCGCCGTTAGTCGTTATTCTAAAGTATACTTCAGGAAAAGTAAAGCGCAGCACACTAAACAACTGTGCATTAATTCTTAGGCAGCACATCTTTGAAAAAATATAAAGTGTGAATTGTTTGCATTACCCTGTTTTACTTGAATGAATTTAAAGCTTGTTATATATATGTTTCCCTTCTTTGGTTTACATTCATTGTTGGGAAGTAACGGCGTTTTAACGAGATCTGGTTGAAATCAAATCAATGGCTGGTCTTCTTGGTTTCCATGTATTCAGTCATGCGCGCCCCTTGTCTGATCTACAGAACCCAACGGCGTTGAATGACTAGAAAAAAAACCCATATGAACACATGTTGTCCCGCCGCCATTGCGCAGGTAAAGCTCTCAAGAATAGCATCGTCATGGCTTTGTGGACATTGCAAAGGGAAAAAGGATTCTATTGTTATTCTATGAAAGTTGTCCTCTACAGCGAAGGACAATTATGAAAACAGTGCATGACAGCGGATTTGCATTTTCGTTCTCGGGAAAACGTTTGGAGGCATTTGTCACGGAGTTGTCTAAAGACCCCGTCACACGTGCTGAATTAGTGGGTCGACAGAAGCTGAAGACCCTCCGTGAAACGACATGGATGAGCCGTCTAGACGCAGTCATAACTTTCAAACAGGCATTTCCAGTTGTCGTTCACGCCCTGGAAACTCTAGAGGCTGACCATGTCGATAAGGCTGGGGAGCATGTGCGTGCTATACTGCGATTGGATTTTATCAGTACTTTTGCTGTCTAAGAACACGTCCTCAATATTTTTGTTGGAATGACTAGAATGCTTCAAGAGGTATGTTAATATAGTCGATATGTCGTCGTACTTAAATAATAACATGGAGATCAATAAAATCATCTACATTGCGTGTACGGTATTGAACGTCACTTTCTTTCTCTGCATTCCATGGAGCATAATAATCATTCATATACAATGAATTATATTATTATAATTACGCATTACTAGTATACTTAATTAGAATTCATATGGCAACGACCAAATGACTTTCTGTAGACAGGGGTAGCCGAACACTTGCATTGTTTGCAATATAAAAAGACAGCTTCAGTAGCTTCTTGTCTCACCTTAATGCAATATCTGATTTATGAGATGTCAATACATGTGCAAACGTAGGCCAGTGAGTATTACAAAAGTTGTACGTACGTATCTTACATGTCACCATGGACTTGTTAGAGGCTGTGCGTGAAGCTAGTGTGCGGTAGGCATTCTACGTGCAGAGCAACACAACGATGCGCTGTTTGATGCAAAATACCAGAAAATCGTTGACATTGCGGCAAAAAATATTGGGGAAAATGCTATTTTAGGGTAAAATGGTTGATCGAAAGGGTAAATGATTAAACTATTATCTTAATGCATATAAAATGTTGGTTTACGCACTTTTATTTCCGAATCACCCCATACCAGTATTTTTTGTTTTACGACCAATTAACTAATAAACATAGCGCTTTTTAACCCTTATATCCGTATAATAGTATTAGTTAACTAGTCAACCTTTGTTAGACAGACGCAGCAAATGTTTAACGAATATTATTTTGATAAATCATTGACATTTAATTTTTACTGCTATATTAAATGGTATACATACGGACGCAAACTGGCACGAAGTCGATAATGACAACATCAACAGTTATTTTTCACAGTAAGTGTATTCGTACAGATTGGTGCAAGAGTATGGCGTCAGGCCGCCTGACAGCGTAACACAACCAATTACCAGATTCGGAAACTTCTTTGTTCAACCTTTTCGCTGACCATCTTCCTGAGGACGTTAGTAACTGGGCCATGAGCAACCATGACTGTTTTTGTGCACAGATGCTTATGCTCTCTATAATCGGGAACCTGAATGATGGACACGTTGATTCGATATACACAAGTTTACAGTGAGGATATGCATTTATACAAAGATGAGTTTCCGGGTTAAAATTCGACGTTGCGCTGGAGGGTGCGGTGGAGTCAAGATGGCGACAGACCAGGGCTATCTCTACTTGACAATATATCTAAGGCCGCATATGCTGGGATTCACAAGGTACTGTCTGTATCGCTCACAATGCCGGCACATTTTTCACATTCACAGTGAAAGTGATATTACCGTTGCTGTTGTTCTCAACATTTGTTTTTTGTTAAATGCAGACATGGACTTAATTTTACATTCACCATGGCTAAGGCATGATTTATCAGGATCAGATAAGTTTGTATCGTATCCAATTCCTAGTTTTCATGATTGTTTTTATAACTCTCCACAAATACTTTGGAACACGCATATTGCTCTTTTCAATCTTCAATTGCTTCCGGCTTCTTTGGAAACCCGTCTATGGGCCAACAAGTTGAAAATAGCTAGCTACGCCCCTACGTGCACAGGATCGAGTCGTCTTCACAAACGACAAGTCAGACGGCCCGCCTTGACCTAAATGCGGGTGATGACGGTGTGGGATCGAGTGTTTTTTTTAAAACTAAGTGACAGCTATACTGTCTGAAATGAATTACACCCTACATTTACAACAAGGGGCCATGATGGCCCTTAATCGCTCACCTGAGGACACAGGCTTTTAGTAGGCTCATATCTGGCCTCAAGTAATTGAGTTATTTACTTTAGAAATCTTTGGTGAAGATTGGGCCATTAGTGTGACCACTGGGTTGATAACATTTTCTAGAATTTTACCCAGTAACCTACTAAATCAATTTAAACGACTTCAAAATATATGTAAGGTTCATACTGGCAAACATTCTGGCCAAGTTCGGTGAACATTGGGCCATTAACGTGTCCTCTTAGTGTTTTCACAAGGTTTTCCTAAAATGTGACATAGTGACCTACATTTGGACCCCACATGACCCGATAATATACCCATCTAAGATTTCATGCAGACAAACAATATAATCAAGTTTGGTAAAGTTTTTATGCAGACAAACATTCTGACCAAGTTTGGTGAAGATTGGGCTATAAATGTGGTCTCTAGTGTGTTCACAAGCTTTTTCTAAGATTTGAGCTAGTGACCTACTTATTGACCCCACGTGACCCAATAACGAACTCGTCCAAGATGTCATGCAGAGAAACATTTTGACAAAGTTTGATGAAGATTGGCCTGTAAATGTGGCCTCTTTTGTGTTTACAAGATTTTTGTAAGATTTGACCTAGTGACCTACCTTTTGATCCCACATGACCCAGTTATGAACTCATCCAAGATTTCATGCAGGCAAACATTTTGATCAAGTTTGGTGAAGATTGGGCCATAAATGTGGTCTCTAGTGTGTTCACAAGCTTTTCTAAAATTTGACCTATTTTTCGACCCCTTGTGACCCAATAACAAAATCATCCAAGTTTTAATGCAGACAAACATTCTGACCAAGTTTGTTGAAGATTGGGGTATAAATGTGGTCTCTAGTGTGTTCACAAGTTTTTCTTAAAATTTGACATAGCGACCTACTTTTCGACACCAGGTGACCCAATAAAGAACTCATCCAAGATTTCATGCAGACAAACATTCTGACCAAGTTTGATGAAGATTTGATATAAACTGTAGCCTCTAGTGTGGTTTCACAAGAACTATACTAGACAAGAACACTGTAGTTCATGCAGGTAGAATGCATGTTGACAGTATTTCAAGCAACACAGTACAGTTAAATAATATAGTTTGACTAAAAAATCCAGCAATTTTTCTGTGGATAAAAAATGGCCTCAACAATATCTAGGCCGTTATCATTGACAAAAAAATTGCACTTAAAATAGCAACTAGGTTGTAATGATATGGAAACCCTGCTGTCTACTTGATATAATTGCTTGCCTGCAGCAAGACAGACCAATATATTGCAATAATGGTGGTGATTGGATTTCCAGTGCACCTGCCTAATCATCAAGCTTCCTTATCAATTCCATATAATTCAATGTTGTTCCATATTCCAGAAGATGTGCAAATGATGATGCACTCAATCAATTGCAAACTACTGCACATGCACAATAATAATGCATCACTGATCTTTTCTCAAGTTACAAAAATGCAAAAGAAAATTAGGATTTCTTCAAATAGCTTCTTATGTAAGATAGGTGGTTCATGTGTTTTGTTGTTGTTGCTGTAAATAGGACCAGTTGCCCACTCACATGTTACTGATGAATTTCTTAGTATATGTTAGGGTGTTTTCTGTCAATGTCTAACACACAAGTAATTGATGGGTCAGTGATATCTGTCAAAAAACTATGCTCCATAGACATTGGGGAGGGAGTTTGAACAAAAAAAAGGCAGTACTTATATTTCCCATTTTATTGAGCTATTTTAAAATGCATTATTAGCAAATATGTTATGATTTAAGGCTTCATATACAAAACAAAAAAATTAATATTAGGCTAAATTTATTCAAGGCTGGCCATTTTGCAGACCCAGAGTTGAAATACTGACCATGTTACAACATGCTTGTTTTCTTATTTTCACAAGCTACAGGTATATACAAAATATAGAGTTTGTTTAATTAACAAATATTGATGTAAACACTGTTTGATTTTGAAAAAGCTACACACGATAACAGCTTTAATGAATATTAAATGTACATGTCAATTTAACTTTTGTTTTAATGTGAATGGGTTATGTATCATGAAAATAATATATAATAACATAAAATCAATGAACAGGTTCAATATCAATAAAGTAAAAACATTGAATATACAGTGATTGTTGTATTATTTCAAATGACAAATTGTCCAACTGTTTATGCACTTTATAACTGCGACAAACACACCATCTTACATACAACACACTACTACCCAGTTCACAAAAGAAACATTTGCATAGTAGGCAGCAGCTTCTTATGGTTTTATTGGATCATCCAGCTTATCTTATTGCTGACACATTCTACTGAAGACCATTAAACACTAATAGATATTTTAATGAAGACCATTAAACACTAACAGATAGTTATCTAAAAAAAAACTTTATTTGAAAAAGAAAACACTTAAAAGGTTCTAAACACAGTTATATTTAGAGGTTTCCACCTATAGGGCCTTATTATTTACATATAAAAAAGAAGAGGACATGTTTTTATATTGGTACAATCAATACTGCCTTAATTGCATACATTTAGACAAAAACATCATAATTCTTAAATGCAACAGCCATTGTACCGATGTAAACAATGCAGTAAATGCAGAAAACTTAGATATAAAGGAGGTTTTAGAAACTTGCTTTAAGCCAATTTGTGGATTTCCCTAACGGATACAGATTTCATTGTTGTTGTTTTTTTTGTGTGTTTTTTTTTAATGGTACTTAATTTTTTGTACAAAACCTGGTATAAATAAAATCTTACAAAACCTGGTGTAAATAAATTAATTGTGCTGTTCATTTCCTTGAGATTCCTTATTGTTATTGTCTAACTTTTATCATGTCTGTGTACACTTTTCTTAACGGTAAACAGGTATAATGTTACCTGTGTGAACCAATCAAATAAGCATCAAATCATTAAACATACATATATACATGTATAACACAAGATGACACATGTACAACAATGCAGGACTCTTATGTAAGCTATGAAACTTGGCTTATAAATTGTACAACAAAAAGAGACACAGAATTAGTTACAGATTATCTTTTAAGTTTAAATGAATACCTGTAAAACTTATTTTTTTATATCCGGTAACACTTTATGTTTCAAAAGATACTGGACAACTAAACATGATAAAATAAACAAATATAATAACATCAAAACAAAGGTACAAAAAGTTGTAGAAATGTAGCAAAGACAAATACATTTTCATGATAACATGCAAGACTTTACATTCCTGAATCTAAATAACTACTTATACTTTAGACAAAACAAGTTAATTACAATAATTACTAGCAAAACTTCCAGCCTCTCTGTTGCACACTATGACATGAAAATTTCAGATGTACTGGCTTTCTAAATGCTAGTAACAGTGAAAAACAGAACACCAATCCCTGCTATACATGTACATTTATGACGTAAAGGTGCAACAGACACGTAATATTCATAATCAGCTGCCAAGAAAGTATATCATCAACATACACATGCCAAGATGAGACTATGTCCTTATGAAAGAAGGATCTTATACAATTGCAACCAGCTTAAGGGTAATAGGTATAGGTTTAATATGAGTAGCCTGGTCCTGCAGTTCAGGTAATAAATGAACGGTCCTGTTAAACATTATTATTTTACATTATGTTCAGCTGACAAGTTTATTTTTTTCATATCAAAGAATCTTCCTTTAAATGTGCATATACATTCACAAGCTAATGAATGGGAAGATTTCGCCAGTAAAACTCCTCAGACATAGCATCTTTCTTGTCTTTAGAAGTAAATTTACCTGGCAACCCTGTTTGCTTGAAAGGTATTTTTGGTAGCTGGTGGAAGCCTTATTTCCATCATGTCAGACATTTGAATTAAACGATATCTAACATACAGCACAAGAAGACCCACAGTCTCAATATTCTCTCTATTAACATTGGTTCAAAGGGATCACATACATAGAAGTCACTAAGGTTTCTCTCTGTCGTTATGATTGCCGACATCTCAGCACACTAGAATATCAATTTATACACACAAGAATGCCACTCTGGCCCCTACAACCAAGGATGCCAGGCCGGGTCCATCCTACACAGATTGTCTGGACTGTTGGCTGCAGCCACAAGGGTGTTTACACGACTTTCAGCACTCTCAAACATTGCAAGATCTGCAGGAAGACAAAATACATAAAACAAATAAAAAACATAGATTACATACATAACTTTTATAACATTTATCTACTTCTGAAGTTTTATTTCTATTGTATAACTGGTTAAGAAACCAAAGGAATTTTGTGGATAAACATAAGAAAAAATGAAATCTAGTTTAAAAGGTAATGTTTACAGTATATATGTTACTTGTTTCAACATACTTTGTCTACTTGCTTAGTTATTTGACCAAGTTTCTGTTAAGAATTAATTTTCTCAAAATACTAAACTTAATAACAACAGGTGAATTATTCTCTAGCCTTGCAGTGATTGCAGAGACAGCCATGCTCTGATGCAATTATATATAACTAGAAAACACACAATAACACCTAAGAATGTTGGACTTACTCTGTAGCCTTGTAGTGATTGCAGACACTGCCTTGTTTACCATGGTGATTAACTGGTCCCCCTCCATCTCGCTAGGCTCCGAGCCGGGTGCCACCTCCTCCTGCTTCTGCTCATAACGAGAAGTATACATCCTTCCTAATGCTCTGTTTTCACATACAGACTTCGCCAAAAATATAGCTTTAAAAGGGTGTTTGTTTTATTCTTTAAAGACTTTTATATAGTGATTAGATCAGAAAAACAAAGCTAAAGACCACCAGGAGGTTACAAAAGACCCTCAAAAACAATCAAAACAATTTAAATCATACCAACTGTTTTTTGTTTTATTTTATTTAGTAAATGTCAACTGACAAAGTAATTAAATTTTATTTGTTTGCCAACATGAGATATTACCTGTTATCCAAATTTGTATATTATCAGGATGCAGAAGACAAAATGGATTAGAAAACCTATAGTCTCTAACCCAATCTATAGTCTCTAACACAATCAACTAACCTTCTTGTGCCAGGTGATATATTCATCTCTGAGTATGGCTCGCAGGAAGCTGGGCAGTTTATACTGAGGTTGAACAAAGCAGCGAGCTGATGCCACCATGGATGCTGTGAGTGGGCCTGTAACGCCAGTGGATGTTAAGAATTCTGCAATGTTGGGCGTCAGCCTTATAGGCACTGGTCTATTGGCATCTAGGTCACCTGGAAAAAGTTTAGATAAGACTGTCATATTTTGAATTTCCATTAGTGTAGTGCAATCAAGGTTAATTTTACCTCTACATCCTGCATCCTATATGCATTAAAACTGCTAAGGACGCATTGTTTTCAAGAATGTTCGTCCATCAGATGCAATTCAGAATTTTCTCCCGTGTATATAAACAAAATTGCGAAATTCTAATCGATACTTCAGGAGCGGTCAGAGGGAGGTTACTTTGTGCATTTGCACGCAAGTATATTATTTACGAATCACTGTACACAAAAATTACGCATTTGGATTTGTTGAAAGAGTTTTTTTCATTATCACTTGTGCGTTGTGTCATCTGCTGAGATGACCGAACATCGAAATGCCTCCTAAAAAATGTAAAATTGAATCTGATGATCACAGACAAAAGTAATTTTTTTTTATGCATGAAACAAAAAAATTTGCAGATAACGAATGCAGTGATACATGTACTGTTATGAAAAACAACTCAGTCGGTTCTCAGCATTCTGAATCCGACGCCAGGGACAGTGGTATTGACGTTAAGAAAACAAGAACGTTCCTGTTTAAATGGTTAGGCTCTGTTCTTGGTTGTGCTACGAAAAAAAAAAAAATCATGTTTTGTGAAAGGTGTGACAACTGCAGTTAAATGCTCCATGGTAAAAGCTGCGAAAAATACCAACTTCCAGCATTCTACATTTGCAAGACATGCGACATTGTGGGAGCACCAACGTTGTAACCCGGCTCCAGAACTGAGTAAAAGTATGACTATAATGACCAAAAAGTTGATCTCCTCACAAGACAAGGCAATTGTAGGTAGGCAGGCTTTAATATTTAATACTCTAAATAGATTACTATCGAATACCTCCCATTAGACAAGTTCCACTCACTCGTCCATGCTGTTACATGGGTTTGATGTTAAGAATCTAGAGCTTCTCCAGAAGAGCAAGATAAATTATGAGTCCCAGTTTTCTGTGAATGAGTTATTAGATTGTTTGAGCCATGTGGCAGAAAACTTTGTCAGAACAAAGGTGCAGGCTTCTCCCTTTGTGACTATTCTGTCAGATGAAAGAATGAATATTTCCAATACTAAGAGACAAGTCATATATGTCCAGACTTTGAATGCAGATTTAAAGCCAGAGACTCATTACATCTGCAATATTGAATGTGAGGATGCCAGTGGACTTGGAATAGACATCATAAGAAGGCTTTCCCTAACATGATTAATCTGACATTCGCAGTGCACTGCTGGCTGTGAAAGGGGCTTTTTAGCCCAGAATAGAATTTTCACCAAGTCTAGGTGTAGGCTGTGTCAGCATAAACTTATGCAGGTGAAGCTCTGCAGTGGTAAAATAGACTTTGACGAGGCTATCCAGTTATGGAAATCCTTCAAAGATCGGAGGCTCTATGAGCTTCATTGAAGTAGTAGTACTATGAACTGGTACTTATTAGGTGTAAGCCTTAAAGGTGAAGTTTAAATGTATTTTATAGAGCTTTTTTGAGATGAGAAATAAAAAGTTTGAAATACTGTACACTGCTGTTATTTGTACAATCATTTTGTTGACAGTTTTATTTGGGACCCATAGTTTGCTTTGGGACCCATAGATCTGAATCCTGTGGGTCCTTTGGACTCACAGCTCACAATTCTAAAATTAACACTGTGCAATAGGTATTGTTTGATACATTAAGTATTTCAAACATCGCAATTGCTTTTTTTTTTGTCTTAATTGCTAATTTTCTAATTTGGTTCCTGTCATAAATATGGTTTGCGGTTTAAGATGTGTCCTAAGGAGAATGAAACTACCATAATCCAGATATAAAGAAGACAACTCTGAAATCAGTAAGCAAACAACTGATAGGAGCAAACAGGTTTTACCTTTTTTATTCCTTAAGCATGTGAGGAGATTATTGTTTTTCTAGAAGGATAGTTTGCAAAATCTGTAATATTCCTGTCTTGTCAAGTCACTTACTTAACTGGATGTCAAAACTGAACTAACATGTGATGACATAGAAACAACTTTGCATCCATCAGAGACTAGTGAATAACCAGAATATCTGAATTGTTAAGTAGCATGGAAATTTTATCCCCCTGAGACCCACCTGTCTGATCGTCGATGTCAAACTTGAAGTATGAGATGTTGATGTAACCACAGTCTTGGTGCAGGTACATCATGTCTGGGTTCATCCGAGACAGGTGCAACACAAACTCGGCAAAGCCCATCAGAGCCAGCTGGATCGTAAACTGGAACATAAGTGTCATTTGGGATATACTTCTCTGTATTCCATATGTATCACTTTAACTTACAATTATATCATGATGAAGCAATATTTATATCTATAACACTCAGTCATTAAGATTAAGCAAGTTTTATAGAAAACTGTAAAGAAAACTAAAGACAGTTTCAGATAAAATGAAAAAAAGAAGCCCAACTAAATAATTAAACTACTGTTACCACTTATGATTATTGACATTATATGGCCAAATATCTCAAAACATTGACCACTCTGCCACCAACCCCATCATTAAATCCAACAACTCCTCCCACGACTTCCAATACAGCAAAAGCAAAGTCAGCCAGCAGTCAGTACACCATCAACACTTTTTGGTCTCCTATCTTCATTGACTATTCACCAATTAATCTTGATTGTTTTTCTGCCAGTATTTTGTGACATTTACTAAAAATGTTAACCCACCACTGCAGCAATTGTCTACAGTATCCCAAACATGTCAATGTAACAACACTCACAGTTTTCCTGAATATCCAGTAGTCTGTGGCATCAAGAAAAGTATGCAGGGTCCATTCCTTCAGCAGCCCACGGGGCACCATGTTATTCTGTACTTCTTTCAGAATATCTCGCAGTACCTGCTGACTGGCCTGGGTTCCCCGTGCCTGCACTGTCAACAGACGCTCGTAGTAACGAGCGATAGGAGCATCATGCTCTATACCTCTCTTACTGCATCGCTGTTGTTTAAAAAGTATTTGGTTAAAAGTTGATTTAAGAATAAAATAAAGAAAAATAAGTTCTAGCATCTACACTAAAAATTTCTGCTGTGAATCAAATTGTAATAATTTTTTTTTTAATAATGCTTTCTTCATACATCATATTTATGCAATGAAAATCATCATTAAAACAATACTAATGGTTTTAAGGAGGTAATTTTTTAATTTCACTTTTTAACTTTCCTTTTTAAGGCATATTTGTGTGACTGTCACTTAGATTTGAATTAAAGCCTGCCTACTGTAATGACTTGCATATTAAAGCCTGCCCACCTGAAATTACTGGGACATTAAAGCCTGCCGACCTATAAAACCTTGCACATTAAAGCCTGCCCCCATGTTATGGCTTGCACATTAAAGCCTGCCAACCTGTTAAACCATGCACATTAAAGCCTGCCCCCCATGTTATGGCTTGCACATTAAAGCCTGCCAACCTGTAAAACCATGCACATTAAAGCCTGCCCACATGTTATGGCTTGCACATTAAAGCCTGTCCACCTGTAATGACTTGCACATTAAAGCCTTCCCACCTGTTATGACTTGCAAATTAAAGTCTGCTTCCTGTGATTGGCTTACCTGTTTGTAGACATCCAGTAGAGATATGGAGGCAGGGTTGTCTTCCACCAATCTCATCTGTGGGGACACAGCCACGACACGGGGAACTGTGAAGTATAACATCCTTCGACTTGTCTCCTGGGAAATATAAACATAGGAAATAATAATATAATGTTTTACTTTTAATATAAATATTAATACTTAGTTGTGATATAACAAATATAAAAATATTCTATAATCATGATGTATACCAACTTAGTATGATGATAGCATGATAATGTTATACAGCAATCTGCAGTTAGAAAGACTTGTTGACAGAACATATTCATATTAACATAATATAACCTTTTATTCTAAGGACTGATGACCATAACAAACAATTACTAAAAAGGTTTTTGACAGGGACGGTCTCTGAACTTACGCTGGTAGGTTGTAAAGTTAACACTGTAACCATTGAGATAAAAAGCAACTCTCTTGCCCAGTGGTCAGGTATTGTTTAAAATCTGTGATTTCCACTCTTTTCTGGACAATGAACAATGACTTATAGACAAGGACAAGCACATATTCAACAAAAGCAAGCATTAATTGGAAATGGAGATATGTAAACATGATAACTATATACCTCTAGCACACATAAGTCTGGTGTCAAAGACAAGCACAAAAGTACCATTTTGTGAAGCATACTGACCTTTTGTTTTGTCAGGAAGTGATTAAGCATTCTAAGAAGCTGCAGAACTCTTTCTTCACGGCGTGATTCTGTGAGGCATGCATCATTCACCACCAAGTAGGGGTAGATCTGAAGAAAAAAATAAAAGCATTTTAATAAAGTTTGATATTTCTGTTTAATTAACTAGTGAAATACTTTTCAATTCCATCATATCACTCACTCCCTTATAAACAAGTTCAAGCCAGTATTTAAGCATACAAATGTACTTTAGAACACTGGTTGTCTCAGGTGCTATAATCACACCAGGGAGTTAAAGGTGCCAGGGTAAAATATTGTCAATTAACAATTATGTTAAGCTAGTTTCACTGATTGCACTTAGTTTAAGTTATTTATTTGCTTGCTTGATGAAGGGATATGATAAATATTGGTAACATATAAACTGTTCTATTTTACAACGAAATTATCTGTTAAAAAACATCTAACTGCAAACAACAAAGCAACACTGAAACTGTTAGGATCTTTGCTATTTATTAAGCATCTTGAATTGTTTTCAGTCAATAAACATTCAAAATATCACAAATTGTTAAGTGTATACAACAATTCAACATAAACTCACCTTGCCATTATGGCCCCTGATATACAGTCGTCTAGCGGCTGTGTTGTGTTTCTGGACAATTTCTACTCGAGGCATAAACCGGGCTATCCTCACATAGTAGTTGCTGTGCTGTTACCACAAAAGCAAACATTCATTTCTCTTGTCAACTCAACATATTTGAAATCTTTTATAAAGTTAACATCTATAATTCAGATAAATTCATGTACAATACATTTGCTGCTCCAAACATTTAAATGTCATCTAGATAATGGTAGCCATAATGCTAACACAATGTTTATTATGCTTCTGTGGCATGGTAACAGGGATGGAAAGCTTAAGCAGTTGGTTAGCTCAGTCGGTAGAGCATTCATCTGGATAGTGATGGTTCCTGGGTTCAAGCCTCGGAGAGACTGAAAATTTTCCTCTGTATGTTACATTAAGCCATACTTATTATATTAAAAAAAACTTCATTATAACACTGTAGATATGGTTAATATCAATATGATTTAACATCACGACCAAGACAAAGAAATCAAACTCGCCTACAATGGACCATTCCACAGTATGTATGTAACAGCTCCCCTTATTGTTTGACAGTTTCTGATCATATCTAGGTCATGTGCTCACAAACAGTTATCACAGACATAATACACCAGTTACTTTGTGCGCAGTATGTCAACCATTCACCAATAATTAGATATACCAGCTTATAGAAACATACGTAACTAACAGTTTAGGAACCGTTTATTACACCATGGATGTACCTTGGGGCCACAACTTTCTAACTCAAAACTGGCCAGCCAGAAGATATTTCACTGTCTAGCAACATTTTATTTGACCTCTTCACTCAGATGATTTCATACTATTAAACTTGTGCCTTATAAAAGTACCTTGGGTAGCAGGAACTCCCCTGGTAGCTCCACCTCGGCTGTACTGAGAGAGAAGTTGCTCAGGAATCGACATTTCTCCTCAATTAGGAACGACCTGTTACAGGAACACATGGTGTTTGGGATGTTTATATCATAGACATTTGTTGTAATTCAAGGTTTTATATTAATTTCTTTCTTGTTATGAATATTTTTGTCAAATATATTTGTTATTAATGATGTTTTAATCCTTGTTCACTTTAAGGAAACGTCAGTAAAATTGAAAAAAATATATAAAAGTTCTTTAATGATAGAAATAAAAACAATAAAACAAACAAAAGTTATAAAAAATTTCCTCAGGTAAAAAAAAATAAAATAAAAAGCATCACTAATTGGACAAAATAATTTCATTTGTTAATCATTTTGTATCATGATATAAATGTGCCATCAACAGTACTACTTCAGAAGTAAGGATGAGGACGTCAATGTGCTTATCAAACATACTTAGGCAGCAGTTTCGTTTTGGCCTCCAGGATTTTGATCCATTTTTTCAGCTTGTTGATAAGGTTGTGTAGCTTCGTACTTCCAGGCACACTAAAACATACACATACATGTACAAACACTAAAACAGTAAGCTAGGGGTTTCTCACCCATTTTCTGTTTGTAAAGCTTTCTAGATTCATCATCAGAAATAATCTTAAAAGGTGCAATAACTCCTCAATTCTTAACTAAGCATAAAAAAGGGCCATTTTTCTTTGATACAATATATATGATTGTGAAATTTACCAAAACTGATAAAAATTCTTAACAAATAGTGTCCATGGACAGACAGATGGACAACTGATTCTTGAATACTCCTCTCAAACTAACTGACCAGTGTAGCAAAAGCATTTCTAAGCTGAATTTTTTGTTGAATTATCATCTTCATTAACAATGATTCAGTTCCACTTTAAGCAGGTGTAAAGTGTAACCTTGATTAAGTATATTGTGAAAACAACTTAATTATGCTGATTTTAATCTAACAAACTAACCTACACAAGAAAGTCTGAATCTTGTAAAAATTTATCATGAATCTAAGGTTGCGAATTATTGTCTTGAACTAAGCTTCTGAGCTGGTTATAAAAGATGTACCTGAAATCAAAATCCGTTGTAAACTGACTCTTCATCTTTTGGAAGATTGGATCCTGTGCTGTTGCCTGGGCTCTCCTTGCTAAGGACTCGGAGGCTGCGCTAGAGAAGGTCGTCACGACATTGGAAACATTCTCAATCCCAACACCAAATGTACTGACCAGTTTCTTCACAAAGTTCAGGGTGTGTGGTGTTATGGTAGCATCTGCCACTGTATTGGGAGATAAACAACAAAATGTAAGAAGAGAAAAAAATGAACTTCCATTTAAGATGAAAGTATTGAATAACAGGAAATGTTTGTAAAACATATATGTCCTTTTTGCTACCTCGTTCCACTGACCCCACATCCTTCAATGGGTAACATTAAAAGGATGTGCCAGCAAAACAACACTATTTATTGAAACTATTTCTGTTCAAGTCTTGAGAGTGGAGTCATACAACTTAATGCAAAAATATACAAATTCAATAAATGCTAATTATGTAGCTAAAACCCTGAACAATGTCTATAACTGATGCAAGATTTATCACACCTAGATTTGCATATAACAAACACCTCACAGACATGCACAAATATGATACAATGGCAGATTCACATTTAAAACGATCCACCCTTACCTGAGGCCCTGTTTTCAAATGCCACAGCGTAGCATTTGGCGAGCCCCTGTCTCAGTTGTCGAAGAACCTCCTCATACCAATTCTCCCGGAACCAGACCATCTGGTCCACTATGCCCTCCAGGGATGATAGGATGGTTGGGTGTAACTCCCGCTGCATGTGCATTATCCGGCTACAGCGCCACATGGGGGCAGGCGCCCGTATAGGCCCAGCATCAGACTGACCTGGTAGTCGACTGGAAGTGGTGGTAGGTGTAGCAGCTGAATCTAGGAGGGAGTTAGAGTTAGAAAATAACTAACACAGTTTACATCACAATTACTTATAGGCAAGCCATTAGACTCACCATTGTTCAAACAGTTTTGTTGAAGCAATAGATTTATTTCCTAGCCCGAAAACCAACAAAACTAAAACCCCTTTGTAGTATAAAAAACAACAGACTATTACCTCATTATCACTAAATAATGTTCACTAATGAAAAAATTGAGCGTTGTTTTGTTGCATATACAAGACAGGATGAAACCCTTGAGTAAGATGTTTTACCAGGGAAGCTTGTCAAATAGGTCACCAGTGAACAATTGAATAGATAAATGGAATCTGTAGCACAGATGTCGAAACTACAAGTGAAATCACCAGTATATAGATAGGCACTTACCAGTGCTAATGGTTGGTTCAGGAGTGGTGGGTGTGGTCAGAGCCTGAGAGCTGGGCGACAACAGTTGGGGGCCGGCACTACTGCTGGTAGGATTGGCTGCAGTTGTTGCAGCCACAGTGGTAGGTGTGGCCACCTGAGAGTTGCTACGGCTGAGAGCACCAGCTATCTCTCCACCACTCTTGTCTAGGAAAAAATACATATGCTGACTTGTTGCAAACTTGCAGACACAAAATAAAATTGATCTAACTTAATTAAACAACAACAGCAAAAAAACAGAGAAAAAAAAAAGCACTTACATCTCTCTCGCTGCTCTATCTTCAGAGTAAGGTAGAGTGTGCGGATTGGGAAGTACACAGCCTGGGGATACATCCTCCCCACTTGACTCAGCAAGTTCATGATGAGACGACCCTCATTACGCACCAGGCATGTCAACAGCTGTGGGATCCTGGACAATACAATATTTTAAAATCAAATATGGGAAGATTTTTTTTGTCGGTTTATTCATCAACAGAATTTCTATTACAATCAAACATTGTTTATTTAAACCCTGGTTTTCTGAAACTGAAGCATTATTCGAAGTCATTGGGCAGGCCTGATGTTTTTCCTGTATATTTATTTTTTATTTTAAAAACCCTCCGATTATCTATTTGCATTACTCAAAGTTTCTGTGTTACCTACGGTCAGTTTTGACCCGTGACATACAGTTTAATGCTTATTTCACACAAAGTATCCCAAGCTCATTTGTGTCACCAGTCGGCCAATGTGTATTGTCACCTGTTAAACCTGGAAGTAACATGTTGTTTAGTTTGACAATCAATTACAATGTATTAGGAATGAAGCGGAGTTCCAATCCAATTCAAGACTGACTTGTATTCCCTATGTCTCACAGCAGTTTTGTAAACTGTCAGGGTGGGTAGGTATATATACTGACCAATATTGCCACATAACCGTTATGTGTTGTATGTTGCTGTTGGTTGATGACAATAACTTGTTCATGTATATTCGACAATGTGTTATATCCAGGTACGAGAGGCCCCGGGCAGATATAGGGCTGTCTTCACTGTGTATAGCATGCTGTGAACACCTAGCATGACACCACACCTAGTCATGTGCAAACCAGGCATGGAATTACCCTGAATGTTGCTTGAACATTGGCAAGGAAACTATACCACTAACATCTTTTACTGTTTTTATATTGAGGCCCAGGATCAAGTCTCATACCTGGAGCCCACACTCTACTGACATTGCGCTACCAGACCAGATCTAGTATAGAAAGCAAGCTGTTATTTCCTGATTGTCTTTCTTCTGCAATCATTCTGAGGATAAGGATTTTTTTGCATTTGGGGAAAGTAAACAAATACTGAACAGATAACGGAAAAGACACATTAAAGTATTTTTCTTAAAAGATAAGACAAAACCCAGCAACAGACAGCCTTACCATGGCAGCCACTGGACTGGTGGAACCCCAATACAGTATTTATCGACGGCCTCGGCCAGAGTAGATTTCTCATCATCATAAGTCAAGAGCCAGATCACCTTAGCCAGGTACTTTCGAGACTTGCTCTCATTTTGATGTCTACAGGCATGCAGGAAACATGTGATGGCTGATACACCAAGGTTGATTTGTCTGGAGAAATAAAAATAGAGTATTTGAGAAATTGTATACGATTAAATAAATCTATTATTTTTATTGATAAAATGTAGTGAAAAGATCAAACTTCTTGTAACAAATGCATTTAAAATTTTCATCAGCATGACTTACATTGCAAATCTGTAGTTACGTTTACTAAAAAATAAATGAAGTCATACACTACTGACTCTGTTCTATAACTGATTATGAATAATTGTACTATATTTGCTCGCCCATATGTTGATAATAGAAAATTGTCTTCAAAAGACAGGTTGTCTTATGTGCATGTTTACAAAACCTTAAAATGAAAAACACAAGTTTAATTGGAACACAAGTAAATACAGACCCTACAAACCACTTACTTGCCTCATGTAAACACAGACCCTACTACCCACTAACTTGTCTTGTGTAAACACAGACCCCACTATCCACTCACTTGTCTCATGTAAACACAGACCCTACTACCCACTCACTTGTCTTGTGTAAACACAGACCCAACTTACTACTCAATTGTCTCATGTAAACACAGGCCCTACTACCCACTCACTTGTCTTGTGTAAACACAGACCCTAATATCCACTTACTTGTCTTGGGTAAACACAGACCCTACTACCCACTCACTTGTCTTGTGTAAACACAGGCCCTACTACCCACTCACTTGTCTTGTGTAAACACAGACCCTACTACCCACTCACTTGTCTTGTGTAAACACAGACCCTAATATCCACTTACTTGTCTTGGGTATACACAGACCCTAATATCAACTTACTTGTCTTGGGTAAACACAGACCCTACTACCCACTCACTTGTCTAGTGTAAACACAGGCCCTACTACCCACTCACTTGTCTTGTGTAAACCCAGGCCCTACTACCCACTCACTTGTCTAGTGTAAACACAGGCCCTACTACCCACTCACTTGTCTTGTGTAAACACAGGCCCTACTACCCACTCACTTGTCTTGTGTAAACACATACCCTACTACCCACTCACTTGTCTTGTGTAAACACAGACCCTAATATCCACTTACTTGTCTTGGGTAAACACAGACCCTACTACCCACTCACTTGTCTTGGGTAAACACAGACCCTAATATCCACTTACTTGTCTTGGGTATACACAGACCCTACTACCCACTCACTTGTCTTGTGTAAACACAGACCCTAATATCCACTTACTTGTCTTGGGTATACACAGACCCTAATATCAACTTACTTGTCTTGGGTAAACACAGACCCTACTACCCACTCACTTGTCTTGTGTAAACACAGACCCTACTATCCACTTACTTGTCTAGTGTAAACACAGACCCTACTATCCTCTTGTCTTGTGTAAACACAGACCCTACTACTCACCCACTTGTCTAGTGTTTTTACAGCTAGGAGTTAGAGTATGTAGATATCTCCTTGTTGTTTGTAGTGTCAAGAAAAAACACAGACCCTACTATCCTCTTGTCTTGGGTAAACACAGACCCTAATATCCACTTACTTGTCTAGTGTAAACACAGACCCTACTATCCTCTTGTCTTGGGTAAACACAGACCCTAATATCCACTTACTTGTCTAGTGTAAACACAGACCCTACTACCCATTCACTCTTCTCATGTAAACACAGACCCTAATATCCACTTACTTGTCTAGTGTAAACACAGACCCTACTATCCTCTTGTCTTGTATAAACACAGTCCCTACTACCCATTCACTCTTCTCATGTAAACACTGACCCAACTATCCACTTACTTGTCTCGCGTAAACACTGACTCAAGGTAGTCTCCCCACAATGCCCAGGCCTTGACTAGTGTGTCATGCATCTGAACAGCTGCTGAGAATGACTTGTTGGCATCGTCTGAACGCCCTGTCTGGGCCAGGAACATGCCTTTCAAGGCGTAGAACTCAGCCGTCATCTCCTTTGTGAAGTACTTCAGGTTGGTGGACTCTATCACTTCCAGACCCTGTACAGTGTTTTTACAGGTAGGATTTAGAGTATGTAGATATCTCCTTGTTGTTTGTAGTGTCAAGGAAAAACATTAGTTAAAGTCAATTTCTTTCATTGTATTTGTAGAGTGAAGAAACAGCACTAGATTGAAGTTAATTCAATACACACACAGAGAAACATGTACAGCCAGTTAATTCAACAAAAATGCAAATGTTCTATCCCCCAACCAAAGAATGTGAAGTAACCAAAACAGAAATATCTAATGTATTGGCAAGACATGTACTTTCTTGTATGATCTGTTCATGTAGTGAACACTTGTTTTGTTCACAACTTTTGAAAGTGTTATCATGGCAACTATACACCAGTGTATAAAGAAGCTTACCTCATTGAGTTCATGTTTACCCATGGATCCAGCCATCTGCAGATAACACTTCACCTGCTGACGGATCTTTTGGAAACAGTCCACAATAGGTACACTGGGGATTGTGTGAATCCTGAAATCATACATTAGAACTTAGTACCAGAAGTGAAGCCAGGCCTAGGGAAACAGTCCAAGATAGACACACTGGGGATTGTGTGAATCCTGAAATCATACATTAGAACTTAAGTACCAGAAGTTTAGCCAGGCCTAGGGAAACAGTCCAAGATAGACACACTGGGGATTGTGTGAATCCTGAAATCATACATTAGAACTTAAGTACCAGAAGTCCAGCCAGGTCTAGGGAAACAGTCCAAGATAGACACACTGGGGATTGTGTGAATCCTGAAATCATACATTAGAACTTAAGTACCAGAAGTCCAGCCAGGTCTAGGGAAACAGTCCACAATAGACACACTGGGGATTGTGTGAATCCTGAAATCATACATTAGAACTTAAGTACCAGAAGTCCAGCCAGGTCTAGGGAAACAGTCCACAATAGACACACTGGGGATTGTGTGAATCCTGAAATCATACATTAGAACTTAAGTACCAGAAGTTCAGCCAGGTCTAGGGAAACAGTCCAAGATAGACACACTGGGGATTGTGTGAATCCTGAAATCATACATTAGAACTTAAGTACCAGAAGTCCAGCCAGGCCTAGGGAAACAGTCCAAGATAGACACACTGGGGATTGTCTGAATCCTGAAATCATACATTAGAACTTAAGTACCAGAAGTTCAGCCAGGCCTAGGGAAACAGTCCAAGATAGACACACTGGGGATTGTCTGAATCCTGAAATCATACATTAGAACTTAAGTACCAGAAGTCCAGCCAGGTCTAGGGAAACAGTCCAAGATATACACTCTGGGGATCGTGTGAATCCTGAAATCATACATTAGAACTTAAGTACCAGAAGTCCAGCCAGGCCTAGGGAAACAGTCCAAGATAGACACACTGGGGATCGTGTGGATGCTGCAACACATATGTGATACATGCATACCATATTTGTTCAATGTAGGGAAGATTGAAATATCAAGACAGCAAGTATCAAGACTTACACTCTTCAAACTAGTTAATAGCCAAATCGAGGGGCCTATGCATTCACAATGAAAGCTTTACCAATAGGGTTTACAGAATTTATCAATTTAATCCTGGATATAAAGGCCAAGTTCCATTATGTTCTTGTCTTGTGTATTTCAAATTATGCCTTTTTGGTAAATCATACCTGAAAAAGGTAATTTTTTTGCCATCTTTCTCAAAGTTCAGAGGGGAGTGAGCTTTTGCTTTTATTTGAAGAAAATGTATCATTATATTGGTATAGGAAGAAACAATCTGGTAAATTTATAATTTAAAAAAAAACTATTTAAAAGAAATTCTGATGAGTAAAGAACTGTGAAAATAACACTAAACATCAAACCCATGTTCATAATATACAACTTTCTGTTCAACTTGAGATATGGTATTTCACTGCAACAACCTGCCTGCTTATTATATCAGCTAGTTGAACTTGTAATTATATATCAATATTCACACATGTAAAAGAAATCAAGTCAATCACTCACCGAGACAGGGAGTCAAGACAGACTCCTGACAGGTTGTGTTTGCGTGCTATCTTGCCAAAGTGTATGATAGCCTGGGCTGAAGCATGGACCCCCATCATGGAATGATTTTGCTATTGATGGACAGACAGAAATTTAGTCAACTATGCAATATAATTTACAATAAATTTAGCAGATAAATGACAATGGAAGCAAGTGCTTAATCTTTTATTCCATGTTAATGGTAAATATTTTGTTTGTAATTACATGAAAAAAACACATCTATGGTCATTACAGCAACAAAGAACGATTTTGGTGGAGGGAGACTCATCACAATCAGCTGGGCGACCTCAATGATGTAAGTTATTGTCTCTGCTGGTACTTTATAGGTAGTATCCGAAAGTTTGCCTATATCATAAGCATGGAACAATATTTCTCATTATTGTTTTGGGGAATTTAGGCAAAATTTCTGTTTAAACACATCTTAATCTAAGTAAGGATGATTTTGAACACTACCATTATTGTTAGAAAATACAAGTTGTGAAAAAAAATCCCTCTAAACTTCCTTTCTTTCTAAATCTAAAAGTAAGCACGAAATAGACATCAACATCAGAGCGGACTACCTGAAGATGATTAAACTTGATCTAAAATGTAACTTGTCACATGGTTTTCTTAGTTTAAAAATAGTTATTTGCACAGAAGGGATCAGATAGGAAAAACTTATTTACAAAGATGAGAGGGGATTTATGTTTGACTGTTCACACAGATCTAGGTCCTCAATGAACAGCATTTTGAAGGACCTTTTCAGGTAACATTTATTTTGTTTATTTGAGACAAAAATCATTTGTCCAAACTACTGGATACCACCTTTAACCCACCTGATAAGGTACTAGGGAGTTATAAGTTGGCCACAATAACAATGACAACAGGATCCTTCACACATTCTTACAAATATAACTTTCTAAAATACTTGAACAAAATATATACAGAATGGTCTTAACCTGATCTTGAGCCGGTTGGGTATCATAGTGGTTGACAATGAACTGGTAGTGATGCTGCCGCCAAGTGAAAATATCACTCCAGTGGGACAGGTCATCTGAGATCATTGGCAAGCGGTTTCTGCAGGGGAAATATATATAGTAAGCTACATTAGTCTGGATGTTAACTCTTAGCCTGCTAGGTCAAAACTATTTGGTCCAAGGCACGTAGTGGGGATCCAAATAAGCCAGCCCCTCCCCTCCAGGGAGATGTCTGACCAGCCTCTGCTTTGTTTCCAGCTCTGCTTCATTCCTATCAACAATTCTAGTTACCTTTGCATGTAATTAACAAATTATTAAAATAAGTTTAATTTAATAACAAAATGTAACCCTTAAATGGGTACTGCTACTAACTTTTTTACAGTTATTAAAAGCTTTTTTGTCTAATCTTAGATGTGCATTGAGATTTCTAATGGCATTATCGATCTAAACATGACAATAGAGCATCAGTCACAGAGCAGAAGGTTTTGCACATGGTTCGTAGCTCAGACAGTACAAGGAATGGTGCTGGCATAACTTTGCTGCTTATTCTAAGTTAATGTGAATTTTGTGGGTAAAGTCGACTGGTGTTAGGGTGAGACTGGGTCTATTCTACAACACAAGCTTTGAAATTACTCAATTTTAGTCACCTTTTAGCTATGTCACTTCACAGTTAGTTCATTTTATGATTTTGAGATTCCTTGTAAAATAGTTCAGTTTAAAAATATAAAGAGATAATGATATTTCATTTTTACAAATAAATGTTATTTAAATGCCTATACACTTTACTAACTTACACAAAGGCATTACCACCTTTGTGTAGAACATTCTATAGTCAGTAAACTTTGACACTACTCCATGCCTATAACCTCTGAGCACTTGCATAGACTGGTTGTTCAGGCTGGTGTTTACCCATCAGTCCCATCAGTTGACCTGTCTCAGGTATCATGTTAAGGGTTCCAAACTGGCGGCCAAAAGGACCACACTTTATTAACATTAAATAAATGCATCTCAAGCTGACTGAAATATATTTAATTGGATATTTAAGCAAGCTAAACAAGCAAAATTATTGTCATTTACCTCCAGGTTTTCACAATGGCCTTCATGTCATGGAGACTGGAACTGCGTGTGATGTTGGCAGGCTGCAGACCCTGGTTGATCTGGGCTGCTTCCTGAAGCTCCATGATCTGCTGAGCAGCCTGCACAAGAATAGACAGATTGGTTTCGAAATCATTAAATAATACTTAAAATAGTAATAGAAAAAAAGCACCAGGAGTAAATACTTTTAGAGTAATTTAGTTGTGGTTATACAAAGCACAGATGTGGCAGTGATAATTCATGAGAACAATGTCACACTACACATTAGAATGAGAAAATGATTTTTGATTATAGCTGATGGTTATGTTTTTAAATATCTTTATTGAAACTCTTTTTATTAGTTTGGATCTGTTTTCAATGTACATCTCTTTGATTTGTTTGGATCTGTTTTCAATGTACATCTCTTTGATTTGTTTGGATCTGTTTTCAATGTACATCTCTTTGACTTGTTTGGATCTGTTTTCAATGTACATTTCATTGATTTGTTCAGATCTGTTTTCAATGTACATCTCTTTTATTAGTTTGGATCCGTTTTCAATGTACATCTCTTTGATTTGTTTGGATCTGTTTTCAATGTACATCTAAGGGACACAATTGTGGTCATGTTCGCTACGTCCAGGTCTGATTCAGATGAATATCTGGGAAGAACCTGTGGTGCAGCCTAGATCAGCTATAAGATGTCCTAAAGCTAAAAATTCTCACATAACCATGACTTAAATCCAAGAAATGAGGGGCTATGGATTTACAAACCAGGTATTCTTTAAAGTTTAATGTATATCTTACACTGAATTAATTTAATTGTAGGAATACAGAAAGTTGTTAAGTCAAACAAATGCCTACCTGTAACAATGGCACATGTATGTGTGTTACGATATGAGGGAGCCGTCTCCATTCCTTGATGGCCAGGTTACTTGATACCTCAACAAGTTTCTCAATCTGACAAGAAATGGAAAACAACAGACTGATTAGATCCACAGCAAGCAAGTCTGACTATTATACACACAAAGATGAAACCTCTCTGCTTGAATGTTTGAAGGATGAATGGTGTGACAGATGTTAAGTGCCATACCTTCAAATGAAACTTGAAGGCATGCACAAACTTCTGATAAGAACATTTAAATATATTGAATAGACATTTAAGGGTTGTTGTTTTTTTCTTTTGAGGGGCTGCAACTAAAAATCTTGGAGTAGTCTAGTTACAGTAAACCTTTATACTTCAAGATGAGAAAGTTTCCTAACAACATTGTTTGCCCAGTAAAGCTTAAACTCACAGTGATATTACTTGGCTATGAATGTCTTGACATTAATACTGGCCTAATGTACTAACAGAACAATCTGTATTTATAACACAATATTTGTCACATAAGTCATATCAACAAATTAAACAGGTAATTGCATTTATAAGAAAACAACAACAAAGCAATTTTAAAAAAAACAGCAACCAATCCAAAGCTCAAATGAAGGCACCTTAAAGCAAGCTCCATTTTATTTAATATGCAGCATATACTTGTGTTTATTATCCTTTTTAAATCATGAGTGTAGCTCAAAAAAAGCTTTATTGCATAAATAAGCCATCAATATACAATTAATGTTTGCTAAAGCTTTTTTTCAATAGGCAATATATAATGCAACAAATCTATGTTGTACAATTAGTTTAACATTTTAGGCAAAAGCTTTTTCTTTTTAAGTAATTTTAAAAACAAGTTTGTGGTAAAGCATGCACATAATAATAATTATAATAATAATAATAATAATAATAATAACAACAATATGTTTATGTTTATTGGGTTAATGTCCCACCAACAGTATTCCAATTATCTGGAGACGGTGTCCACTTGAAGCAGATATAGTGCTGCCTTCACTGTGTATATCATGCCGTGAACACCTGGCATGATACCACACCTAGTACCATTATCCTGACACCGGGCCAACCAGTCGTGGAACTACCCTTATATTTGCTTGAGCTTTAGCAAAGGAAGCTATACGACTACCATTTTTAATGACTTTCGTATGTCACAGCCCAGGATCGACCCCGGGGCCTCCTGTACCTGGAGTTGACGCTCTATCGGTTGTGCTACCAGGTTCCGGTGTAATAATAATAAAAAAAAAAGTAACAACAATGTCAACAAGTACTTGATTACCCAATCAGAAGATCATACTAGAGTATCAAAATCAATATTATTCTGATGTGTCTAATCTGGGAAAACAATTCTACCAGAAAAACCAATCTCTTGGAAGCATATCAAGACACAAAATAAACACTATATGGGTAAATATTAGCCTATGATGTAGAAAGACTGACATGCTTAACCACATCTTTGTTCTAATAATAAATGAAATAACATTCTCCAACTATTTGAAAAACAAAATCTTTCATTTTTTTTTACCTGACTTTTTTCTTCTATTTTTACAATCACCCCACTACCATTAAGATTACAGCAACTCCAACTTGTATAACTTTCACTGAGTTTCTGAATTTTAGAGACTAAACAAAAGCCAATGGACAGAAACACCAACACTCCTTTTTCATGGCAGTGGAAGTTACACAATATGACATTGATATAAACGTTAAAATATATATCCCAAAGAAATGTTTCCATTTTTAAAATGCAAGTAAAACCATATGTTTTTAATTATTTTCATTTCATATTTTATCTATATTTAAAATAATTTGTCAATTTTTATACATTATCATCTTCCTATTAAAGCAAATGTTGTTTATATTGCAATGTCATCAGACTCCAATGTTGCTCTGTATGTGTTTTTTTTTCAAAGTAGTTTTTAATGTAAGAAATGTCTTTTATTACATATTACTCCAGCAATGAAGTAACTAAATGTATTCATCATAAATATAACATACTTACCCAGTGCAAGGAATACAATTGTATTTAGTAATCTTGAACATTGCCAATATTGCCATTAAAAAACTAGAACCCAATCGGAAAATTTACAGAGTACTCGAGTATTGATTTTAATACTTGTTGAATACCTTATTATTATAATAATAATGATAATAATAATTAAACTATTACTGCTACTTATAATAATAATAATAATAAGTGATTAGACACCAGCGCAACAAAAATGTCACAAAATAAGTCAATAACATACACGTATATGCAAATAAATAAAGTATATGTATCTTCCATAAAATGTATAACATGGTCCTTTATAAGGCTGAAGATTTCATGGACCCTGCCGACATAATGGAGTCCCAGTGTGTATTAAAATCAAGAGTGCAAAAATAAACCTCTATCAATACAAGCATTTGGCCCCTAAACTTAAGATAACATAAAAATGCTTAGCAGATTGTGTTTGGAATTAGCATTTTTTCATATTTACCACGGTGATTGATATTTAAAATAAATCAAATTAATTGTTTATTGGGTTTATCATCCCACCAACTGTATTTCAGTTATCTCGAGACAGTGTCCACTTGAAGCAGATATAGTACTGCCTTCAATGTGTATAGCATGCTGTGAACACCTGGCATGATACCACACCTTGTCACATCATCCCCACACCAGGCAAACCAGTCGTGGAGCTACCCTTATATTTGCTTGAGCTTTAGCAAAGGAGCTATATTACTACCATTATTAAAGACTTTCGTATGTCGAGGCCCGGGATTGAATCAGGGGCCTTATGTACCTGGAGCTGACGCTCTACGAATACAGGTCCAGTAAACTGAAATTTAGATATTTTTTTTAAAAAGTGCTTAAATATATAATTGCAACACTTGTAGGAATAGCAAGCCAAGAATGACAAATTTATTTAAGTAATTTGATAGTAATAACTAAATTATATAAGGTGTGTGTTATCAAACATTACAAATGCCACAACATCCACCCTATGTAATAAATATCCAGTGAAGGCTAGGCAAGCTTGTGTATGGCCCACAACAACAAGCACATGCCTAGTAACCAAGATGTTTACGTTACCATAGTTACCATGGACAGATGATGGTCGTCAGGGTGACAAATGGCGATGTACCCACGATACAAATTCACTTTCCATGCCATCTCTTTAGGACAACTAAGTTCAACCTTAAAAGGGTAAAAGATTACAGAATTAGTTTTTATTAAATGATTTCCAAAATATGTTATTACAAAGAGACCCTAATTAAGAGACATTTGTTTTTAGTCTATGGTAAAAGTTTTGGGATTTTTACTGAATGAATACAAGTCATATTGCCAGACTCATCAGCAAATAATGCAGGTTTTGGTCAGGCAGATTTGGCAGGAAAAATACATGGTTAAAAGACAAATTGCTGAACTTTTACTTCCACAAAATTGGGACGTAACTTCTAAAAATGAAAAAAGGAATAACAATGTGCTACTAGTTCTCCATATTATGAAGATACAAGTATTGAAGAACTGTGATTCTATTTAGCTAAAACCAGTTCTGTTGTGGTCAAGCTTCAACAATATTAGGTTGACAAGTTCAAGAAGTGTAATGATGACCATAGCTCAACCATTTATTTCTAGCCTGCTATTCATCTATCTATAAGGCTTAGGAAAAAAGCTTGGGTCCAGTTCAGACAACTCACTGGCATAAAGACCTTGCAATTTCTGTTTTATTTAGAAAACCATCTGTTATCTATATCTGTTCTATGTGTGGAGGTAGGTTTGGTTCATACCTGAGAAAGAGCATCCTTCATGAGTGCCCAGTTGGGCACTCGCCAGGCACTCTCGAGGACCAGGTGTGGGTTCGTGTTCCCCTTAGAATTGGCATACTCTAGCAATAGATCCCACTGGTTCAGTTCTTTAGAACACCTGTCAGGCAATCAACATATATACATTGTTGATTTTTAAATTTGTTAAAGAAATGAGGGCATCATTTAAGGTATAAATCATGTATAATCATCAATGAATGTCATTGTATTATTGCCATAAATTACATTAAAATTATCAATTGTATACATTTTAAAAATTATGTATAGCTGGCAATGACGAGACAGCAGTACAACACTTTGCTTGACACTGCCATTGACACTGGAAAAGCCCAGCATTAAAGGTCTTACTTAGTCTTTGCAACATGTGGCACATAAAGTTAGATGCCCACAATAATGATCAACATTATTATTTCTTTAACACAATGACATTTTAAATTGAAGAGTTAACAGCTTGTATACAAGGCTGAAATGTGTGGCACCACCTTAGTAGAACTCAGGTTTGAAAAAACAAGACTATGTATTAGTAGAATTTTTTTATAAATACATCACAACAATCCAACCATGACCATTACAGCAACATACAGGTATTTTGGTGGAGAAACTGGCACACTGCATGTCAGTGGAAGACCCTCTCACATTAAGTCCTTTGCTACAGACGGAACGCTAACCCATGCAGTGACAGGCCAGTTTGTCAGAGGTGGTATAAGTCAGTGACTATACCACTATGCCACAGACTAGCAGAAGTATAGCAGGTGAGTGTACCTAATCCAATGATCCTCCCAGAGGCGGTATTCGGGCAGCACAGATGGGGAGGCGGGGCCTGCATTGTGATCTGCACGAGCCTTAGCCATTACCTATATACAGATTAACACATAGAACATAATGTCACTGTAGAAAGACAGTCATAATCTTTTAAAGGAAGGTAATATGTGCATACTTATTTTGAAAAAAAAAAGAAATAAAAAATTATTACAATAGAAGTGTGTATGAATGTCTTCTAAACTTACTATAACATTTCAGGGCATGTGTTTATTATATACAGTATAACAGTTCACTAACTGCTTCAATCAAACATGCTTCTAAAGGTAGACATATTGCCTACTATAGTTTACTTATATAGTACAATACTTGATAAGCAAAGTATTGAAGTTTATATTCAACATATTTTTTAAGAAAATAATTGAAATCTGACTCAAAACAATCAGTAAAAAAGAAGCAAAATAAGAAACCTAGTGTTATGTAAATTTAAAAACGTAAAAGTCTTGCCTAAAGTTTTCCTAAATTAAATAGTATCCAGACAGAAATGTTATTATTTTAAATCACATTTCATCTTTAACTTTTTATATTTCATTAACAAACTTCAAACATTTTTGATGAGTTAACCAGAATGATTCTACTGACTGTTTCGTATGTATTTTGAGCCTGTTCAAAGAAGCCATGTTGTTCGTAAGCTATGGCAGTGTTAGTTTCTGCAAACTTGGAGCGTTTCTGCCACAGTCCTGCCCACATATCTTCCTCCTTCAGCAGAGAGTAGAGGTCACACAAGGCGTCAAATGTCTCCTAGGCAACAGAACAAACAAAAGGTCACTTTTATAAAAGATTGCTCTGTAAAATGTTTCTGGTTTGAAAAAAATATGTTGAAGGATCCAACCAGAACATGCTGTGGATATGCGCATCTCCTTTTGGTAATGAAAGTTCCCACAGAAAGAAATCTAGTCAGCAGTTGCCAAGAAATATAAAGAAAACTAAATTCGGATGGACAGACAATGCCAAAACAATAACCCCCTCCCACTTCTATTGGCGAGGATTTATAAAACATCTACAGTTTACAAAATGGCATATCCATGAGTTAACATATGGCTTATAGGTTTCCTGTAATGTGTCACCAGTTAAAAGCTGCCTCAGTGAAGTTGGCACAATAACCACTTCTATTTAATATGTCTGGAGCTGTCTGATAAGGGATGGGATAGAATTTGCCGGCATTTCTGCCAATACTGTGCAGCTACATTTCTATCATTATAGCACAGAGGCACTAATGAGGTGCCCAGGGATTGAACCCTACTGGTCTATTGTACTGACACCAACGAGTCAGGCGTAATGCTGTCCTTTTAATCCCGAGCGTTAGGAGAGAAGCCACTACTACCAACTTTTAAGTCTTTGATTTGACCCAGCCGGGCTTTGAATCCTCGTTCCACACTCCCTATCCGCAAGCCAATGCTCTACCACTTGAGCGGCTGGTGTGTCTGATAAGGATCTACTCTTCTTGCAGCAAAGTCTCTATAAGTATGTCTACTTCCTTTGCATGACATTGTAAGAAAATCACTTTATTTTTTTTCTAATTAAGTATGACAAATTAATCATAAGGGTTATCATTGAACAGGTAAAATAGATGACACATCACACATACCTGAACTGGAGTGTTGGTGGGCTCAAACTCATACTCGCTGACTGAGCGACTCTTCACCAAGGCAGATGGGCCATTTTCAAATGCAATCTGCTCCAGTAGGAGGCACGACCTGTACCAAAGGTTGTGGGTGCGACCTAAGTACTGCAAAACAAGTGAACAATTGTTAAATTATCTACAACTATAAAACAATAAAATATAAATTATGGTCTTTTGGTTTTTAAATAGTACCTGTTTCTTCTCAGCACTCCGTATGAAGTAGCAGCAGAAATAATGGTATATTTATGGTCATAATAAATAAGCTTATCATTATTTATTGAAAAATGGAGAAAAGACAATCAAAATGAGGACAATACCTTTAGGATACTTGGCCTGATGGGTATGGGTGGCACACAGAGGGCCAGACTCTCTACGAAGGTATGGATAGAGCTAGGCTGGCAATCCTTCTGGACAACATGACTACCACTACACATAAACATGATCAACTCAGTGCTCAACATCTGGAAATATAATGGGAGAAATGGTGAGAAGGAATTGAAGATGCAAAAAATTGACACTTAACAAATGATCAAATTGTGAGTATGAATTAAATGATAAAAAACAACAATACCAAATGCAAAATAATCTTAGTCAAAATAGTAGGAGACACAATGTTCTTTATAAAACTTTGTCAATATATTAAGAGAGGAAATTATTGTATTCTCCTGAATGTCTCTCTACCTGTTGTTGTTTCTCTGAGAGAGCCTTCCAAATGCGTGGGAACATGTCTGTCCAGGTTGTGTGGCTGAGGTCCGTGGAACTGTGGCACAGCTGACCCACAGCACTCAGGTATTGTAAAGTCTATAGGGAGACAATACAGGTAACAAGGGAGTGGATAGCATATCATGATATCATTATCTATCTATGTTCAATTTACCTACATGTGTGATTAAGGCATTGACAAGGTACTTACTAGCAATTAAGAGTAAAAATTGTTAATGCTTGCTAAATCTAAAATGTTGTGGAAGTAAAATATATATTTGTAAATGTATGTCTCTTGTAAAAGTTCGACTTCAAAACACCAATAATGAGATAGCATATTGTGAAGATAAATATTATACAGTAGTAACGCTAATAATGAGGCAGCATATAGGGGAGATAAAAATTATGCAGTAGTAATGCTAATAACAAGATAGAATATTGTGAAGATAAATATGATACTGTAGTTACGCTAATAACGAGAAAGAATATTGGGCAGATAAATATTATACAGTAGTAATGCTAAAAACGAGATAGCATATTGTGAAGATAAATATTATACAGTCAACTCTCGTTATCTCAAAATCGGTTATCTCAAATTTCCGGTTATGTCAAACTGTTTTCTACGGTCCCGTTTTTTCCCCTATAGTTTCTATATAGTTCGACTCCGCTTAACTCAAATTCGGATGTGTCAAATTATCGGATATATCAAACTAAATTCTTTGTCCCCACACGTATAAAACTGTTGAAATCAGTTGGTCTATCTCAAACTTCAAATTGCTATAAGATGCAAAACGGCAACAATAGTGATTTTCACACCTACCGTGAAACTCGCGAAGATTTGGGCGCGAGTTTTATCGCCAATTATCGGCAATCAGGATGTCACGTAATTTAGAGAAGATGTTTATCGATTATGATTTAATTAGCTGATTTAATGAACAACAATTTCGTTAATCAATTAACGCTGATTAAAGTGTTTCAGTTTGTACTTGTTGTTGTAACAGTTTTTGAGAACTTGTTGACACGGCCTTCTCAACTTGTAAATAAAATGAGAGGTCGCGTTAGTGATTTACATTATATATATATAATCTAATAACACTTTAAACATGCAAAACCACACAAACTTGCAGAAACTTAGTTTACAGTGTCAGATATAACAAGGAATCTCAGTCATTACCAGTCATCGTGTAGCAGGTAAGATTTTTAAGATTTACACAAACTATCCTTAAATTCGGATAACTCAAACTTCGGATATCTCAAACTATTTTCTACGGTCCCTTGAAATTTGAGATAACGAGAGTTGACTGTACTGTAGTAATGCTAATAACCAGACAGCAAATTGGGCAGATAAATATTATGCAGTAGTAACGCTTATAATGAGATAGCATATTGTGAAGATAAATATTATACTGTAGTAACAGTAATAATATTCATAGGTTGTTGAGGATTTTGCTTTATGTTTATTGACTTGACCAGTAAGGCATATGGAAATTAAGATTAACAACATTATGGTGAGCCAACACACGAATATAACCAGCAGTACTAAACCTACATCATAAATGCCTTTAACTTTTGTTATTAATTTTTAATTCCATGTAAATCCATGTACCTCACTTTAATCTCTACATAATTACTTTATTAGTCCCTTTGTTATCCTACAAGACCCCACTGACTCTGTGTAGCATACCTTTATTTCCCTGCAACTCTCCAGGAACTTGGTCTGTCTCTGAAGCAGGGTCATAAGGTTCTGTTTGGGGTCCTGTATCTCCCTCTTGAGGGCCTCCTTGGGGGTTGAGTCATCAGTGCCCACCCCTAGCTCCATGTCAATCTCATCCTGATATAGAAACATGCACATAGTATAGACAGGTGCAAAACATGACAGTGAATGGCTAATAAGTTAATGTAAAAGTATTGAATGTGTCAATAAGTTAAAAATAACCCACTATTTTAACTGTATAGATGACAATATAAAAACAATTGTTCACTAAATTTAACACCATTAAAGCTGGTATCCAACAGTTTGGACCAAAGATTTTGTCTCAAATATGCAAATAAGTCAAAGTTACCCGAAAAGGTCCTGCAAAATGCTATTCATTGATGCCCTAGATCTGTGTGAACAGTGAAGCAGTAATCCACACTCGTCATTGCAAATATGTCTTTCCTATCTGAACCATCCTACAGAGTTAGCTATTTTCAGACCAAGGAAACCATGTGACCACTTACTTCTGAGATCACGTTTTATCATCATATTGCCATTCCTTCCGACGTCAATATCTGTTTTTAGCAGAGATCACTATCATGCTTATTTATAGATTTGGAACGAATGACCATTTAGATTTTTCGTGATTTGCATAGGTAGTGTTTAAAATCATTATTATTTACACTAAAGTATAAGTTCATGCAGACAAAAAGCCAAAAGTTCCCAAAAGCATTGGTAAGAGATATTATGTGCATTTGATATATGAAAACTGTTGGATACCAACTTTAACATTGAATATCAAAAAAACATTTATATGACTTTACAATGGGTGTAAAAGCCCAAATATTCTTAACATTGATCCTACTTCAGACAAAATTTGTTGATATAACCATACATGAAGACCATGAAAGTTCATCCTAGCTTGGATGGGGCCTGTGCAATGTGGGGCTAAGGAGTCAGCAGAGTCACAAATCTGCAACCCACTCAACCACTGTTGCTCCTTATTCCTTGGTTAGAGACCAGTGAAACAACATTCTTAAAATAACCATCTGAAGATAATCATAACTCACAAACTTCATTGAAAACAATCCTGCACACATTGACGAACATGGCTGCCTCACCTCCTCCTTTGAGTCGAGTGACTCAACATCCATTGGTTCCTCCTTCATCTTCATTATAGTGGCAAAGTGTGCTCTGTCCTGGCTGTCAGCCAGACTAACGATGCTGCTCACAGATGGCAGCAAGTTCAGATTGGACGAACTCTGAATGGTCTGACCACTTACAGCTACAGACAGCAGAAGCTGAAGAAGATGGATAGTGTAATGATGTAATGAAGTTGTGATATTCATATACTCCAAATCTTTTGAGAAAAAATCATTTTTAAATGTAAAATGTATACATTTGGAAGTTTCTGTCCATATGTTTTAATGTCTTCCCAATTTCATTCATCATAGAGATTGTGTGAAATAGAAAATATGCATTGATGCCTTCATTTTTTAACTTGGGTATTCCAAACCAATGGTTATGAGAAACCTTTGTTTTCATTTTTTGTCTCAATGCTATGAAACCAGCTCCTTGTAAGTTTTGTATGTATGCAACATTCATTCATGCCACACATTGTACAGCTGGCTGCCGACATAAGAGAACAAATATTCCACACTCCCTTTACATAATTTATTTCCTTACCTCTATACACTGTCTGATCCAGAAATGTCCACCCATGGCCTCCCAGTTCTGGGAGCAGGTGATGTAGAGCAGACGGTCAAACACTCGCCGAGGAATACTGGAGTTAAATACCTCCACAAACTTCTGTCGAATGGTAGGCTGGCTGCACCTCAGTCCAGCCAGGAATGCCTGCTCTAGCTTGGATGTCAGCTCTGTGCCACTCAAGGCCTCATCCCTGTATAGAGGCATAAAACTGATTCCTAAATTTGTGTTACCTAGCTACATAAAGAGACATTGATGATGTATACGTATTTAGATGTTTGCTTTAATTTTAAGTATTATATTAAAAAAAATAAATGCTAACTATTTTATTCCGTAAGTTAAAAAAAAGATAACAACTGCTTATGCTAATATCCTTAATCTTTACAATGAGCACTAAGAAAAAAAGGAAGTTTCAATGTCGAATTTGTTTACATATTTGCACAATTATCTATTTGAATCGCTAGAGTTTATACTTTACAATACCTGTAAATGTAAATGACAAGTTCGAGGAATTGTGCATTAAGTTCCTGATCTTCAGAGAAACGTTTCTCAATGTGCACCATCAACTTCACCAGTAGGATGGCCTTCTCTCGTATAGATGGTGACTGGTTTAGTGCTATGGTACCCTACATGAAGGGAAAACATTGTATGGTATAGTAATTGTGTCTAAAAAGGAAATCATTTTGATGAAAATTAATTACTAGATTAACAAGAGGGCAATGATGGCCCTTAATCACTCATCTGAGGACATGGGCTTTTAGTTAGTTCACATATGGCGTCAAGTTATTAAGAGTTATTTACCCCTTGTGACCTACTGAATCTACGTGACCCATTTCAAAACATATCTAAGATTTCATACTGGCAAACATTCTGGCTAAGTTTGGTGAAGACTGGGCCATCAATGTGGCCTCTAAGTGTTTTCAAAAGGTTTTTCTAATATTTTACCTAGAGACCGAGTTTTTGACCCCACGTGACCTTGTTATAAACTCACCCAAGATTTCTTGCAGGCAAACGTTCTGGCCATGTTTAGTGATGATAGGACCATAAAAGTGGTCTCAAGTGTGTTCACAAAAGTTTTCTAAGATTTGACCTAGTGACCTACTTTTTGACCGCATGGACCCAATAACTAATTCAGTCAAGATTTCATGCATTCAATAGCGTATTTCTTCTTCTTGTAGCTGATAAGATTACAAAAAAAGAGTATTGTTGGTTTTGTTTACAAACATTTGGTATACTAACATAACATAAATAAACAATTAAATGACAGCAAATAAACCCACAACCAGGGAGGATACATGACCTTAAAGAAATATATAATGAACAAAAAAAGTACTACTGTGAAATCATCCTAAAATCCAACATATTTTGCAAGAAATTCACCTAATAGCACAAAAATTCTTCTGCAGCCTCGCTACTTACAGGACGAAGTACAACTTCTGCTTAGTCTCACACCACCACCACAATCTCCCACTATAAGCATGTAGAGATATCTAGTACGCTTAAATATTAAAATCTGCCCAATTGAGTGATCCTGTAATAATACAAACAGCAATGTTCTTTTCTTTTTCCTCTTCTTAAGCATACTGTCTAATTATAATGGGCTCATATTTACAGGCCTATACCCATACTGAATTAGTATATAACATCATAAAATAACACCAACTTAAATATATTGAGCATATATTTTATCAAAATGCCCATAGTGATCTAATAAAAACAATCTAAGTTATTATGTTACTAATTTCCGCTTATAAATGTAAGGTTTAGACACTGTATGCAAAGCACTAAAAAGCTCCAACCCTGTGTGGAAACAATGCCAGTGTTGCCTAGTGGGATAATGTTAATACCAACACTCTCACTCTGTACCACATATAACATTATAACTTACAATATGTGTACAATAATACCATGCTTTAGAAATACTAATATACTATAAATAGTTTTGTACATATATAGAGGCACAGGGTGGTGTGTGGGTTGTAAATATTATGTTGGTAAATATATATTTTAAAAACCATATTTTAAACAGTCCTAAAAAGAGTCGGCCAGAAAAGTTATCCAAACAATATATCAATGTAATTTCTTGTGTCCATACTGGTTTTTACAATTGATATTTTAAATATAGAGTAAGTATAAATGACACATTGGATCTCGGCTGGGGATCGTAAAATTAGAATTATAAACATATGTATATATAACTGTATCTCAACATTACACTGAGAACACATCCTTAAAATAAGTATGACACCTCCATAAGATTCTTGCCTCCTCAGCGAGTAGATAACAACTACGGGTCCTTAAAATACCATGACGCAACAAATATATTAATATATATTCAAGTAAACTATATGCCTTTGTCTCAATTATTTATCTGAGATAATAGGCATTTTTACAATAAACATCTGGTACATTAGACATATTTGTGATATAAAACTGTGATAATATAATCTTGCTAGATTTTACTTAGTGGCAAGATTTACTAATCTGTGATAAACCGATATAAGTGTTTTTAGTATGTGATCAATATCATATAATGTTTAATGTAGATTTTTAACCTCCCAGAATTTTATTATGAATAGATATAATGTGTAAACTCTTAAAAATAATAATATCATCAGAAAACAACAGCAAAGCCAGAAGATTAACAAACAGGTGAAGATTGGTCTATACTAATTGTGCTAATAAGAGACTGAAGATTCTGAAGGCTGTCAGCCATTTGTATGTCTGTCCATGAAAACATTTAACTGCATAATTGTACAGAGTGCCCCCTGAGTCTTTACTCTATAGCATAAATTCTACTAACATTTGTATGTAGATGTTAGTAAAAATGTCACAATCAGTTTGGATTTTTAACAAACATTTCAGTTTAAGGTTTGACCTTGCTCAATATTGTGTACCTTGGTTTTAACCCAGTCCTCCACCATCTTTGTGATGGCCTTGACGACCTTGCTGTCTGGTGTTTTTTCAATGAGCCCCACAAGGATCTGGCCAATGAAGTTCTTACGCATCTCCATTGACATCACACCCACACGGTTCTTCACAAGGTCCAGGCTCAGGATCAATATCTCACTGGCCACTGTGGAGGATGTGTAACAACAGTTAGTAAAAACCCACATAAAACATATTTTTAAGACAGAAGTCAAATATTTATATAATTTCCATCATGATTTAATAAGCTTTAATCATGTGTGGCCAAAAGATATAGACCTTGCATTGCACTTGGCAACATTTAGGAACTAAATGCTCCATTCAAGGAACAAGAGAAACCCATGATTTATTCATTATTTAGAACAGGAGCTTTCTTTCCCCCCAAAGTCCATCATCTTTCATTATCCCCTCCCTAAAAACTTGATGAACTAACATTATATCTTCAACATAGAAATGGCAATTTAAAATCACAAGTATGAGATTAAAGATAATAACAGAAACTTTATGTTATGGTTTCTGGTTCCCAATCATACCGGGGCTGTTCTCAGGTGAGCTGGGAGCCAGGTGTTCCCGGGCCATTTTCGTGAGGACCTTCATGAAGCTGGTGATAAGACGGTCAATGTAGCACTGGTTGTGCATGCAGGCAGCCTTCAGTATCATCAAAGTACTGAACACCTGAGTTGTTGTCCCATTCACAGCCCTGGAAACACAGAAATAATGATAATGGGTTGTTTGAGGGGTTGAGATTTGCCAGCATTTTGGCCGATTGTCTGCAGCAACATTTCTATCAAGATAGCACAGGGGCATTTAAGAGGTGCCCAGGGACTGAACCCTACAGGTCCATTTTACTGACACCGACAAGTCAGGCATAATGCTGTCCCATTAGCCCCGCATGTTAGGAGGGAAGCCGCTACTACCAACTTTAAAGTTTTTGGTTTGACCCAGCTAGGGTTTGAACCCGTGACCTCCCGATCCGTTAGCTGACGCTCCACCACTTCAGCTATTGTGGCCGGTGTTGTTTTTGTTTGAGGGTTTATTTAACAGGATACAGTGGATATTTTTATGGTCTGCTGAAGACCGTCTTTATCATCCTCAACTGAACGCCCAAAAGACACAGTAAGATTTTAATTGTTTTTGCATCATTTTTGCAAAGGTTTACTTTGAATAGTTTATTGGTATATACAACAACTGATTAGCAGAACCTTTCTCAACTCCAAGTGAGAGAGAGATCACATGTATGTCTATACATAATTTTGACCATTTGTAAATTTAAATACATACACTTTTTTAATTTTATGGTTTGGTAAACATCAAAGCTTTGAAAACACTTTTTATTCAAAACTAGGATTACTCTAATATTGTAAATGCACTTAATTACAAAGCATCTAAAAGGGATAAAGGAAAGATTTAACCCATTAACTTAATGATTGTTGATGATAAGCCTTACTTATCCTAGCTGTAATGAAATGAATGTTGATATTAATGTTGTCAATAGTACTGATGATGATGAGGTTGATGATACTGACAATGATGATGATGCCTTTTTTTTTATTCGGACTTAGTAACATACTTGTTATAGTTACTAATAAATGAATGAGGATGTTGACAATGATGATAATGGTGGTAATGGAGATGTTGATTGTGGTGGGGGTGGGGGGTTTGGGGGGGGGAATTAACAATGATAATGTTGCTGGTGGTGATAACAATGATGGTGTTGTGACTTACTTGTCATAGTTAGTGAGCCCCTCGTACACCACCTTGCTAACACAGGCATACAGACACTCGAGTTCCTCATACTTGGATGCCACACTGGATGTCAGCGGCTCTGTGGGGAAGTTACTCATCAGTCGAGACAGCAGGCTGTGCACCCCACGAATAACCTTGGTGTTTGGACAAGTCATACATGATGCAATACTCCTCTGGAGGGGCTTAAAACTGGATAGGATGGTTTCTTTTTTCTAAAATTAGAAGGGAAATAAATAACACTTAGTTGTATCCGGTAGTCTGCATACAAGAAAAGTCAGCAAAACTCAAATAACGCATGTTAGTGTAAAGTGTATTAACAGCCATATGGAAGCAATTGCAATTTTAAAAACAAATGTTTTTTGTTTCTTGGCAGAAAAATGCATTTTATCACACATCTGTATAAAGACAGTGAAAAAAACAATACTGAAGAAACTAAATATCAGTCAGCATACTTTTTAAGGTGGTATAGGAGTGTTGATGACCAGAATATTTTTTGAATTTTTTTAAATATAATGTCAAAAGACATGTGCATTAATGCAGATAGGAAAGTCTTAAAGCTGTATTAGACCATGTGCTAGTAACACACATGGAATAGACAACTATGTTATAATATCTTCACCTACCAGAATGCCCAGCAAGAAATAAAGCAGCTCCAGTGCAGTGCAGATGTTGTTAAAGTTAGGCTGCTGGCTCTCCACCGTGTTCAACAACTTGTCAAACCAGGCCAGCTTCAGTTCCGCATTGGGCCAAACGTCTGGTCGAAGGGCCGTCTTGAGAAGAGTGACACATCGCCGTGACAACAGCTCCCCCTGAGAGCCTTGAACCCCACTCACCTTTGGTAAAAAGAAAATGGAAAAAGTTGGCAAATCTTTACATTGAGAGTTATAATAAAAAAGAAAACTCCACTCTGATATTAACATTTCACTTATGAAATAAAACAGGTTGATATATCTTACTTTATAAGTTGCTCTTAAAATAATAACAGATTGACCATTTCTCAAGTCATGATAATGAAATAGCAAACTGACCACTTCTTAAGTCATGATGATGAAGGTGTCATGTACTTCTCATTTTTATAAACTTAAATTGTATATCTGTTTTCTTTTATGGGTTTTAGCTAAAATTTAAAATATTAATTTATGTATGTGTTAAATTTGAACAGAATTATAAGTCTGACACTTACACTTGTAAGATAAGTATGATAAGTAATTATATGCTCCAAGTTTTATCTGGCAAGCAATGTTTAAAAATGTAATTGAGTTTCAACCTGGCAAGCAATTCGAAGCAGGAAGTTGACAACTGCATCACAGAACTGTTTGTCTATTGGCTTGCTGCTCTCAGCTGTAGAGCCCCGCCCAGCTGTGGCATCGGCGCCTCCCAGGGCACCAGTAGCATGGCGCATTTTCTTGGCATCACCAACTGGGTCCACTGACCCTGCCCTCTTAACTGGGGCATTCAGGGATAAAGCTTGGCTCACATCTGTGCTCTACAAATAAGAAAATCAAAATAATATACAATATAAAAATCCTAACAACTAACCATACACATCACTTGAGTTTTTTTTCTATTTAAACCCAATTCATCAAGAAATTAATATTTTATTTGACAATTACATATAACAGCATATACATGATCCATTACACTGACACCTAACTACAAACTGCCTAAGTATAACAGTGTAATCTTGTATTTTAAGAAGAGAACAAGCACTTACATCAGACTCTGCACCACCTGCCTCATCCTTGATCCGCTGTAGCTCCCACTTGATGATAATTTCTGCTAGGTCTACAGCCAGACGTCTGTGTTCTATGGTGGCCTGAAGAGGATATACTAACTGTATTACATAGCATAGCAAAAGTGTTACAAATATACAAAAATGTATCATATTTAGTGGACACTGTCTCTTAATCATGGAAGTATACTAATACCAAAATAACTGGTAGTCACTTTTAAAGAACCTGAGGTCAGTATGATGGACTCACAGTCAAACATTGTACCCTTATAAGATTAAAATATTTTATGACAATATAGCTGGAAAATGGACTCTTCTGTTTGCAAGTTATGTCTTTTTTCTGAAGTGCATAACGGAATCCACACACGTATTGTCTTATTAGGTTATAATGAACTTTCACTTCTCAACAAAATAAAGAAACATACAATCCAGATTCCACAAAACAAAAGACCCTTACATTAGCAATGAAGCCAAGTTTCTGCAGTGAGTTGACCATATGCTGTATGAGGTGATGTCTGACAGGGTAGTAGACCTTGAAGTGGCGCACTACCAGCTGTAGGATGTGGACCAACTGGGCCACTGAATGCCCTTCCTCCACGATGATCTTCTTTGTCCAGTGGGTTAACCGACACTGCAATAAACAGTGAAATAAAAATGACAGAAACAAATTCAAGTAAGCTTACATTTATCAGATACAATTACAACTTAAAAGGAAGTTTCAAGGAAAAATGCATACAAAAATTTAAAAAAATGGAATAAAGATTATTTTATTACCAAATTCAATTATCAAAACTAAAATAACAATTTTTTAAAAATATTACAGCCAATGTTTACTTGTGAACTAACACAACTCCCTCTGATACGTACAATGCCATCCTCTATACGCCCAGGCATGGCGGGCATGGCAGGTGTGAGAATCTCCAAGGCCTGTCGCACTACAGCCCTAGCTTCTACAGCATGGGCCTTTAACAGGCTGATCAGTACCTATGGAAGAAATGAGGAATATATAAGAATATGTAAAAAGTTACGATAACTATACACAACATTTTGGGAGTTGGGGGAAACTAACTAAAATTTGGAATGTATAATTATAATAATGCAATTGACAACCTAAACTTCTATATTCAAAAGTACCAAATTTATCTTTAACGACACATAAATCAACTTCTGCTTAATCATAAGACTGATTTATAATATTTGTGTTAACTATTTGTGCTATAATATTGTTTTAAATTTATAAATTAAATATTGTAGATGAAGAGTGTATATAGAAGCCCTCCAGTTGACCACCTACTTGTAGAACTATCCGTTTGTGGATAGCAAACTTGGCAATGATGTGAGCAAACAAAAGGTGTCCATGATACTTGGTGGCAGGGTCACTACAGTTCTTGGGCAGCAAGCATGGCCAGGCAAATGTCATCAAACGGCGCAACTTGTTGCCCTGCTTCCTGGAAAATGTATCATAAACTTTTGAATAAGATGAAAAATATTCTAAATATTATCTTATTTCTCCTGTTTGGATACAACTTAAAATTTAATTTGTTTACAAACAATAAAAAATAATATGGTTTTCAGAAGATAATTATTATATTTTAATTTTTAAAAAATGAAAAAGCAAGCAATTTTCCACCTCCACAAAAATGTCCAATTGTGTTAAAACATTCTTGAACACTATTCAGATATCTGGGAGCTAAGAACTCACTTATTTGCTGCATCGTGTACATGTGGTGAGGCCTGCTCCACAAGTAATGAGGAGAACTGCAGCAGCAAAATTCTGACGGCATCAGAGTTTCCAAACGGATTCTCTGGATCAATCACCTTAGTGATGAACACGCTGACGATGTTGTCTGGGTTGTCCTGGTCTGGCATGGCTGGCCCACCAATCAGAAGCTCGCCCTCGCCTGCCTCAAACGATTGTTGGAAACAAGGCAGGAGGATGTACTGTATGATCTGGGGAGGGGAGTTATACAAGCTGTAAATAGGGTATATGCCTAGCATTTAATGATGGATCAAATTAAATAAAACAATGCTATGAATGAATTTTTTAATTTAGGTAATTTATAACCATATTGAAATGATTCAATTGATGAAATGAATGCTGTAACCATAGAGAACTTTGATAACATTTTGTCCAGGTGTTCATATCTTAAAATAGTTACAAGCAATATGATGTTAATCACAGACCACTGAATGATGGCGACTTACTGTTGCCTTGAGTGACTGCGGCCAAGCGGCATCATGGAATACCTCCACAAACTTGAAGAAGGCCTTCCTCTTCCAGTCCACTGAGTAGGTCTGAAACAACACACATTGACCAGTTGATAGGTACACATTACATAAACATATATGGAAGTTTTATTTAAACACTTTACTTACTAGAAACACCATTAGGCCTTGCTATGTTTTATGTTAATGGGGTTAATGATGTTTTCTACAAGTACAAGATTAACACAAAATGACTATTTTATTTTTTCTATTTTACACACAATAAATTATTGCAAGCTTTAAGTGGCACTATCCTGAGATAAAATGTTAACATTGCTCACATCTTCGAGCTGTGAAAGACAGCAATGACTAAACAACAAGGCTGCTGATGAAGTCCAAAGTATCTGGATGAAAGTTCCAGGTAAACCTTTCAAACATCTATTGTGTGAGGAAAAGAAAGTGAAAATAGTAAATCAAAATGAACAACACCACACAGACGAGTTTCTATCATAACACAATAACAGATCTGTGTGTTTAAAATGTAGTAAGGAATAATTCTGATTGCTGAAACACACTATGAGAAACTTACCGTGGCAACAGTATGGTCCAAGAATTCCTTAACAAACTGGTACTGGGAGCCGTGCCGAGATGTGAAACATCGCAGGATTTGATAGATTAGCTCTATCTCACTGGGATTGTGTCTACAAGAAAACATATGTGACTGTACAGTTATATCATCATCAAGTATGAATGCTGACTTTGAACTTAGAACACATTCAAAACTTTGAGGATATACACATTTCAACTTTTCACAAAATACTAAAAGCAAAAGTGGGACTTTTTTCTACATACTGTAACTTTATCAGCTGGGTATGTTTATAGTTCTTACACTATGGTATGCTATAACATTGCAGGCTGTACTATATCAGCTTTTCCAACAATGACTGAATGCTTTAAGCAGGATAATAAGCAATGAGTTACTTACTTGAAGTAGTTGAGTAGACATTTCACCAGCATGGAGGGAATTTTCCACTGAGTGTAATCACTAATGTCTTGTACCTAAAAACACATTTCATATATCTTTATTGTATGACAAATAATGGAAAAATAACATTGTTTAATGCTAAATATAATATTTTAGGATGTAAATCACATTGTAATATTTCATATTTTCAAGTCATAATGAATATTTATATACACTCCAAAATAAAAAAATATCTACCATACTTACAGTTTTCTTATCATCTTGGAAGGTGTCAGAAATCCAGATTTTTTTCAGACATTGTTGCTAACAAGAAAAAGAAAACCAATTATTCTATACAACTGACATATTCATCAAATCATGGATTTCACAGTATGACTGACTATAGAAAATATTTCTAAAGAATGTATTTGATACTATATTTTGATTGTAAAAATATTTCAAAAGAATGTATTTGATACTATATTTTGATTGTATAAATATTTCAAAAGAATGTATTTGATACTATATTTTGATTGTAAAATGTGATTGTGTATAACTATTAAAACAAGATTTTTTTTAACAAGCATAAATAACCTTAAAAAAATTCATGCATTTACTTCACTTTACAAATTAATAAAATATCAAACTTTATGTAAGTAGAAATGTATTTCTTTATGGATGAGACAACAAGTCCTTTAAATAATCAATTAAACTTATCAATTTGTTCATTGATGAGTTAAAGTAAGTGACATTAAGAACAATTCCAAATATGGGTAAGCCTGTCTTGTATTACAGCTTGGACATTGACAAAAATGTTTAGGTATTTGTAAATAAAACCTTAGTCTGCTACAGTTGTGTACAGCCAAACTTAAGTTCCCTTAAACCTTAAGTTGCTGGAAACACTATTCTAATCATAAACATGAAAACTCCCAACCCCGTGGTGTTTCCAGGAGTTTAAGGGTTAATTAAAGTTATTTGTTAATATCTTCATGAGTAGGTAACAAGGTACTGATACAGAAACAGACAGCAGTGCAGATCCTGAAGGAGCTGGCTAATCTACATTATTTGTCCAAGCCTAAACATTTTAAACTTAGCATGCTTACATTGGATCTTACAACATAACATCTTCTTACCAGTTGTGGATGGTTTGGAAGCCATTCGTCCTCTTGCCGTACCAAGGTATGTGTCAGCAGTATAGCCTGGAACTCTAGTTCTGCTGCAGTGGTTGTCTGGCTGACACCAGTCTGTTGTTGGATGGTTAGGCCCAGTTGCTGCTGCTGAAATGTACAAGTTACAACACATTAGTTCAGTCACATATGTATATACCATTGTGAACTACTCTAGCTGTGCTTTATATAATGGTACTTAAATCAGAGATTTAAACAAAAACAATAGACAAGACTACCCACCTGAGAGGATCCTGTAAGCATGGTAACCAGCTTAAGAACCTGTGTCTTCATCACATCCCGGAACACCTGGCCCTCGTTGTGCTTCAGTAGGTACTGCAGAAATACAAAACACAGAAAAAATATGCATGAAGAAAGGTTATACAAAAGTCTCTTAAATACCTTAAAAGATATACTTACCACAGCTTACAGACAAGAACACACTTGTGTTCTGTTATAGATTCCCTAGCCAAAAAGATGAGTATAAATACCAGGTTGACTATTTTTCATAAATAAATAATCTGATTTATTGTTCTACAAAAATTTCATACAGCCATTAGGTGCTTATTCAAAATAGTATTCTAAAAGGTAGACATAACACAAAATTGCATATTGGTCATCTAACTTTAAATAAAAAAAAAAGTAGAACAGCATAATAGATTATCATGACAGCATCTAGTGTATTAAAAGTCTAACTGTAATTACAATGGTAGAGACAGACCAGGTAGACCAGGTGCACATACCACAAAGTAGCGAAGGTACTGCATGTCCCTAATGTTGATATCTGACATCAGGAACTCCACTGTCTGGAGAGGGTACCGGACCAGGAACTTTCTCAAAGGTTCTCGGAAAGGGCTTCCGGCCTGAAATAAGATGGCAAATTGGATTACATTTTCATGTAACTTTACATTGTGAGGTAACTTCACATTTTAACTTATTAAATGCAATTAAGTACAGTTATACTGTAAGTTTTTTTAAAAAGAATAAAAGTAGGAAAAACAGTTGTATTTTAATAAAAATGGTATTCAATTTCTAAGATATGGAAAAATTAACCTTGTGTATTTTTTCGAATACATCTAAACTTTTTTTTAAATGAACAAGGTAACAAAGAAAATGCAATAAATAAAAACTTGTAATAAAACAGAATTATGGCATGTTTTCACTTTAAACTTTAAAAGCCAGTATCTCTTAGCTACCTCCATAAGCAGAGTTTTCTCTCCTAGCAGAGTTATCTTCATTAAGGGTTCTATCATCTTCTTGCTTGCTGCCGGGATCAGATGGAAGATGTTGATAATGGCTGCACACACCTTCAGCTCCTATATGGTAAAAACACAACAATATCCTATAAGTAACAATGGGAATGCTTTTTTATACAGTTATGTGATGGTATCCAAGAAAGATGCTGCAAGAAAGATTCTTTTTGTAAAAAAAAGATACATTTATTGGTTTGTTTGTTTGTTTGTTGAGTTTTTCATCCGACCAGCAGTATTTCAATTTGGAGATGGTGTTCAGTTGAATCAGATATTGTGCTGCATTTACTGTGTATCCACCTGGCATGATATCATGACACTGGGCCAACCTTATATGTGAGTGTAAGCAAGGGAGCTATATCAATACAATTTCTTTTACATCTTTGCCATAATGCAAATAAAAAGCAAGCAATGACAAAAGTAAACTTAAAAGTATTTTGCAAGATCAAGTACTTAAGATTTACAAAAACTAAATACTCTTAATCTGTGCCAACAAGTCAAAACCTACATTGCCATAAAAAGGAGGACTCCATGGTGACCATTTTCATATTTACCTGTGAATTAGATCTAAGCTGTCCAGTCTTCTGACTATTGGCAGCAATCTCCAGCCATTTCTTTAGGTGTGTCTGAAAACATAACAGCACAAACATTAAAATACAAGTTGCACAGCTTTCCTCAGCATCCAGATGTGAACATGGTTTCTCTCCATCCCTTGGAAAATTTATTTGTAAAAGATAAAGGGTAACAAACTTTACCTATGAATAAAACTACATGATTTTTTGTTTATATTTAAGCTTGTTGCTTGTATTGATCTATTCTTATCTTTTGCAAATACTTCAGGCACAAGACTTGTTGGTTGTGCCTTAGATGTAAATGTGAAGATCCTAATCAAACAGCTGCCAGCAGGAACTGGCAGCTCTGTCTAGATAACAAGCCTTAGTCTGACTGATTCATTCTCAGCAGGTTTAGAGCTAATGCAGTAGATATCCTGCTACTGACCAGGAGTTGTTCGCAGAGTTTCTCATTAAAGGTGTTGGGGAAGAGTTGTGTGAGACTGGACAGCCGCTGGATGAGGTTCAGGTCCAGCTTCCTGTAGTCACCCAGCAACATCAGCAGTGGTCGCATAGCATTGTGGACAATCTCCAGTTCAATGTGCCCACCAGCTATAAACTGTAGACAATATAAACAGTACTATGTCTTTAGATGTGTTTGGTGAATGTTTACACAAAAACCTGAAAACAATGACCATAAAAAATTAAATATGACAATGACAGTGTTAATTAAGAAAGTGCCAAAAAAAAAAATAATAGTGGAAGCAAAGCATACCTAAATTCAAAACATAGCAAAACATTGTAAAACATAGAAAAACATAAAAAAACAGGCATGTAATCAGATGTTGATTCCTGTCATGAAAGTAGTTTTCTATTTTTGGTTTACAAAAAGTAGTTTTATGCTTTTTTTAGCAGATTTTAATGCTGAGAAGCGCAACAAATAAAGGGTAAGCATCTACAAATAATACTGGGTTAATAAAACAGCAGAATTAGGATATAAATACCACCCCTTCACCCCACAATCCCAAATATGAGACTGTGTAGAACACTACAAGACACAACACACCCGGACATACCTTCTTCATGCATTCATGGGCCACCTCCTGCAGCTCATTGCAGGTGCTGTTAAGGGCCTTGTATAACACCTGGAAGATCTTCTCTCGTTTGTTGGGGATGTAACAACATGCAGCAAGGGCACCTGTGCAACACACACACACTTTGTCAGCAACATGGTATTACAACTTACTTAATGAATATAACTGACACATTAAAAACATTATATAAAAAATACAAACTCATTTAAAGCACAGCCCCAATTTCAATAATTTTTGTCTGTCAATAAGAACTAAAGTTAACATTCCGCCAACAGGTGTCAAACAGGTTTACAATAATTGAAGAGTTAACTATTTACCTCTTTTAGTCTCATTGTAAAATAGTATCATTGGAAAATATTGTGAGAATAGGAGTTCCAAATAGCAGCAGGATCTTAAAATGTGAAGTTTTTTTTTTCAATGGTTCTCATTTTCTATCTGCCATCTGACCACACTGACTGTTTTAAACATCAATTTTAATAAGGTTCAAAGGAAAAGCATTTAAAAATAAACATCACATTTTCTTGAAGGGAAGCCTAGTGTAATTGATCTTGTCTCATACATAACTCTTCATAACTTACGCAGAGCACTCTTTCTCAGTGGCAGAAGATTGGTCACAGATTTATAACAGGGAAGTTTCTGAAGGACCGAGTCTTCAGCATCACACAGATTCTGGAGCTGTTAAAAAAAATTGAACATATCTTTTGTTGTGATATCAGGAAATAGCAATCTTACAGACAATTAGTTACCATCCTTGTTGTCCTTACTACTTGTAATACTGTCATATTGCCAACAAGTTATTATTAAACATTATGTCATCAGTGCCATGTGAGATTTTCCTTTGTTTTACTAATTTCTGCATAATCAGATCAACATTTTCAGTATAATCATCATAGATTTTGATATCTTTGCTTGTATCATTACCATATTCATCACATCATTACCACCATCATCACCACCTTTATCACTACCACCTTTACCACCATTATCACTAACATCATCACCACCATTATCACTACAATTACCACCAACATCAGCACCATCATCACCACCATCTTTACCACCATTATCACTACGATCATCACCACCTTTATTCCTACCATTACCACCATCATCACCATAATCAGCACGACCAATTACTCACCTCAGTAAAGTAGACGCTGTGTTCACCAATACTCAGGTCAATTGTGAACAGCCGGGGATTCAGTGTAGTGCAAAATGTATTTCCATCCTATTGGAACAAACAGGAAAAACAATTACTACACAAAATAAAATGAATACTAAGTGAATTATAACAAAATAAGCTTAAGAGAAGTAATCAGATACTATATTATAATTAAGGTGGTATCCCACAGTAAGCCTGTTCCAAATACATGTAACATCTTACCCTGTTCATGGGAAGTGGCCCTTAAACTTGTATTTTAGATTGGTTAAAGGCTGTTTGTAACAACCTCAACTGTAATACAGTACAAATCATACAAAATATTGCTTTAAATGTCCATTATTTCCAAATCTATAAAAAGCAAGGCTGTGATTTCCAGTAAAAATAGATAGTCATATGGTTGCCTAAGTTTATAAATAGCTAACTGATTAGTGTTGCTCAGATGAGAAATGTAATCAATAGTAGGGTATTATACTTTACTATTCACATAGATGTAGGGCACTAATAAACAGCACTTTAAGAGATCTTGTAAGGTAACAATAATTTATTAAATATATAAGAGAAAACAAATAGGTCTAAACTGTCACATACCACATTTATGAAAATTATTCTGATTTTGAGTAATTTAAAAATGGAAAAAAGAAATTTTTGTGAAAAACATAATTAAGTAAACTATTCAGACATCAAGAAATTTAAACAATCGGATACAGTATTCAAATACTAAGTATATTGTAAAATTGGAATTTATAAAAATCCAGCAATTGACAGTCAGATCTTATCAGCACAAACTCATGATGTCTCAACTCTACCACATGTGGGAGGAGACACTCAATGTAAAGGTTTCCATCATTCCGTCAAACAGAATTCTTACAAAATAAAGTACTGTTATAAGATGACACTGACATTTGGCAGCTACATATTCAGGACAATCCTGAAATACTACCATGCTTAAGGAATGATCTGCTCAGCACAACTTAAACCCATGAGTCTATAATTAACCTTTAATAACCAATGATAAACACCAAATTCAATACACTTTAAAACACAAGCCTTAAGAAATTCACAAATACTTAACAATGCCAAAATTATTAATGATTTTTGTAAATGCTTTTAGATATATGAAGAAATAAAAAAAAAACACTGAAAGACTAATATGTAGAATCTAGAAAAATATAATATATATTCAATTTTTATTCAACTTCATTCACCCTTCTTACATAAAACCCTACCCACCATAAGGCCTATCTGTGCATTGGCTGGCTGATGTCTCAGCAGGTGTTTCCTGGGCGGGATCATGTCCTGGAGAACCTCCTTGTGAGGCTCCATGATCGCTGTGACAGTCCGACCTGTCACTTCTGACAGCGTCTCCAGGGACTTCATTGCCTAGTAACCAAGGGTCAAAAAAGGTCATGAGTTTTCTACATTTGTATTGCAATCAGAGATCAAAGGTCATTAGTCTTCTTAACTTAATGAACATCGTAACACTGTCACTGCTTTACCAACAGTCAGCAATGTGAACTTATAATGCATCATGTTATTTACCATAATTGTGAAAAGAATTGCAGCCTCAGTGATTAGTGACTAAGGAAGTTTATTGGGTTTATCGTCCCACTAACAGTATTTCAGTTAACTGGAGATGGTTACTAAGGAAGTAGAGTAGTATACCTCCAGTTGTATAGTAACAGATATCAGCAAAAAATGCAAGAGAACAAATAACTTTCACTCATACTTCATTAAACTACCCTGTGTCCTCTATTACCTGTTCTCTGACAGTGATGTTGGGTGAGGTAACTTGGCGCACCAGCTCGTATGTAACATCATGGAATGATTTCTTCTGGATCTGAACCAGATCTTCTGTGGCAACCTCACCTTCCAGTTGCTTGGCACACATTGTCAGCATCTTCTCCAGGTTGGACTTGGCTAAATCTACTGCTCCATTGGAGACCTCGCCTGAAGCATTGTTGTGAGCCAACATAAAAAGTCTCAGAAAAATCTGTCTATGATATGTTAATATGAACATTGTAATTAACTTGAAGAAACAAGAGGGCCATGATGGCCCTTAATCGCTCACCTGATGACACAGGCTTTACGTAGGCTCAAATCTGGCATTAAGTAATTAAGAGTTATTTACTTTAGAAATCTTTGGTGAAGATTGGACCATTAGTGTGGCCACTGGGTTGATAACATTTTCTAGAATTTTACCAAGTAACCTACTGAATCCACATGACTCACTTCAAAACATATGTAAGATTTCATACTGGCAAACATGATGGTCAAGTTTGGTGAAGACTGGGCCATCAATGTAGCCTCTTAAGTGTTTTCACAAGCTTTTCCTAAAATTTGACCTAGTGACCTACTTTATGACCCCACGAGACCCAATAATGAACTCATCCAAGATTTCATGTAGACAAACATTCTGACCAAGTTTGATGAAGATTGGCCTATAAATAGGACCTCTAGTGTGTTTACAAGCTTTTCTAAGATTTGACCTTGTGACCTACTTTTTGACCCCACGAGACCCAATAATGAACTCATCCAAGATTTCATGTAGACAAACATTCTGACCAAGTTTGGTGAAGATCGGCTATAAATGTGGCCTCTAGTGTGTTCACAAGCTTTTTCTAAGATTTGACCTAGTGACCTACTTTTTGACCCCACGTGACCCAGTTACGAACTCATCCAAGATTTCATGCAGACAAACATTCTGACCAAGTTTGGTGAAGATTGGGCTATAAATGTGGCCTCTAGTGTGTTCACAAGCTTTTTCTAAGATTTGACCTAGTGACCTACTTTTTGACCCCACGTGACCCAGTTACGAACTCATCCAAGATTTCATGCAGACAAACATTCTGACTAAGTTTGGTGAAGATTGGGCTATAAATGTGGCCTCTAGTGTGTTCACAAGCTTTTTCTAAGATTTGACCTAGTGACCTACTTTTTGACCCCACGTGACCCAGTTACGAACTCATCCAAGATTTCATGCAGACAAACATTCTGACCAAGTTTGGTGAAGATTGGGCTATAAATGTGGCCTCTAGTGTGTTCACAAGCTTTTTCTAAGATTTGACCTAGTAACCTACTTTTTGACCCCACGTGACCCAGTTACGAACTCATCCAAGATTTCATGCAGACAAACATTCTGACCAAGTTTGGTGAAGATTGGGCTATAAATGTGGTCTCTAGTGTGTTCACAAGTTTTTCCTAAAATTTGACCTCGTGACCTACTTTTTGACCCCAGGTGACCCAATAATGAACTCATCCAAGATTTCATGCAGACAAACATTCTGACCAAGTTTGATAAAGATTGGATAAAAATTGTGGCCTCTAGTGTGTTCACAAGGTAAATGTTGACGACGAACGACGAACGACGGACGACGAACGACGAACGACGGACGCCGGACGACGGACGAAGCGGTATCACAAAAGCTCCCCTTGAGCATGTTGTGCTCAGGTGAGCTAAAAATCAGTCCAATGAACATCAATAGGTTATATCTAAATATATATATTTTCTTAAAAACTGTGTACACCTTGAAATTGTGTCAGACATATGGGATTTTCAGCTGTTACAACTAGATACAGTGTAATAAAATGAACGTTAACCACCTCTGTCTTTTGTTTAAGCTTGATTTACCGGTACTAAAAGCAAAATCCAAACACAAAACTTTATAACAGTGAAAGATTAATATGAACATATCAACATTATAATGTTAGTAGTGGGTCAATAAGAAAAAATTAGTGTAGGTCTATATGTCCACTGTACCAACCTGTGAGATCCATCATGACAAAGAGCAGGGCCTTCAGGAATATGAACTGATGTTCCAAAACCCAGCGCAGGGACATCCTCTCATACATGAACTTGATAGCCAAGCAACTGTCAACAGATGGTTTAGCATGATACCATATATTTATCAAATGAATCAGCATATTCTATGGGAACATGTCATAAAAGATATGATTTAATTTTGAATACAGTTATTGGGCTGAAGGTATTTGCTGAGAGTATGTAAGGGTTTATAAACCCGGCTAGGCTTTTGCTAAGCTACCAACACATGACAACAGTGAAACACAACTGTGTTGTATGGCTGGAAAATTTATAAGTTATAACAACAAAATTCATATCCTTTAGTTTAATAAGTCTATTTATTAAAGAATAATGAAATAAAATATTAACTGTTAATGTTGGCTATAAACCAAAACTGACTGCTTTGCTGCATGCTGACCTTAACTACAGATAAAACATGTAAAATAAGTGACAACACATACCCTCCAAACTTTGCATACCAGGCCCTATCATAACACAGGGAGCACATCTTTTCCACCAGATACTCGAACAATGGCAGCTGGCATGCCTGGGGAGAACCAAGGGCAAGTGATAAATGACAGTTTTCAACATAGCATAAATATTAAGTTTATACATTAGTAAAGGCCAGTCTGATTACATTTTCAAATGTTTTTACAAAAAAGAAAACAAATGTCATCAACAGATTTTGACTTATTTAAGGACTTAAAAGTAGAACTTTTAATTTCAATAAGTACTTTCCCACTGACATTCTGTTAAGTTGTATTCAAGATCTATAAAGATTGTTTTCTTAATGGAAGAGTCTAATTTATCTGTTTCTTTCAGAATCACAAAAGTTACCCTCAGATAATAAATAATTAATTTCATACCTAATCTAATATTACCACTAACACTTAAGTTTAAAAAATCTATTCCAAGGCAAAAGATAATGCACGGCCAAAGATTTCAACTCTATCTGAAATCTCTTATTAACTAACTAACATGTAATTTCCTTTACAAATACTAGTAACAGATATTCCAGCCTACCCTTTCCTTTGAGCCGAGGATAGTTGTTGCTATATCTAGGATGAGCACCAGGGCCAGGTTCCCTGGCTTACAGAGTTCCTTCTCCTCATGGCCCATGATAACTGCCAGGGCATCAATAAGGATCAGGGTATCCATACCGTGCAGCTTAGTCTGTCGGTCCCCCACAGGGAACGGCCCACACTGCTGTGAGATGGCGATCATTGTGTAGTGACGCACCATACAGCCCATAAACCGCAGGGCTGTTTGACGCAGGTCTTTGATGGCAGCAGCCACTGGGGAGGGGAAATAGTGAAAACACTAAATTAAGATGTGTTGAGAGTAGAAACCAAAGAAAATGTTAAGAAATATATTAACCAACCCTAAAATCTTACTCAAGTATTTGTTTGCATAGAAGCACCACCAAGCTGTTTATGCTTAGGATTAAAAAAAAAAAGAGAGAAGACAACCCCAAGCCTTTGTGTGAGTACAAACACCAACATCATGCAATACATCCTTCCATGCTAGTAAATTTGTATTGGCCAAACAAAACTTATGCTATTCTTAAAATGAGAAATCTTCCCACTTTCCTGCTGTTTCACTGTGATTAACCATATATTGGATGAAAAGATGGATGGGTGAATAGAAAAAAAATGACCCATATAGTCCCCACTATCAACAGTTTGAGGATTAAGAATGTATGCAAACCGCAAACCAGAACAGAAAATGCAATGAGAGAACACATTATATACAAATCTTACCAAACATGCCAGTGAGTGCCTGCTCATGAACCTTTCTGGAATGGGAGTCTGGGTTCTTGTAGAGTTGATTGGTGGACTGGGGAATCTCCTTCTCTGTGAAGCTGTATAGGAAAACAGTACAGCACTCTTTGTTTCATCACTAGCTAATTTATATCAGGTTTTAAGATCATCACTGATTGTTGGCACCATTGCTTTTGGTATTATTAATGGAAGACTAGATTTAATAAAAATCTGATTTGTAACTTTGCACAAGAAAGTGTTAATGGACAGAGAGATAGATGATCAATTAATTGCTCTGATAGACATAATGTCAGACAGATGAACACAAGATAATACAAACTTTGGGTGTATGAAACGGAATGGCTACCCATACCTTGGATGATTGAAGAGATTGTCAAGAGTTGCCTTGTCATCCTCCCTGTTCATGACAGAGACAAGGAAACACTTTATGAGTTCCCAGGCCTGGCGCCTGTAGTAAGCGTCGGTTGTGCTGCACTTGAGGGTAGTTAAAGCATAGTCTATAGCCTTCTCCACTGGTAATGAGACAGGCATCTTGCAGTCTTGGAACAGGATCGAGATACATGGGCCAACAGTCTCCTTGTCATTGTACTGAAGCTGGAAACAACAGTAGCATTGACATTAAGAGTTGTGTATACATGAAAAGGAAGTTTTGCTTTTATGCAATTATAAATCTTTGTCATATGACAGTTGGAAAAACAGCGGGATAGGGTGGTCAACGAATCACAATGATGTTTTTTTAAAGAAACTTAATTACATATGGTGTTGTCCTGTCCTTATCATGCAACTGTAAAAACAAAAGTGTGTTAAGATGTTAGGATTGCAATGAAAAAATGATATAGAATTAGCTTTATTATTTCTAACTTTGTTCTAGCTTTCAAAGCATAATGAAATATGATAATACACACCATCTGGGGTTCTCGTAGCATCTTGCGGTTTCCACCCCCAAACTTGCCAAGTACTCTAAATGCTACATGTGCAGTGTTATCCATGGGGTTACGTAATGTGCGCCACAGTGCCTGCATCAGCTCGGCACGCACGGGCTGAATATGGTCATAAAGGAAGTCAGGCTGTAGGTTGTCCACGCACAACTCCAGTGTGCGCAATCCCTGCAGGGGGATATAATCACAATTATCTGTTAACTTTGACCTTCAACCAATAACTAGTTATCCAGAAACTGAACATTTACAAATATGCATCAGGAAAAGGGGATAGAAAAAGTTAAATGCACATTAGGCCATGAAAAACATAATAAAGCCTAGGTTACATCTGACAAGCAATAAATCTGTAGGTATGTGTTTCAAAAGTTTAGGTGACAGTCCATACAACTACTGTATTGCTTTTAGATCATGAAAGAAATCTTCCATAAAGGAGGCATGGTAACACTTATCTCAGGACATTACACATCAGTTGTACATACAGCATCCTGACCTACCTGGCTGACAAGTGTCTGTGACCCATTCAGGGCAGATACAAGAGGGTCCATTAACATGGGGAGGTAGGGCAGGAGGGAACTTAGTCGTACAGGCACCGTGAGGCAGAGTTCCACAAACAGATCCTTCATATGCTGACGATGGAGACCACTCTGTAAACTGTTCAAGCCTAAAACAACAACAGCAGTATCTGTCTAAAGTGCTTCATTTGGTGATTGTCAAGGCTGATGAAAAACATCAGTATCTGTCTTAATTTTATAGTTCTGAAGCAATTTTCTTGTTTATTGATCACTTTGTTGCAGAAAGAAAATGTATCTGTCACCAATAATCCATGACAGTATCAATCCTCAGTTTATTCATTAACATTTACACTGCACAAGGATTGTTTTTTGTTTAATTTTTGTTATACTTGACTTAATGTTAATTCCTTGTTTGTTTCGAATACAGAAATATTTGACAAAGTAATTGCATGCCCACATTGTTATTGTTCATACAACTTTTGTTGTATCCATGCTCTAGAAGTAATACTTGGACAAAACGGCTCCTTTCAAAGTGATAATGTCACAGAGATATTGCTTTGTGCTTTATTAATATTTCTTACAAGATAATTTTAAATCTAAATTTTAACCCTTGTACGCTCTTGCATACAAATTTAACATATGCATTTTTTTCTATATCAGGCAAAGACAAGTTAATGACAATAAATGATAACTTGTCCATATGCAAAGTAAACATAAAATGAATAGTAAAGTGATCTATATCTTCTAACTAATATGTGCTTAATAATGATTTATATCTTACCTTGCAGCAGATTTGGGAGCAAAGGCAAGAACTCCTGGTAGAGCAGGTCATGGCTCCCCCCACCAATGGAACGGAACAAGGCACGAAGCAACAGAAAGTAGTTGAATGGTTCCTTGGCACTCATGGCCAACTCCATAGACCGATTGACAATAGTGTGGAGATGTGGCTGTAACAAGGGGCAAAAGGTAAACTAATGTGTTGTTTTGTGTATTTATGCATTAAAAAGATTTTATACTTGAAACACACTTGTTCACTGTTTACCTGTAATGAGGGTTTTGTTTGTGAAATTCAAAGAAGGCAAGAATAGCTAAATGATATGTCTGTTAAAAACTACTAAATATTGGAAGACCTCATATGTTCAGACTGGGACCTGAAGTGTAGACAGGTTAAAAACATCCCTTAATATAATGATGCTATCAAAAGAGGGCTCTTTACTTTAAATTCGAAGGTTTATGTTTTATGTTTTTGTATACAAAAATGTCCTTGATTAATTATGTCAGTAATACCCCAAGATAACAGCATACAGCAAAAAAGAAAAGGACAGTTGTCTTGATTTAAGGGGGAAACAAATTCTTTTTTGTTGTTGAAAAAATACAATATATATCAGGGGTCAACAATTCCACTCGTCCACTTGTATTTACGACCAGATATTTAGCAGGACAAGTAAGTTTTCCAATTAGGTCATCCTGCAGGAAGAGGAGATTTTTCAGGGAGAAATTGGAAAACTTTAATATCACTTTGCAGATTGTCCATGGGAGAAAATGTGTTTAATTTACCGCTGAGTTTAATGTAAATTGAAGCAGGAAAGGCAACCGATTAGCTAAAATACGACATTATATTGGAATATCCTGGCACTTATGTCTGGTATCACTAAAGTGGGATCATTTATTGTTGAAGAATTGCACGGCTCCAAGGCATTTCAAATTTAAAATAAAACTGATTTAAACTAAATACAAGACATATCTTTAAATAGTTCTCAAGATATAAAAATCGTACATATTTCTAGCAATTAAAAATTAATTAAATCAATGATAAATTATAAAAGTATTACCCTAGTGATATGGTCAATTATTAAGATCAAATGTCGAATTTATAATCTTTATTCTGTTTCACTTTGATACCGCCCGGCAACAAGAATTACCAAAAATAAAACCATGTCTAGGCACCGCTAAATAACGTTGCACTGGTTGTGTGCAAATAAAAAATTATCAGGTGATTCCATGTCCACTATGTATTAAAAGTCACATAAACCAGTCGGAAGTGCCTAATTCGCCATCGTTTTGTCCGTTTTCCATTTTGCTACATTAAAGCAAATGGATATATGAAAAAGTCTGAGCAATAGTAAAGTGTACTTTACATGATGATGTTTACTGTTTATGTTAGGAAATTTTATAAAATAAACAATTTTGACTTATCTTATTATTATAATATTACTCTAATATTTATACCAAATAAATTTAAGGACAAGTAATATCATTACAGGATGAGTAACTTTCATAGGTCTCTCGTCCTGCAGGACGAGTACTTATTACAGGATTTTTTAACCCCTGGGTATTAAATTTTTTGTTTAAAAGAACAACCTGTATGTCTATATTTATCGACATGGTTCACTGTCTGATAATTCCGAATCCACAAATAAAGAAAAAAAAGTACCTTCAGCATCTGTTCATTTTCTGCAGCAAACAGTGACACAGATCCAAAGACCAGCTTGAACAATTTCAGGTACAGATTGCTGCGCTCAATGTTGCCTATAATATCAAAGATATGTTGAGAAAATATTACTCACCTGTCACTTTGCATCAAATCATATAACTCAGTTATACTCTCCATAAACAGTTAACTATTTGAAATTGTCACAAGTCATTTTATTTCAGTTCACAAATATTAATAAATGATGAAGTTTTTCCAATAAACTAAGAACAAGTACGCTGTTTTTCACTACTGTAACGTCTTACTGATTAGACATTATTTTTTGCAACAAATTATGTTAAAAAAGTGGGAGTGTAAAGTTTTCACCTTTTTCCCCCCCCCGACTAAAACTGACCCTTAGACTAAACCGACCGCCAAGACTATCACCAATAGTATCAGCCATACACAACTGTATTGTGCTATTTTTTAGGGAAAATTTACATTGTTTTTACCTAAAATTTGACATGCAACGTAAAAAGGGACATTTGAATTTGTTTTTTAGAAAAAAAAACATGTAATAAATTTTTACATAAATACCACTTTATTCCAACAAAATCAGCGAAGTTTCATAAACCAGAAATGGCTATTGATTTTTAAGTGAAATGTGAATATTCATTGACGAAACTGTTATTATCATCGGCTTAGTAATATGGTTTCATTCAATTGATGAATTTTGATTAAAAATTTGTTTTATTTTGAATGTTAACTATGAATAAATTTTAAATTAAAATTGAAAACTCACTTAACAACAATAAAATGTGCATTGGCAATTTGTGCAGACAAGTTTTCACACCTTTTGATGTTAATAGATAGTCTATCATCGGGTAAGTAATTACACAGGTGCAAAGAAATAATTGTTTGTAAGCGGTCACTTCAATAACCTGGTGTAAAAATAAAATAACTACATTATACAGCCTTTAGGTGTTATTTTAAATTGTCATTTGTGTGTTTGTCCCATGTGTCGAGAACTTATTATTGGCCGAGAACTTAATTGATTTTTGACATGCTGCCGCGCGAAACAGGATGTTCTCTTATCTCTCAATTGCGTAGGGCTGGCATAGCTGCGAGAACATCCTAACTGGTGTGTAAATGATATACTGGGTAAGAGTGTCATAACTTAACACAATACACATGGTCTCATTAAGCGAACAATTGCAACATATTATTCAAGCCACTTAGAGAATGATAAGCACTCGGTGCAAAAAACGATTTACAGAACAATTGGTACATCTTCCTTGGAGCAATTCGGAAATGCGGGAATAGCTTCAATGGTGGCCGGCTGGTTAAGTTAATATGTTATGCATCTAGTCTTTGAGAATTTGCTTTTTTCCTTGACTCTAGACCTTGAAGAGGGGTTGCGTCTTATCTTTGTGTGTGTCTTATCAATAAGACATTACAGTAACAGGTCTTAAAAGCTAGCTCAATAGTTTGATGCCTTATTGGCTGAATACCTTAACGGATTTAAATTTTATCTTTCGAGAAATTATCTCTTTAAGTTACAGTAAAATACTATCAATAATATAAGCTAAAGAAACAGGTGTAAACTCACATCCCATTTCTTCCAATCTTGCCAGCAGATACTCCACAAGGATGGTAGCAAATGTTGCAGAGGTGGTGGGGTTGGCCAGGAAAGTGTTAGCAACAATTTGGAGGGCGTAGTTGTTATGGATACGATTCACCATGAACTCAATTGTGGTTGAGAATATCTCCTTAAAGGTGAAGGGACTCATCATGGTGAACTGGAATATAAAAATGGACATAATAAATCAAGCTGGATAATAAAACATAAAGTCTTTACATGCTACATGTAATTTTGCTTACCACTTCATACAATGGTAATAAGACTCTGCAGGAACAGGATCTACACTATCTACCTAAGCCTGATCAATTTATGCTCACCTAGCTAAGAGAGTTGAATCAAATAAAAATGTGGCAACAGATTGCAGTGATGAGGCCAAAAGGCCTGTGACATGTTTTGAGCAGAGTGGGATGTTGGAAGTTTATGTTAAATGAACAAGACAAACCCTCACTTACCACTCCTGCAAAATGTTCCAATACCTCTTTCTCTTCCTTTGTTCTCACTGTTTGGACCCTGAAATAACAAGACAATAGTGTGTTTTGACACAATTACCCTTAATATACATGGACTATTAACTGATATGAGTAGGTGGAAGCAAAACTGAGGTAACTAGCACATCGGTAAGTCTGTTTTTAGTCTTTTCTTTACCAGATGATTGTCTGTGATTTTAGCGTTTTTCTTTTTACAAAAAAATGGACTTACTACTGATGACATTGCATTGTTAACAGCCTTGCATGAATCAAAATAGGCAGAAAGTAAGGAGTTATAAGCAATGGAGATCCTCAGTACACAAGAGTTTCCAAGGAAAACAACTCTGATCTGATTGTTTTATTAAAAATATGTTGTAAAGTCTCCATAATTCTTCTACTCGCAGTACACATGCATGGACTTCATAATTCCTCTACTCCAGCTGCCCACAATATGTCAGTACACATGCATGGACTTCATAATTCCTCTACTCCAGCTGCCCACAATATGTCAGTACACATGCATGGACTTCATAATTCCTCTACTCCAGCTGCCCACAATATGTCAGTAGACATGCATGGAGTCACCTAGCACTTACACTGCAGGTCGGACCATGGCCTGGCCATTGGGTGATACATTAATAGTGTAGATATCCAGGGCCTGCAGGGCATACTTGACTAGTCGCACATACACCAGCGTCTCCTTTGGCAGAAACTGCTTATTCTGAACTAGGCTTGTGTCTGTAAAATAGATAAATATAGACATAACAAAAGGTCTATTGAAAATCATTACCAAAATCATTACTGCTGAAGAAGAACACTATTTTTATAAAAGAGAAAGGTAATGAAGGGACATTAAACTGGAGCAAATAAAGTGCAGACTTCAGTGACTAAATACTGGGGTCAGATGAAATGATACACCAATCATTAACACTCTGTCCATATACTGACTTAACCAGAAGGGATGTTGTAAATGCTAGAGTACTGTGAAGACAGTTGCAGGCGAGTGAAGCAACACCTACCTGTACCAGCAGCCTTGCAGGACACGATGCCCCATGTGATGGTCTTTACTCCACAGACAAGGGTCTTAACCAGCGTGCGGCAATCCACCACCGAGTAAGTGTTGTACTGGCTGGGCGTCACTCCAAACCGGTTCTGGGCCTGGACAGAAAAAACAAAACAGAATGAATATTTAAGTGTTAAGAAAGGATTTGTGAAAAACCAGTTTCAAAGAAGAACAAATTTAAAATATGAAAACCCATATTAAAATCATTGTGATGTATAAGGTAGGCATGTTCCAGAATAAAATTAATAAACAACAACAACCCTCATGAACTGTCAGACCTTTGACCAAGGGTACGAAATAGGATAGTAAGTGAGTGAGAACATACTCATTTTGCTCATTTATACTGCAAAAAGCATTTGCCAACTTTTAAATACATGAATACAAATTTATAAAAAACTTTCCACTCAACAGAATATGAACATGTAAATAATAATTATAGAACATTATCTAAGTTTATAAAAGGAAAGACAATATTGCTCTTTTTTAATTAAGCTTCCACTTATAACAATGTGTTCACTGTAATATCTGCTTGTATGACTTTTAAACAAGATCTTCTGGCATAAACATGCCCACCTTCTCCTCTTTATTGTTGCTGGCTGTGTCCTTAATCTCTGCACCCAGTGGCAACTTGCTCTCAGTAGTTGGTGTCTCTGGCAGACTAGTGGTACCAGACATGGAGGGTACAGTGGGCGTCATGGCAGTGGGCGTCTTCACATCCGCTAATTTGGTAATACTGTTACTGCCTGTTGGGGAGGTGCTGATAGCACTATCACTCCCAGGCTGGTTTGGCTGCTTCTGACTAATATTTGGACAGTGATTATAAATAGTACAGAATACCTGATAGTAAAAGTAAATGCTTATTTTATTTTAGACAACGATTTTCACTAAAAAGTGTAAAAAAAGGAATCAAAGGCTGACTAATTGACAATGGCAGGTATTTTGCCAGAACAGACTATGTATAGCAAACAAAAGGTGTAATGGAATCAAAGGCTGACTCATTGACCATGACTTTTTGCCAGTGCAGTCTGCAGAAAGAATATGATGTGACCAGGCAAGTTCAATAATCAGAAATAAGCCACATAGGGTGAGATTTACTGAATTTAGCAGATATTGAAGCACATTTTACTATCTAGATGATCAATAGAGGATGCTGTGACCTGCTGAAAATTCTGTGCTAAAAATTCTGTTCAATTTATGGTGTCCAAGTGTAGACCTTCTAGTGACCTGCTGTCTAGCCCAGATCCTAGGACACCTGCTGTAACAAACTATACCCCGGATCAGACAGACAACATAATTTATATAACCTTCTGTTACATTTATAAACATCTTTAAATAGAATTAATATAAAAAAATAATATGAAAATAAATAAACAAGACAAAAGCTTACCATTTTGCCAGGATCTGAGGAAGCTGGTTCTTTGCGATGGTTTTAAATTTGAGCACAAACACTTCAAGGAGACGCATAAGTAATTCTCTACCCTGAAAATAGAACATAACCAATTAGATAGCGGAAAGAAAGTTAATTTGTTTTAATGTTACATTAGGAATTACATAAGTATAAGTGTACCATAACAAGTGATAATAACACACCACCTTATTTAGCCAATATTCAACATTAATTCAACATTCTAGACCAGTTATACTAACATGCATGTTCAAGGCCATTCATAGGTTTATTATCTAAAAGGAGAATCTTTGAAGCATCTTACAAAATTGAAGCACCCTAAATTGGTAATTTGGTACCAAACCTAGGATTATTAAAATCATATTCAAAATATTTTGCAATTATATGTTTCACTATTTCACTTGTCTATTTCAGTTGTATATAGGTTTCTATACTATTACACCTGCAAGTTATTTCATTTATAAAATCTTTTTACATTTGAATTTTTATTCACACTCAAAACTTATTATTCCAATTAATTTCAGAAGTAATAAGATAAATAAAAATCCAAAATATTACCACACCTTCCATTAAATTTGATAGTGTAAGCAAGAAGACAGTTCTCTACCAGAAAATTAATTGTGGAATAAATAACATGATTATGCATTACTTTTTACCAACCCTATTCAAATAAGCAGAAAATGTTAATATTATCGAATTATAAACATATCTGCTTACGTTTCCATTTTCTTGTTCACTTTTCAGACGAATAGGATCCACAAGATTGAGTAGCAGCTTGCAGCACATAATCTGTATGCTGCTTGGTAGGGATTCATCATGGACATTCTTAGAGAAAAGGTTCACGGCCATGGACAGTTCAGTCATTGGCAGAGCAGTCCGTACATGGTGGACCAGGTCAGCTAAAGCACTGTAGGCGAGTGGTCTGTAAAAACAACATAGATAACAATATTTGTATGAAAAGCACTAATAAAGTGACACAAATTTTAGTTAAGCAACACTCTTTTTACCATGAGCTACAAAATGCTAACAGGTACAAAACCAAGTTGTTAGTAATTAATGTTTTTATTGTGGTGCGATACTTTTAACCTTTAAGGGGAAAAGGGTGTGTCTGCGAAAGCGGGCCTTTTGAGAGGGAAAAATTGTGTTGTTGGGGGGAAGTGTGGACTTTTAATCTGTGCATGTCCTTATTATTTTTGTATACTAGGTCTGACACACTAATCTATACTGTTACTTGTAATTTATTTGTTTTAAATGCCTGTGTTAAAATAAAACAATGAGATATGTTCAAAACCTTTTTTTTGTAATATGGAGATGATTTAAGGCAAAGTACTTCTTCTGAGGAGAATAAGGCGGATTTTGGCAAAAAATTGGCATAAAAACACTGTACTGAAACATTTGTCTAATTGATGTTATCTCCAGGCTATGACACAATGACAGACCTGAAATTGTTGTCCAATTGTATCGATGTTATTTCTAGCTCATGGCACAAAAATTCTCTAGACTTACCTAAGAGACTCATGTGTTGTCCAGCCATTGCCAATCATGATATTCTCATCCAACAGTTTGTCTATCACGCTAACAAAATCTGCAACACATTTAAGCAAATGACATCATCTCCTTCATAGTAGGCATCGTCAAAGTGCACTTGACCAGACTTTGGCAAATAGTGTAGAAACAGAACAGTAAGCTACCATTCGGAGCAGTCAGATCAGGATCTACTTTATGTACTGCCAAGTCCAACTCTCTAACATGTCTTGTTATAAGCCAACAACTAAAATTATGAAGAATTAAAGCAAACTTTGGTTTTAAAAGAACATAATAATTTCAGGAAAATGACTACGCTAATACATAATTGTTTATCATTTTATATTGGATAATAATATGTTTGCACATTATAATAATACACAATTTAACAGCTTGTAAGTATGAACATGTTAATGAAAGGTTTGCATTTGTTACAATTATACAATCTTATTAACCTTTTGCTGTACTGAAATTCACTCTGGGACAAAAAGTTTACACAGCAAAACAGAGATTATATGGCAACTTAGAGATTTGTAAAACCTTAAACAGACAATAACTGAGATCATACTGTTTCGCAGGTCACTCTCGAAGATATGTTTGGCTGCAATGAGCAGTTCTTTTCTGAGATGTGCAACCTCCTGTGGACACATGGACAGCAGGCTGAGGTGGCCCTGTACCATCTTCTGGGAGTAGGCTTGGATCTGCTCCTGTTATAGGGTGGAAGAAACATGGTAAAATGTATATTTTGCATCAATTCCTTTTGGCTTGAATTATTTTGTGTGTTATATATTGTAAAACACTAAAAATAAAATGTAACTTCTGATCATCTTTTTAGAGTGGCCAGGATCAGCTTATGGGGTAGGCAACAATCATACTTAATCTTAAATTACTAAAATTAAGTCAACATAAAATAAACACCAATATATCATGGTCCATTTACATTCATAACAATTTCAGTCTGGTAAGGTATAGAAATGTGGTGAATAAAATCTTTATTTCTGAACTGAAATATACCTTTTTTATTCTATATTCTATAACTATGCTAATAAATTAATAAATATAAAAGAGGGTTACTTACCTGAAAGTATTTAACAATATATGCAAGAAATGTCAAGGTTTTGATCTGGGCAGCAACAAAGTCCACAAACACCTCCTTATTGAAGGATTGGTGTGCTCTGGAATAAATGGAAACAAAAAACAACAACATAAAACACAAACTTATTAATGACAATATTTTCCTTTAAATTGCATTTTTACATTAACTCTTTTAACTTACTTACATATCTGTTCTATTTTTTTTTTATAAATAAATTGAGTAAATGCAATTTAATATCACTTATAACTTTAAACAATGCTCTGCAGCAGTGTTTTTGAAAATAGAAGGAAACCGTAGAAAAGTCAGAAAAACTTGCAACAATGAGGCAAATCTTTGAGTTATTTATGTAAAAACTATCATCTTTGATGTGTATTTTTTTAAATCTATACATAAAGGCAAAAGGAGTGTTAGCTTGTCTTCAGCATGAAGGTCTCAAAAAACACTTTAAGAAACATAATGACATTTTTATCATTATTTCATTATTTCATTGATAAAAATACCCACTTGGAACACTAGGAGTGTAAAGCAAAACTAGGAAAAAATTGAAACACTTTTTATAAATAAGGAAAACTAGTAATGTTGAAGAGCCTGCTTTACAGCTTCCATGTATACTCTAAATAATTAAAAAGAAATCAAATTGTATGCACAGTGATCAGAAGTATACCTGTGTTGTGGAAGAGGCTGAAGGGTGATGGTATCCATAATGAGGGGGATGAAGTTGGCCACCTCCTGGTGCACACTGGGTTTGTAAAGGTTGTACATCAGAACCACAATGATAGGCAGCTCCGCCAGCACCTTCAGTGATAGCACACCTTTTGGAATAATGTTGTACTGAAAATAGATACCCAAAAGGAATGGGGATGATGTGTTTAAAGTGCAATAATATTTAAGTTAAATGGAAATATTTACATGTTATCTTATACTACAAATATTTGTATGCTTGACTTTTTGGCAAACATATTTTTCTTCTCAGTTCCATGTGGATGAATGGTGACTAAATAAATTATCATTATAACATAATTAACAAAACATTCACCAATTAACAAATAAAAATGCATCACACCTTTAAAACACCAAGAAGATACTAGAAGAATAAGAAATAAAGACATCTTCTTACTGAGACTGTCTGGTTATCAGCGTTTTTCTTATCTGTCATGATGGTTGTCACGGTGAATGTCTCCTGAAGCAATGCACTGACGTTCACTTCAGCAATGTCCTTGACCTTGATCTGGGAACGAGGCTCAAAGATCTTGTTTAGGTGTCCAGGCAGATTGGTAAAGATCTGTGTGACAAACTTGAGGAAATCCTGGATCTGAAAACCATATGGGAAGACATTTCGTTCATATCTTTTGACTTGAAGTTTTAAAAAACTTCCATTACATGAAAATGTGAGGAAATGTTGTATTTTGGACAAAAAAAATATTTTAGAAATGGTCTACAATTAACTATTGAAAATGTAGTCTTGATTATTTGATTTGCTTAATCTGACAGTGTACTCATTAGATAAAGTTTCTTTCCATTCAGAAAACTGGAGCTAACATAGTGTAAATGTTATTAATTTGCATGTATGTAAGAAGACATTTCATAATCAAATATTCAATGTGGGTTAACAAATGTTAAAAAAAGCCATACAAAGTAGACTGTCTGTATCTATGTCATTTTAAAAATAATAAAACAACAATGATGCTTTAAGTTGCAATATGTTACTAAGCAATATCAATGTGACTTAACTAATGTAAGACTCAAATGTCCTTGAGACTGCAAGTGTTCCTACCTCATCATTCATCTGGGGTCTGTACTGCTTGTGGAGCTCTATAATGATCTTCAGGCAAACCAAAACATTCTCTTCATTCTCAATCTGTGGAGGAAACACACACACACACTGAATTTGGATGGGTCTTATAAGTATTTTAGTATTTTAACTTTTAAGAGTGCCATTATACTAGCAATGGGTTGTTTAAGAGTTGTTTGAAACTGAAACAGCACTAGGAAATGGCTAGGCTAGATTTTAAAATAAAGTTGCACTAGGAAAGTGTGAGGCTCTTAAGTTCTTAAGCTTGATTTTTTTTTAAAACTAACTGGATCCAATTAATTATAATTGTGTAAGCATTTTATCCCAAAAACTAGTTTACCCTGATACAAAAGCAAAGAAAAAAGTGATTTTAATTAAATGCAAAAAAGTAAAGATTCAAATGTATTAACTGGTTTTAAACACTCAATCTGATGCTACAAAAGAAACCAAAACATCTAAACATACACAGACTAGCATACCTTGATAAGTTTGAACATTAGGGACAGGATCTGTGGCACATATTTCTTCAGGTGTTCGTTGCTTGGGATCCTGTGGATGATCTCCAACAGCAGCTTTCGCAGTTGCTGAAATGAAAAAGAGACTATAAACACAATCCTAACAATGTCTATTATGCCTATATTTTAATGCTAATTATTCCTTGGCAGGCTTAAACTATGTAGTGACAGTTACAGTTGCGCCAAATTATTGAAATTTATTTCCTTTAATGTTTGCAATGTTTATATGATACAGAGATGGGGTTCTTTCAAAGCAGAAATATCTCTGCATGCAAGCACTGTATTGTATGGCATTGTATGCACTGTCATTTATACATAAGATATGGTAGAGTATGCTAACATAGGGAAACCTCAGTTGGGTACAACAATAATCCTCACTTAACCAAGGAAAGCTTTTCCACTGTTACCATTGTTAAACACAGCAAGGAGAGCTGAGACTGGTATTTGAATTTGCAACCATTCTGCTTACCATTGTTAAACATAGCAAGGAGAGCTGAGAATGGTATTTGAATTTGCGACCATTCTGCGTACCATTGTTAAACACAGCAAGGAGAGCTGAGACTGGTATTTGAATTTGCGACCATTCTGCTTACCATTGTTAAACACAGCAAGGAGAGCTGAGAATGGTACTTGAATTTGCGACCATTCTGCTTACCATTGTTAAACATAGCAAGGAGAGCTGAGAATGGTATTTGAATTTGCGACCATTCTGCTTACCATTGTTAAACACAGCAAGGAGAGCTGAGACTGGTATTTGAATTTGCAACCATTCTGCTTACCATTGTTAAACACAGCAAGGAGAGCTGAGAATGGTATTTGAATTTGCGACCATTCTGCGTACCATTGTTAAACACAGCAAGGAGAGCTGAGACTGGTATTTGAATTTGCGACCATTCTGCGTACCATTGTTAAACACAGCAAGGAGAGCTGAGACTGGTATTTGAATTTGCGACCATTCTGCTTACCATTGTTAAACACAGCAAGGAGAGCTGAGAATGGTATTTGAATTTGCGACCATTCTGCTTACCATTGTTAAACATAGCAAGGAGAGCTGAGAATGGTACTTGAATTTGCGACCATTCTGCTTACCATTGTTAAACACAGCAAGGAGAGCTGAGACTGGTATTTGAATTTGCGACCATTCTGCGTACCATTATTAAACACAGCAAGGAGAGCTGAGACTGGTATTTGAATTTGCGACCATTCTGCTTACCATTGTTAAACACAGCAAGGAGAGCTGAGAATGGTATTTGAATTTGCGACCATTCTGCTTACCATTGTTAAACATAGCAAGGAGAGCTGAGAATGGTATTTGAATTTGCGACCATTCTGCTTACCATTGTTAAACACAGCAAGGAGAGCTGAGAATGGTATTTGAATTTGCGACCATTCTGCTTACCATTGTTAAACACAGCAAGGAGAGCTGAGACTGGTATTTGAATTTGCAACCATCCTGCTTATTATTGTTAAACACAGCAAGGAGAGCTGAGACTGGTATTTGAATTTGTAACCATTCTGCTAATGTGCATTATATTCTACTACATTTCTAGAAAGTCAGCTGTATGAAAAATCCACATAGGTTAGATTTCTTGGACTATTTGTCTAAAGATGAAATTATTTATCCGTACCTGCATGTTCTGATCTGCAATAAACTGTGGTTCTCCATCGTCCAACAGCTTCATAAACACACGGACTGCATCTGAGAGAAACTGAGGGTACTGAGGGGAGGTCACCACAGTCTGAAATAAGAAACAGAATAGGTGTCAGGTAGATACAAAGGGGAGTATTTCTCTGGCTACATACTTTATCTCTCCTCCAAACACTATATTGCAGTTACTAAGTTGAATCATTATGTAACAATTTGTTAATGACTACCACCTAAATTCTGGGGGCTGCTTCATCAAAAGTTTGACCACTGTAGCTTTATGAGCAGTCCTAGGCCGGCAGACTCTACTCCTATATTTCATTATGATTTTCCAGTCCTCAGACTTGTATTAAACTGCAGTGATGAATATTTGGTAGTCTTATGACCATAAACAGGTCCTAGGAGTTTAGTTGAAACATTACCCAAGTTGGAAATTAAAGGTTATACTGACAGACAAGATCTGAATGACTTTCAGCAGTACTAGTTGAATGCCTATACACTTATAAGTCATCAATTATCAAACTAACAGAAGGGTCTTTACTGTGAAAGTTATCTTTGTTTGCTTTAAAGCAATTTTTTATGCATGGCTGGCTATCTGTTGTCATTAAAATGTTGGCTTTACCCAATGTCTTATTCCCTCAAGTCTTACTGATGCAATGGGCAAAAGCTGTAATACAAAGTACATCAAATGCACTGTGACCAAGAATAAATTCTTAAATCTGCCGACTTCGCAGGTAATTTTATAAACCTATTTATTAACATTATTACCAAATCCTGTGAGTTTATTGATAGAATGTTTTTGATAAAAAAACGAACCAATTTAATTGAAGAATTCACAGACAGAATATTATATTCATTTTATTTATGTCTTATAATTCACTTTTAAAAAAAGATGACAATTGTAAAATACAATACTTACCTCAAAATTTTCACTCAAATCTTGTGCTGCCTTCAACTTTTTCTCAGCAACTAAAAACACATCATTTACAACATTTAATATTATTCAATTACTTTGCTTAATGTTTGCTAACTGCAAGATAGAAACATGCATGTTAAGTTTGTAATGCAATGTGCCTTCCAGCAAAAAGAAATTCTCATTCATTCATCAAACAGAATGTGGTGGTAAAAGAACCTTCTAGTTTGCAAACACTATTACACATATACAGTGACCAAATAGATATCGAAAAACTTATAATTTAATGCTTTTAATCATATACTCTTACATGAAGCCAGATTTGCTCTACATATAAAAGACTTAAAGAAATGTTGACAGTATGCACTTACTGCCTGGTGTTGGGTCTGCAATGAGGGCCACATAGCTCTTGAATGTTGTCAGTTGTGTTGTAGCATTGTGAGGGCTAAGGGGAGAGGCAAGCATCATCGTCTCTGCAGAAAAAAAAGAAGAGTTTTTTTTAGATTATTCTAAGTTCCTCTCTACTTGACAATGAAGAGTAAATTTCTTGCCCAAGAAAAACATCTTGTGCCAAGTGCAGGAATTGACCCAGGACCATGTCCCCACAGTCTGGAATCCCAAATCTTAGTGAATTACTACGGTTTACGTCATGATAGGAGTTTGTTGACCTTACATTTAAGAAGAAGAACATATTTTTTAATGATGATACTAGTCGTCATGAGGTTCATGCTTGTAGCATTTTATGTTCTTATAATATAATTCTGATTGTCAATGTTAATTTGAAAAGAATGGAACTTTAACAAAATAGAAAAACGTGTGCTTGATTTTTTCTTACAATGATTTTGCATGACTAATAATGTGATTGTTCAAATTTTAAGTGAATAAATTGAAATAACATTTGTACCATTTTTATGAAATGCTAGAATGATTAAAAATATTATTAGTTTAAAAAAAAAATATTGATAATTTGAATAGTTACCATTAATATGACTTATTTTTGTTCATTGAATTTGTTTACAATACTTCATACAGCAGCGTTTTTATTTGATCTTATTATGATTGCATATATTAATCAAGGTTCAATTGGTTCTTGCCAGACTTATGAACGGCCACGTTGCATAACAAAGATGGAAGTTCAGTCTATTTCCTGTTGTGTAGATCGATTCTTTTAACACACTTGTAATGGGTGCATTGTACATGTACAATTCAGAAGCTTAGTCTATAAAACCAAGACCTGCATCCACTCTTGCGTTAAGCTTTACTTCCACTTCAACACCAGTTGCTCGAATGATATTGTGGTTGTTTTTTAAATTGAAAATAATGAAAATAGACCCATTTCTCATCTATAATTAAGAACTTGACTTCAGAATATCCACTCTTTTTTGGGACTTACAGTTGCTGATTGAATTTTGTAATGAGTTATTTCTTGCAAGTTGCAGTTGTTTGCATAAAAACATAACTTTGATCAGATAATACCCAGTCCCTGCTGACACAGTTTATTATGTGCCTTAACTAAATTATATCTGATTGACATTAACTTCATCATTCATTAAATTGGAGTTGTTAAATTGTCAATCAAGAAACTTATGTTTGTGATACTGCCTTCTTGCAGCGGTAGGCAAAGCACATAATTTGTGTCTCAACCATAATATACGTCTCAACTAATGAACAAACTGTATGCATAAAGATTGACAGTGACCTTATTCTAATTAGCAGGAGCGAGTATCTGGATTACAATGGAAAAGCTCCGCCTCCACATAAGATATATTTATTTTTACAACATACATTATTTTTGTACAGATCCACGGCAAAATCAAAGTGTACGAACACTCCCAGTCTAATTAAATATGCGTATACCAAGTGAAAAGATGTTTACATGGGTCATACAGATCTGCATAAACAAAATTGCAGACTTTTTCCAGACATAGAATTAAAATTTCCATACCCATTCGATGCAAAAAGTTAAAAATTTATATTTTGTAGCAACATACTTTACACATCATCAACAATATTATAGCAATAAAAACACACTCTGGATCACAAAAATATTGATGAACCAATATCACAAATATCTGCCAATGATAAATCTCAGGTTCAGTGACAATATTGCCAGTCATATTACTGGAACATATTTGCTGGTAGAAAATCTGGGCCAATTTTCACTATGTAAATCTCTAACAATATATTTACGGCACTAAGTACTTTCACATTTTAAGGTCTTCCAAAATAAAATACATTTTATTCTAATTGATTCAACATCGAATGTTTCTCTTTTAAACCCTTTCCTTCATACATATGCTTTTTTATGTCTCTCCTAAATTATTTGTACATATATATGCCATTTTACACTACTCCTGTTTGATTCATACAATGGCGATTTTTAGTTCCCCTATCTTTTTCAAAGCTTAAAATGAAGTAAAAGACATTGATTATGTAAATGTTGTCTTCATACACATGTACACAAGACATTTAACATGAAGATTATGAAATAGAAGCTTTTAAATTACTGTCCCCTTTAATCAGTGTCACTGGAAACCAAAAGATGGATATGGATGCCCCTTACCTCTTTGTATTACAAAGCCTAAATCTGAATAATATAATCATATTACAAAGCCTAAATCTGAATAATATAATCATATTACAAAGCCTAAATCTGAATAATATAATCTACTCATAACAAAATTCAAAATATGAAAAACAAAGCTCTATCCCTTACTGACCTTTAGCGTGTGATTGCAAATTTCCTTTACTTTAAACTTGTGAAGTGACACATATTAAAGGTCATAAATCAGTCAACTGTAGAAATAGGGGTCTCCAAATTTGAAAAGAGTGGTATGTCACAGGAATACTAGCATGGGTTTGAAACATTCACCATCATTAAGGTCAAAACTTACAGATAATAACAATACTGCATGAAAGCAAGGCAAGATAAATCACGAGATAAAATACTAATGTGTACACATTTTATTTATCCAAAGAAATTCCCATTAACTATGTTGAAAAAATGTTAAAGGTGTGAAAGTTAAGTAAGTCATTTGCATAAAAATGATTGAAATAATTGGATTTTTTTTTTTTTAAAATTGATAAAAAAATGTAGCCTTTATGTTGTCTCCCCTATCTGCACCATCATCATCTTCCTTTTGAACACAAGGGTATTTAGCATTTATAATTTGAATTTGTGGAATTTTAAAGTACTTGCGTGTTGTTGTTTTTTATATTTAATTAAAATAACATTCTTAATGAAGATCCAGGGCTTATTTAAATAACTTTAAATAACTTTAGTAAAACTTTACATCAGGTTTTTTTATTCCCCTAATATAGGTGGTATCCTACATTTTGAAATATAATTTTTTTCTCAAATGACCAAATAAGTTGTTGTTACCTGAAAAGGTCATGAAAAATGCTGTTCTTTTATGCCCAAGATCTGTGTGAACAGGCAAGCATTAATCACCACGCGTACTGGCAAACAGGTGTTTTCTATCCTAGCCACGCTGCAGAGATAACTTCTTGTAAACCTAGAAACTCATGTGACCGTTTACTTTTGCGGTGACACTATATAGTCATTGGGGTTATCCGCTCTGATTTCAATTTTTAGCAGAGACCAATATCATGCTTTTTATATAGTTGGAAAGAATGAACATTGTGAGCGATTTTTTTTTTCGCTATTTAGTATTAGTATTGTCTAACAAAACATTTTGTGTTTAAAAGCATCTTTATTAAAACTAAAATATGGGTTTATGCAAAAATAAAAGCATTATGGAATTTATGACACTGCAACATAAATTATATGTAAGTAAAAGTCTAGGAAAAAATATTGTTTCTAAGGTAGTGATTTCTTATTACATGTATTTTGTTGTTCCTTGTGCAAAGACACTGCGAACTCATATACAAGTTACAGTGGAACATGATAGCAATTCTGGTAAAATAGTTAAACAACTGTGGAATGGGTTAACACAATTGTTTAATTAAAATGTTAATGAAAGTATTTTTCTAGTGTAGAATAATTTTATAAAGTGTTGCTACCACCGTTTGAAACAAATAAAGATCGCACAGTTAACTATACATGGTTACTGAAAATGGGTAAATAAGTCATAAAACAAAACAACTATTGTTGATTGGTTTTCTCACCTGTTGCACGATTAAATAATGGTTGGTTAAGTTCTTTTCATTGGTTTAATAGATGATAGTTTTCCTTGAAAACACCTATGTTCATTGATTAAAAAAACTTAATTACATGTTTAAATGTCATTCAAACAAATTAGCAGTACAGTTTTTATGTTTGTAACGAACAAACTAACACAGCATAATATTTTATTGGCACAAACTCATTTGTTTATTGCCATAACATAAGTATCTGATTAATGCTACTGCAACTTCTCTTCATATTTATTTTATTTACATCCTGAGTTTTTGGAGCAAAGAAAATGAGAAACAACAACAACTCTGTTGTGATGGGTCCGGATGTTAGTATTTTCTAGTTGACCAGTCTAGATTAAATTATCTGTCTCAGGCTGAGGCGTGAAAATCTTTTCACACATGGACATACCAAATTCTCCGTCCCAATCAGGTATTATACTATATGTTTACCTATTTACCAAAACAACCGGACTTATCCTAATATAAGATCAATTTACCAAGGTGGTCATTTACCGAAGTGACCGGACGGTACCCGCTGACCCTACAAAATGTGTGTGATCAGGTAATTTTTCTATAGTCGATAAATATAAAATTGTATGGCAGGGCCGACTGAGGGTCCATAGTCCCTCACCTCCCCCTGTTAAATCCAGCCTGAATAGAATGTAACATGCTTCGGAAAATTACATGGTTTATCCGAAATTACATCAACTTTTTACAACCATTGTTTCGGTATTCACCATCTCGGCTAAAATATGCGTTTACTGTAAAAATGGTCAGGTTATTATCCCGCATAGAGTATGCAGAGTTAATAATAATCAAATTCCAATACCTTGGCACTTGTTTTAATCAAGCTTTGGGCTCCATCATTGGAAAAACATGGAAATTATAATCCCAAATGCACGCACAATTTTAACTAAAGAGTTACCGGAGAGCTTCTGTGACGTCATCGAACCCTTCGTAAGAGAGGGTTTGGAATTTTGGGATACCGTATTCGTCCTCGCACGTTTTGTACCTTAACAATATTTTCAAGTCAAGATGCTTTGAAATGGCAGTATCAGTTGATGTAGTTATCAAATTTGGTGGAAGCGCCATTACCGATAAGGGAACGTTTGAGACTCTAGACCAAGAGTCGCTGGATGAAGCTGCCAAATTGATCAAGAAATGTATCGACCGTCAGCTTCGTTGTGTAGTTGTTCATGGGGCAGGGTAAGATTGGTCCTTCTCATTGAAATAACAGTGTCAGTATCTGATCACAAAGACATATAAGTCTTCGAAATTGATGAACCAATCCCTTATACAAGATATACATCGTTATAATAGTAGTATATTTATATATAACTATACATATATAGATATAGTATACATTTCAGGTTTCTACGAGAGGACAGGGGATCATTAAAGAGTCACTAACAAACAAACTCATAAGAAAATAATGTTGTTTTCATAATAAGCTACCACTCAATTCCAGTGTTGAATGTGTCAAGATAGACCTACTATAGGTCTTCATAATATTATTGTAGTCAGTAATTATATTTTTCTTATGATTGTAAATTATAAAAATAGATCTGTGCAAAAGAATACATATTTAAATTGATCCAAAGACCTATCCAAAAAAGATATAAAAACCTATATTAATGATAACTTATTTTCCTTATGTTGTGCAGAAGATATGTTTTGAATTTTTTCTGGCCAGTGTTTTCTGAATTAGTAATGATTCCCCACTGTAACGATTTGCAGCTGATAAATAACGATTCGCCACACTTGTATAACAATTTGCCACAGATGAATAATGAATAAGAGGACAATATTGTGAATATTTACGATTTTTAATTAAAAAATGAAATAAGTAATCAAAACAATATTGAGACACAAATACTTTTGTCTTCCCAATCAAAAAAGTTATTCCCACTTTCTCAACATGTTGCCATCTTTCTAAGGGAGAGTTATCATCATTAAACGCTTCTATTGTTTGTTGTTTGTCAATTAAGGGACCGACTCCTGTTAATTGTCCCTGAAGACTTCCTTTAATCAGAAACGAATGTTCACAGTTTGTCAATCATGTTTATTTGTGTGTGCATCTATTTTGATGTTTTTCTTTCATTCATGTTCACTTATTTCATTCACAAATTCATATGTTCTTATTATATTGTGATTATATTTAATTCATGTTGTGATGTTTTGTATTTTTTATTATTATTAAACATTGAATTAATAAAAAAAATATTTATTAGAATGACATAGTTATTGTGTAACCCTATACAGAGATAAAATGAGTGGAACGCAGTAAAATTTAAGTGCCAATTAACAAGTCAATAAGCAAGTATTTTACCTATCAATATCAGTTGTCACACCTTTTGCCTATCATTTTACTACTGTTGCGAAACGTTATTCATCTGTGGCGAATCATTATTTATATGTGGCGAATCGTTATGTGGCAAATCATTATTGTGGTGAATCATTAAACTACCAGCTTTCTGCCCTGGTAGTGTAGTTGGTAGATGACTTGTCTCTGAAACAGGAGGTCATAGGTTCAGATTGCATCCAAGGTACAAGTTATTTTCAGGTTGGTTTACAGACTTGCATAGTGCTCCTGCTGAGAGACTCTTGTGCAGCGGAAGCATCAGATTGCCTGAATATTTAACAAATTCCAGCTGTTACCAGCTGACCCCAGGTGCACCTTCCCACACATTGTTACATTAAAGTAGGTTGGGGTGGCCACCATTAGATTAAGCCAGGTTTTCTGTGTAAAGGTTATTGATTAATTGAAGAAAAAAAATAATTTTATACTGTTTGTCAATTATTTAATTAGATCTTAAAATAAACATTTTCTTTTCTACCACTCTTACTGCTGATTATTTCTTGGATTAAGATGCTGTTTACATTAGATTGATCCAAAACTATTCTACCACATACATATTATTGAAGCTTTAATTAAATGCCGCAAAAGATTAAAATTAAATAGGCAATAAATGGTCAGTCTTATACATGTTTGTTAGAATTGTTATTTTTTCAAGTAACTTTGTATCACTTATAAATTTAACAATTAATGATAATTGTTTCTAAACACGGATAAATGTGAAATTTTGCTGTATAATTGCTGCATGTTTATGATCATTGAAGAATCATATTTGCCCACTCCAATGACCAGTCTTGCTGGACTGCAGCTTCCAGATGAGATAAATATGCATAAGATTCATATCTTAGGTAAGCAAGTTTAAGTTCTATAAAGTTTTAAAAGTTTTAATTTAATATTTATTCATGGAAAAATATTTTAATATAAATACAGGTCCTTTGGTCACCACCAAGCCAAACAATACAATGTCAATCGAGGTTGGAGGACAGACAAGACCAAGAAGGATGTAAAAGCTATCAAAAACAACACAGCTAATATCTCTGATGCTACACATCTTGTTGACACCGATACTTATGCTGGTGCTTCATCTAGTAATCATGGTGATGGATCCAGTAACCATGGAGACACAGAAGGGGCATGTGTCACTGGTATTGATAAGGGAGATTATTCTGATGTAAGGAAAGGATTCTGTCTCACCAGGCAGTCAGTAACAAAGGTCTAGTAATATTTTTTGAATTGTAACATTTAATGTGCTGTTGATTTCCCTTTTTATGCACCTGAAGGCGGGCATATAGTAGTCGTATCGTCTGTCTATCTGTCCGTCTCTCCGTCCATCTGTCTGTTTAATATTTATGTCTGCTCAATAACTCCATCATTCCTGCATAGATTTTAAAATAACTTGGAAGAAATGTCAAACTCATGAAGACAACATGTCATGCCCAAGACCCAGGTCGGTTACTCGAAGGTCAAGGTCACACTTACAGTTAAAAAATCGTAATCCCTGGTATTGCACTTGTGTTTGTGTCCTCTCATTAACTGTTTAATTTCTGGAGGGATTTTGAAATAACCTGGCAGAAATGTCAAACACATGAAGATCTGGGTCGGTTATTCGAAGGTTAATTGTTAATTGCTAACTTGTACACAAATATTAAAAAAATACAGTTCCTTGTGTGATTAACCATATACACTTTGGCTTATAAAACAATTAACTATTGCAGGTTGTCACTTAATTTTAAGGACAGCCTTTATTTTATTTTTTATCTGATGTATTTTTTGTCTTTTGAAAACAAATGATAGGAGGTAAAAAATTCAATATGGTTATATACCGATACATAAACCTAATGCTTTTGTCTTTTTAATAACTCAGATACCTCCATGACAATTATAATAAAATTTGCATTACTGGACGTGACTTCGGGGGCATATGTCTGTTTACAACATTTCTTGTTTGACTTAACTTTCAAGCACATGAATAAAATCAAAGGGGGGTGACAGATTTCACATTTATGAAGTTGTGGCATAAGCTGGTACAATGATTTGATAAAATTGGTAACAAGGAAGATAATATTTTAATGTCACTCTGCCTATAATGATGACAATTATGTGATAATAATTATTTACTTTACACAAGCAGCAGCAGTATTGTAACTGGCATCTCCTTTTCTACTGTGTTCTATTTGTTTATTTGTTATTTTTCTCCAGCTGCATCATTTGGTTGTGAGTGCTCTCATCAAGATGGATGTGCCAGCTGTAGGAATCTCTGTAAGTTGTCAAATAACACCAAGACAATAAAATAGTTGTAACTTGGCAGATTTCCAGCTTATATACGGCATTATATCATAAACAAACTTAAGGTGTTGGAGCAGCTTAGCTGGTCATACTTGTCTTGTAAGTAGTAGGTTCCCATTGTAAGTAGTGGGTTCCCATTGTAAGTAGTGGGTTCCCATTGTACATCACTTTTGTTCCTTCTAAGCCGCAACTAATAGTTATGTCTCTTCTTAATTTAGAACCAGCACCGGATCTGGTAGCGTTATCGATAAAGCCTCGGCTCCAGGTACAGAAGTCCCCACGTCCCATTTGGGCCACGATATACCAAAGGCATTAAAATTGGTAGTGTGATAGTTCCCTTGCTAATGCTGAAGCAAATATAAGGGTAGTTCCACGACTGGTTGACCTGGTGTCAGGATAATGTGACTGGGTGAGGTATAATGTTCAGAGCATACTATACAGAGTGAAAACAGCACTATATCTGCTTAGAATGGACACTGTCTCCAGTTAATGAAATACTGTTGGTGGGATGATAAACCCAACACGCAAAAAAACATAATTATGAACCAATACATATTCAGTGAGACCAAATTTAGTCTTGTCCTTAAACATGATTGAAAGTAAAGCCTTTTATACATTGAAAAGATTGCACAATTTGGTATTGTCTTAAGCTTCTGATCATGGGATTCACTTTTACAGACACATCTTGTAGTAATTATGTGTATCTATTCTGATACCAATTTGCAGGTTTGTGGCACTTGGGAGACAAGAAATGGCCACCTTGACCAGTGGGATGTTTCCATGGTAACACAACTTCTCACAGCTGGTTTGGTTCCTGTTCTCCATGGAGACTGTGTGCTGGACACCAGCAAGGGATGTGCAATACTCAGTGGCGATACCATTATTCAGGTACCAGACATAGAAAAAATGTCTTTATTGCATCTACTGTGCTGTATAAATGATTATGATGTATAACTGTAAGAACTATTAATGAAAAAAAGGAAATGGCACTGAAGACAGCACATGGCATGATAAATGGTCCTTCTTTGTTGGTGTTATATAAAAGTCCTTTATTCACTGTCATTTATTACTCAAAATTCAAAATATAACACAATATAAATCACTTCCTAATATTCACCTCCACTTGCACAGATGTATAGTTACAGAAGCTGTGTAGTGAGTGCCATGTCATGTATTCTTACGGAAGCTGTGTAGTGAGTACCATGTCATGTATTGTTACAGAAGCTGTGTAGTGCCATGTCATGTATTGTTACAGAAGCTGTGTAGTAAGAACAATGTCATGTATTGTTTCAGAAGCTGTGTAGTGAGTGCCATGTCATGTATTGTTACGGAAGCTGTGTAGTGAGTGCCATGTCATGTATTCTTATGGAAGCTGTGTAGTGAGTGCCATGTCATGTATTGTTACAGAAGCTGTGTAGTAAGTGCCATGTCATGTATTCTTACAGAAGCTGTGTAGTAAGTGCCATGTCATGTATTGTTACAGAAGCTGTGTAGTGAGTGCCATGTCATGTATTGTTACAGAAGCTGTGTAGTGAGTGCCATGTCATGTATTCTTACGGAAGCTGTGTAGTGAGTGCCATGTCATGTATTGTTACAGAAGCTGTGTAGTGAGTGCTGTGTCATGTATTGTTACAGAAGCTGTGTAGTGAGTGCCATGTCATGTGTTGTTACAGGAGCTGTGTAGTGAGTGCCATGTCATGTATTGTTACTGAAGCTGTGTAGTGAGTGCCATGTCATGTATTGTTACAGAAGCTGTGTAGTGAGTGCTGTGTCATGTATTGTTACAGAAGCTGTGTAGTGAGTGCCATGTCATGTATTGTTACAGAAGCTGTGTAGTGAGTGCCATGTCATGTATTGTTACAGAAGCTGTGTAGTGAGTGCCATGTCATGTATTGTTACAGAAGCTGTGTAGTGAGTGCCATGTCATGTATTGTTACAGAAGCTGTGTAGTGAGTGCTGTGTCATGTATTGTTACAGAAGCTGTGTAGTGCCATGTCATGTATTGTTACAGAAGCTGTGTAGTGAGTACCATGTTATGTATTGTTACAGAAGCTGTGTAGTGAGTGCCATGTCATGCATTGTTATTGAAGCTGTGTAGTGCCATGTCATGTATTGTTACAGAAGCTGTGTAGTGAGTACCATGTTATGTATTGTTACAGGAGCTGTGTAGTGAGTGCCATGTCATGTATTGTTACTGAAGCTGTGTAGTGAGTGCCATGTCATGTATTGTTACAGAAGCTGTGTAGTGAGTGCCATGTCATGTATTGTTACAGAAGCTGTGTAGTGAGTGCCATGTCATGTATTGTTACTGAAGCTGTGTAGTGAGTGCTGTGTCATGTATTGTTACAGAAGCTGTGTAGTGAGTGCTGTGTCATGTATTGTTACAGAAGCTGTGTAGTGAGTGCCATGTCATGTATTGTTACAGAAGCTGTGTAGTGAGTGCCATGTCATGTATTGTTACAGAAGCTGTGTAGTGAGTGCCATGTCATGTATTCTTACGGAAGCTGTGTAGTGAGTACCATGTCATGTATTCTTACAGAAGCTGTGTAGTGAGTGCCATATCATGTATTGTTACAGAAGCTGTGTAGTGAGTGCCATGTCATGTATTCTTACAGAAGCTGTGTAGTGAGTGCCATGTCATGTATTGTTACAGAAACTGTGTAGTGAGTACCATGTCATGTATTGTTACAGAAGCTGTGTAGTGAGTGCCATGTCATGTATTGTTACAGAAGCTGTGTAGTGAGTGCCATGTCATGTATTGTTACAGAAGCTGTGTAGTGAGTGCCATGTCATCTATTGTTACAGAAGCTGTGTAGTGAGTGCCATGTCATGTATTGTTACAGAAGCTGTGTAGTGAGTGCCATGTCATGTGTTGTTACAGAAGCTGTGTAGTGAGTGCTGTGTCATGTATTGTTACAGAAGCTGTGTAGTGAGTACCATGTCATGTATTGTTACAGAAGCTGTGTAGTGAGTGCCATGTCATGTATTGTTACAGAAGCTGTGTAGTGAGTGCCATGTCATGTATTCTTACAGAAGCTGTGTAGTGAGTGCCATGTCATGTATTGTTACAGAAGCTGTGTAGTGAGTGCCATGTCATGTATTCTTACAGAAGCTGTGTAGTGAGTGCCATGTCATGTATTGTTACTGAAGCTGTGTAGTGAGTGCCATGTCATGTATTGTTACAGAAGCTGTGTAGTGAGTGCCATGTCATCTATTGTTACAGAAGCTGTGTAGTGAGTGCCATGTCATGTATTGTTACAGAAGCTGTGTAGTGAGTGCCATGTCATGTATTCTTACGGAAGCTGTGTAGTGAGTGCCATGTTATGTATTGTTACAGAAGCTGTGTAGTGAGTACCATGTCATGTATTGTTGCAGAAGCTGTGTAGTGAGTGCCATGTCATGTATTGTTACAGAAGCTGTGTAGTGAGTGCCATATCATGTATTGTTACAGAAGCTGTGTAGTGAGTGCCATGTTATGTATTGTTGCAGAAGCTGTGTAGTGAGTACCATGTCATGTATTGTTACAGAAGCTGTGTAGTGAGTGCCATATCTTGTATTGTTACAGAAGCTGTGTAGTGAGTGCCATGTCATGTATTGTAACAGAAGCTGTGTAGTGAGTACCATGTCATGTATTGTTGCAAAAGCTGTGTAGTGAGTGCCATGTCATGTATTCTTACGGAAGCTGTGTAGTGAGTGCCATGTCATGTATTGTACAGAAGCTGTGTAGTGAGTGCCATATCATGTATTGTTACAGAAGCTGTGTAGTGAGTACCATGTCATGTATTGTTACTGAAGCTGTGTAGTGAGTGCCATGTCATGTATTGTTACAGAAGCTGTGTAGTGAGTGCTGTGTCATGTATTGTTACAGAAGCTGTGTAGTGAGTGCCATGTCATGTGTTGTTACAGAAGCTGTGTTGTGAGTGCCATGTCATGTATTGTTACAGAAGCTGTGTAGTAAGTGCCATGTCATGTATTGTTACAGAAGCTGTGTAGTGAGTGCCATGTCATGCATTGTTATTGAAGCTGTGTAGTGCCATGTCATGTATTCTTACAGAAGCTGTGTAGTGAGTGCCATGTCATGTATTGTTACAGAAGCTGTGTAGTGAGTGCCATGTCATGTATTGTTACAGAAGCTGTGTAGTGAGTGCCATGTCATGTATTGTTACTGAAGCTGTGTAGTGAGTGCCATATCATGCATTGTTATTGAAGCTGTGTAGTGCCATGTCATGTGTTGTTACAGAAGCTGTGTAGTGAGTGCCATATCATGTATTGATACAGAAGCTGTGTAGTGAGTGCCATGTCATGTATTGTTATTGAAGCTGTGTAGTGAGTGCCATATCATGCATTGTTATTGAAGCTGTGTAGTGCCATGTCATGTATTCTTACAGAAGCTGTGTAGTGAGTGCCATGTCATGTATTGTTACAGAAGCTGTGTAGTGAGTGCCATGTCATGTATTGTTACAGAAGCTGTGTAGTGAGTGCCATGTCATGTGTTGTTACAGAAGCTGTGTTGTGAGTGCCATGTCATGTATTGTTACAGAAGCTGTGTAATGAGTGCCATGTCAACAGGGTGGTGTTTCTATCAAGTGTGGAAGGTGTCTACAATAAACCCCCTAGCAACAATCCTGGTAACTCTTTTTTTTCTGCCAGTCAGTCACTTCACTATTTCATATTTTTTTTTATTTTTATTTTATTAATTTTGCTCTTTGATTAACCCTGCCATTCAGTAACTTTTACTTGTCATTTCTTGACTTTAGTCTCTCATCGTAAATTTTGTCCATTTACAGTTTGCATCAGCAATTGGTACTGGCTACATTCCACTATCACTTTGATTTTTTACTCATTTAATTATAAGTCAGTACTTTTTACTTTTTTAATGTATATTCCACTATTTTATTACTATTTTACTTTCTACTCATTCACTTTTTTTCACCAGTTCACTTAGCTATTTTACTCATTTCCTTTGATATTTCCTTATTTAATTACGACAAATAGCCCATTTATTTTGGTATGTGACTGTATTAACATTGTGTATTATGTCAGTTCGTATTTTTCAATGAATTTTCTTATTGTTACTTCAAACAATGTTTTCTCATTATATTTAATATTCCAGGTGCCATATTGCTCACAAACATATTTGTGACATCAGACAAGAGGTTAATTACAGGTGATGTTGGAGACTGTCAACCAATCAGCTCAAAATATGAGAGTGACAATGACGTCACAGGGGCAATGACACTCAAGCTGCAAACTGCAACTGATATTGTTAGTAACAGTGATGGCCGAACAGTTGTTTTTGTCTGCAAAGTATCATCCGACTTTGCATCAAGTGCCACTCTTTGTGGGGACATATCTGATTGTGTGACTAAAGGAACCACAATTAGACTTTTACTGCATGGAAATGACATTTGACAACACATAATAATAGGCTTTACATAAATAGATAAAGTTCAGATTATGTCACTAATTGTTCTTGTTGCTATTATTACTATTATTATTATCATAATTATTTTTATTTAGTGATGTTGTTATAGTTTTTATTAATGTTTACATGAATAATAATTATTATAATAATAAACCTGCAGAAGATTCACTATGAATCAAACAGCGTTCAACAGATTGGAGTTTTGTTTTGATTTTTACCCACATTATTAATATTTATAAAATTATAATAATAATTTATAATAATAATTATCATTATTATAATCATTATTATCATTATTATTGTTGGGAGATGTTGTTGTTACCTTAGACATGTTCATTAGCAAAACAAAGTTCCTTTTAATAGATTTGCATATTTTATAATAATTTTTTTTGTTTTGCACATTATTCATTTCGTTATTGCTCTATATATCATAGTTAGAATATGGTGACAAACTAATGTATTCCCATATTTCGATCACAACACTTTTAATTGCTGCTATCTACGACTACACCGGCGGTGACGTTGATGTATGATTACAAGGAAGATAACGGTGTAGCAAGTCATCAAGACATGTGTGTGATAACTTTAGTTATCCTAATTTCGTTATCTTACTAGTTCAGAGTATATGGTAATGATAGTGATTGTTCACAAACCATATTAGTTTTTAATATCGACTTGTCATTTTGGATTCTTTATTTGAAGCGGTTCTTTTCACGGGTGTATTCTTGTTCTTATTACACTTGAATGATCTGAACGGTTGTGTGTATTGGACACGTGTGTACATCTACGAAGAACTTATTGAAGTTTCAGTTTGTCTTTGGAAGGGGCGGTCAAATTATTTACTCGGGTCCATCGTAACGTAATTGTTGACATTGTCAGGTATAACCAGCTGTTAAGAAGTAATGAGCTTGGCAGTGATCTGAAAAATATGTTTGAACAACGTCAATTGTGGACTTTAAAAATATTTTGCTTGTTCTTCCTTATGACTACATTTCCAGTGAACGTAGCGGAAATAGGAGACTGCAAGATGTTATCGAGCTGCAAGTGTGTTTATGAAGACGGTGACATAATTGACCTTTCACCTTTGGCAGGTCAAGCTGATCCTAAGTAGGTTTTTTTAAGAAACTTCATATAGACGGCGTTTTAATTTCGTCTAATAAAATCTGACACGTACGCATTCGTTTTAAATTGTTATGACCAATAAATCAAAATTAGTGAATACATGTGTTTAATGTTCTGTTATATTAAAGAAGAAATAAGCCGATACAACAACACGTAAATATAATGTATGCGATTCCTTTTTACCCGATCACTTAGACACGTAGGCTACACATTCACCATTATATGTTAATTAATACAGACTCTAAAACACGTTTATCTCTTATATAATGTAGAATTATTCCATTCTTCGAAGTGTTTGAACTGTTAGCACTTGAGATGTGATGGACGAGGGACTTTGCATATGACGCTGCCTTGACATGTAATAAAAATAGTCTCGCCCAGTTTTTCGACCTTTTAGATAGCAATGTCTACTAAAACGCATCATTTGAATTAGCCAGCATCGCGTTGTACATCGTAACGAACAATACGTGTATTGCCAGTTACAATCACGTAAAACGTATATTTATCAAGATTAAAATTAAATGCTCTGTGAATCTTTCGATTCTCCTAACCTAAACGACAACAATATACTTTGAACGACAAAATGTTCCTTTTGCAAGCGGTCAGATGTGATATGTATTTATTATTAATTGTGGGATGTAGCAAAGTTTCAAATTTTTAGCAAAACTTTAAACCAAATTGATTTCTAGGAAAAAATCATGTGCAAGTAGCTTTTACTCTGTTCAAAACTATACTATTAGAGTCAATGTTTATATCCTGGTGCCAGATTCAAGGACATGCCGGGCCAGGGAGGGGACGAACTATATTCATGGAACCCATGTACCGACTTCACAGAGAGTGGATGTGAAAATGTTGCCGTAAGTGTGTCACCTACAACAGATTAATGACATAAGAATGTCCAAAGTTTTAGGAGACAGGCACGAGCCGTACATGTTTCAGTTTTCAAATGTACCGGACAGCTTGCCGTGCATCGTTTTTTTTTTTTTAAACTGTTGTTGTAGAAATATTCTAATACATCACTATGAAGCTGCCCGTTTATTGCGGAGTCCTAGTCGGACTGAGAACTTCCAGCTGGGGTCTTCCAGCTAATCAGGTGTGCGCAGGCGATGTTACCCAGACAGAGGTCATCTTTCACAAATAATTAAATTTACGTTCCGATGAGACAAAACTTGTGTCGGTGCGATGTAACAAAAATAGCAAAAACTGTTAATTGCTATAAGCCATTTATTATTAAATGTATCGGATGCACCAGTTGCATGAATGTTTATTTCCAGGTATGTGGTATACGACCAGGTATACCTGCGCCGACTTACGTCTCCCTTGGCAGCCAGGCTAGTGCGAAGTTCCAGGTGGATAGTGGGGACCTGTACCTGATGTATTCCTCCGAATCACACGGCGTCATGGAGTAGGTAACATCGGGACAAGAAATGTGAACATCGCTGTCCTTGAATGTAACGTCAAGACTACTGGTCCACATGCTGAATCCATTCTCAGTAGAGAGTTTACTCAATTTCCAATTTTGATTGCTCAGTATTTACTCATAGATTCTACTAACCAGCATCTGTAGTTTCACCCAATTTCTGTAGTGTTTTCTAATATATGCAGTTCCACCCAATATTTGTAGTGTTACCCAGCAACTGTAGAGCTACCAGCTGCAGTGATTACCAACATCCGTTGTTGCATACAACTAAGTGTTGCCCAACATAATTATGTGGTGCTTATCATCTTTTATTTTATTTTTTTTTAAATTTATTTTTTTTAGGGGTGGTGTGTGTGTGTGTGTGTGTGTGTGTGTGTGTGTGTGGCGGGGGTTACAGCACACCGACACATAACAGGTCATATGGCGCTGAATACAAAGTTTAATGTGAATGGAGCACAATAAGGTTAAAACTAAACTATGAAAGTAAAATAGAGAAAATATAAAAAAAACTATCAGGTTAAAAAAGTAAATTATAATTGAAAACATGTCAATATATTAAACGGTTTAAAAATGTATAACGGTTGGTAGATAAACAGTTTAAAAATTTATAACTTATTAAGTATACCAATCTCGTTCAAGAAGCAAACAAGACTAGAATCCGACACTGTCCTAAACAGTTTGTACATGTCAGGCGCGTATCTGGGCCGTTTTGGAAGTTACGCACAATTACAAGGGAAATAATCTTTGTAGTAATACTTTTGAATATATTCGGTTCTTTTCTAATGAAAAACAGGTAAAATGCGGACATGCGAGGAACTTAACGGAAAATATGAACGACCTTTTCAACTTGAATGGCGTGGTAATAAGATTTTATAACATAGAAACTGGGGAAATAAAATATATCATTCCTATCCCGGGAAAGGTATCGATATTATAGAACGGAGGTTACGCACGTGCGTAAAGTGCGTAATGGCAGACACGCGCCTGGTACATGTTATTGATATTAAAATACTTCGACCGAATGTGGTCTATGTCGATACACTGTAATAAAATATGGTTGGCCGTCAGTGGTTCCTGGCAAGGAACACATACAGGTTGAACTTCTCTTTTTAAGAGATATGAATGAGTTTATCATCTGTAGTGTTTTCCAAGATATGTAGTGTTGCCCAACAATTGTAGTGTTGACTACCGTCTGTCTTAAGGTTGTGTCATCTTTCTTGCAGTTCCGCTGAAATAAAGCTGACATGTTCTAATGTAGATGATACCCTGATTGTGAATGGGCCCAGTAGTGAGGGAAATATCTATGTAAGAAGTTTCTTCGTAATCATATGAGGACATTTTTTTTTTGACGTTTTATATTTTGTTTATTTTTTAAATTATTGTATTAGTATTCTTTCATTTTTTGCTTTTATTTCTTTTAATGTATTTAACTTATTTTGTGTTTGTGACAAGACAAATGTAATAGAAATGAAAAAAATGAGTAGGGATTTGGGATTAGCTGGCATTTTTGCCAATACTGCGCAGCGACATTTCTATCATTATAGCACAGGGGCACTTATGAGGTGACCAGGGACTGAACCCGGCCGGTCCAATATAGTGACACCGACGAGTCAGGCGTAATGCTGTCCCCTTAGCCCCGAGCGTTAGAAGGGAAGCCACTACTACCAACTTTAAAGTCTGAATTTTGTTTTATTGAAAAGTTAAAAAAGTAACTTGTGATTTCGCTGCAAAATATTGGCTGCAAAACATTGGCTACAGATGCGGAAGCAGAAATCTCCGCTCAAAATTCAACGATTTAGCTTTCTAAAATAAAATATTATTTTATTAAACTGTTTTCTGATAGTTTAAACGAAGCTAAAGAAATTGTACCAATTTTTCTGAATCGAATGCAGCGTATTTCTTAATTGACATTAATAACTAACACTAGTTTTGAACATTGTGTTAAATGTATTTTACGCACATGTTGTTTTATATCCCTATCATAATTCAATCAAGGAAAAAGACAGAAGTACAATCATTGTGCTATAATGTGGCTGGTCTTCTGACCGTACTTACACGAGGTAATTTTGAAAGTTAAAAATGAAAACTGAAAACACGTTCATCCCTTTATTTCAGGGCTTTGAGCTCCAAAGTCCACATGCATGTCCCAAACATGGGTCATCTGAAAACGCTCTGTCTGGGGGCTCAATCTTGCTCATCAGGTAGGTCAGCCAAGTGAACATGATTGTCATTGCACGAACAATCAAGTAATAATCATCTGCGGCGGTGTACAGTCCGTTTCAAGCCTTTCACAAATAGTCTAGTGGGTTCGTCCAAGACTGGTGTACCTTCTTTAAAGTTGTTTCCTATTCTTCAAGATAACACCATGCTGTGAGATCCCAGCTGGAACACCTTATTTGCGTATAGTACACAGAGATGTCATTGGCGAGAGATCGTTCAACAGTCATTATTGATACACATACGCTTACTGCGCTGCCATTGGTCAAGATGAGGATGATGGTGGTAGTGGTGATCGTTGTCGTGGTGGTGCTAGGAATAATGGTGGTGATGCCAGTGGTGGAAGTATTGATGACGACGATAATGTTGATGATTATAATGAAAACGAGGATGATGCAATGATGGTTACAAAGATAATCATGGCGCCTAATGGTATAGATTAAAGATGGCGGCGACTGTATTATTTTGTTTTCAAAATGTACCTTTTTCAGTTTCTCTTCGATTCTATTTGTATTCTGTGTTGCTGGCATCCCTATCCAAATCTTCGTCCGGAAACAGACCGGCAAAGCTGCCATTCCAATGTCGTCGTTTTGGTTTACTTTACCTGGACTAATAAAGGTAATCATATATTAAAGCAAACCAGATCTTTAGTATCTATGCTAATTTGGCGTCTGTTTGTGAATATTATTAGTTTGGCGACCATATAGGACATCTACAGATTTATTAAGCCACGATCCTATAACAGCGAAGTTGAAGAAGGGAGAATCGAACCTTTAATTATTATTTACTGGAGGACTGGTCTTTGTAAACTCGGGGACAGTTCTACGTCTCCTCGTATTATCTACACGTTCTGATATACCAGAGATGACGTTTATCCCGCGTCTACGAAACCTGAGACGAAGTTATACAAATATATGTATCAATGTTTACAGACCAAAACTATATACAAACTAGACAGTTGCCATGGCCTCATTGTACTAAAATATACACTGAGTGTACTATGACATGAACCATATAAGCAATATCTTTTATATTAGTAATGTTCGATACACTGGTACATATACAATCTAGCATTATAAAAGTTTGCAACGCTTTATTTGCCACAAAAGAACGTATACAACAGAGCTCTTTATTAATGGTTACTTACAGGTGGTATCTGACAGTTTGTTTATATCTATAATGCATGTAACAACATCTCACCCCTGGTCCGGGGAATTGGAGTATAATCAAAGCCTCTTTGTTACAGCGCATCAATGGTTAAACAGTACAAATTGAAAAATATTTCAGATAATACCCGGATGATCACGCAACAAAAGTTTGGACCAGATTTTTTTCTCTCTCAAAGAACCAAATAAATTATTGTTGCTTAACAATCTCTCGCAAAATGCTGCTTATTGATGTAATGTATCTTTGTGAAAAGTGAAGTATAACACATTACTCGTCATTACAAATAGGTATTTCATATTAAAGCCAAGCTGCACAGTTAACCATTTTTAACCTAGAAAACTATGTGACCCGTAGCGTTATATAGTTATTCGGGTAATCTACTCTGACGTCGATGTCTTATTTTTAGCAGAAATCACAAATATGCTTATTTATAGTTTTAGAAAGAATGGGCATGTACAGTGATTTTTTTAACGATTTCTACTGTCTCACAATTTACACAGAGTTCCAAATCGTCTGTTGTTCGACTAAGGTTTGACTTTTTGCAGAATTAATGCTGCAATTTCCCCAATCCAAAATAAAAATAGCTATCTGTGCAACGTGGCTCAATAGGAAATACATTTTTGTAACGACATAGTGGGTGTTATTCCTACTTTTTAAACGAAAGTGTGGCACCAATAAAACAATTTGCGGGATCTTTTGGGATAACAATATTTTTAAGGTTTCTTGAGAGTATAAAAAAATGGTCCAAACTGTCGGTTACCATCTTTAATGTTACGCTTGACACACAAAAACATGGTTTACCAGATTAAATACTTAAGGAAACTTCTTTATACCATTGAACTATTTTAGAAATGCACAGATTTAAGAACACATTTCTTGCAAGTTCCTTAAGTTCCTCTGCTGACCAACATATTGTTAAAATACTGGTTAAGACAGTATATATGTTAAATTACTATATCCGAACTTTAGAAAGGGATTCATGGACACCCTATATGTATATTGTGTTGGTTTGGAACCGGTATAAGGAATGTCTTCCTGCTTACTGTTTGTTATTTGTGCAAAATACTTCTATTAAAAATTTTAATATGTGGAAAACAAGGATTCAGTTTGAACGTCATTCATGTATTTATCGCGACAAAATAAGTGAATAGATTTTAAGTTTGCGTGATCTAATATATCACGGTTTCGAGTTCAGATTCTACAAGAAATGTTGATTTAAAAGGGACACAAATGCACGCTACAATTACGCAATGTTGTTAGGTTGTTTATCCTGTTCACTGTTCTATTTCACCACCGTGTACTTCCTTGTTATTTTTTTCTAAAAGAATATCAACAACCGACGAAATTGCATATTTTATTTTATTTTTATCTTTTATTGTAGTTTAATACTTATATTATCAGTAACGTCAAATTTAACTAAAAGAACAGCGCATCAAAACATGTCAGCATGGTCAACAATACGAAACCGGGTAGGGAAAGTAAAAATAATAGCTATTCAACTGCAGTAAAATAGTTATGCCGTGATATATCGGTTCCTTTATCACAGCGGAATTTTTCTTTGTTTATAAAGGTAAAATATTGATAGTGTTAAAATGAAAGTTGGACGAGTTTAAGCTCGTATACATTATTTAAAGTGAACAGTGCACGCAGGCCCTGGCGACCTTTAATAAACGAGTGTTGATTGTATTTCAGGATGGCGTCTTGTTCATCGTTACTAGAGGGAAAGGCGGAAAGTCCGGATATGATCAAATATGATCCATCAACAATTGTGACGTTTTATAACCCTTTAGATGTACATATTAATATAGTAAATATTTTCCCTTAAAGATGTTAATCATTTTACACAACTACTAAAAGAAAGATATACGATAGATGTCCAAAAGTGGCCCAAACGTTTACATATTTAGTGTTGAATGGTGGTTAAGGTGGGCGGACGTCCAGTGTCCTGATGTTTGTCCGGAGCATAACTCCTATATTATCAAAGCCATGACTTGAAACTTCATAGGTGGATAGATCATATTGAGACGGAGTGTAGTGCACAAGAACCATCACTCTGCACGCCATTATGTTGGAGTTTATTAATCCCATGTGTTTACTTTTTTGTCCGGAACATAACTCCCACGTTATCAAAGGTACTGACTTGAACTTCATAGGTGGATAGATGTTATTGAAACGGAGTGCAGTAAACAAGAAACTGTCACTCTGCTCTTCTTACTTTTGAGTAGCACCCTTTCTACACAAATGCCATTACTCTCATGTAAATCTTTGTATATTTGATTTTATTCCCCTTTAATTTTTTCAACTAACCAAATTGCAGTCGACAATCATGCCAGAGTGCACTGCACAACAGTGCACAGCAGTTTGGCATATTAAAGATTTTTTTTATGTTGTTCTACCTAAATTTTAGTTTTTCTTGCAATAACCCAGAGTGCAGTCCAAAGCTTTGCCATACTGCATTGCACAAGACTGCACAGCACATGCGTCCGTCAACATTCTCTAAACATCATTATGGCAACCAGAGGCGAGACCATTTTTCACATATGATTTTATTGGAATGCATAATCTCATCAAAAAAATACAATCGCTAGAACCTTGATATTCGGTATACATGTTCCTTGACGGGCCCTGTATCAAGATTGTTTCAAATATAAAATATTGTTTCAGTATCAGATACTGGTCCGTAAAAGAACATGGCTGCCACTGGGTGGCTGGCCATTTTTACTATATGGCTATATAGATTTTTGAAAATCATCTTATTGTCAGAAACTACATTAGCTAGAGCCTAAATATTTGTTATACATGTTCTATGGGTGCCTCTCTATTAATTAATGTATTGGAAAGAACTCGGATCGGTAAATAACATGGCCGTAAGGAGCGTTATTTTTTTCATATTTGGCTATGTATAATTTTTTTAAATACCTTTAAATCTTCATGTCGGAAACCCAATGCGATCGAGCCTTGTAATTTGATATACATTTCTTTTTTTCTGGGGGAAGGTTGTAGCCTTTTATCAAGTGTGGTCCAAGAATTTTGATCTGCCAAAACATGGCCAGAGGTCTGGTCATTCTCTTATATGGCTATGTAGCAAAACTCTGAAAAATTACTCTCCAGAAACTACATAAGCTAGAGCTTTGATATTTGGTATACATATTGCTTGAGCGTCCCTCTAGTAAACATGTTAAAAATTAAACACTGCCTCCAGGGGCGTTGCCATCTTCCATATCATTATATTCTTCATATCATATCTCCATATCAAATGGTAAGTTATCGTTCAAATATAGCTTGTGTACGTGTATTTCAAGTATTCTGGTCTGTTTAAGCACTCCAGATATCTCTTGCTCATTTTTAGCCTATCCAGCCCTATTCTCGCGGTAATTAAATGTACACAATAAAATGTGCTGCCTCTCCTTAGGGCTCTGACTTCAGCGCAATATTGCAGATGCACCCAATGTTGATATCACAGGAATACCAGTCTTGAAAGAAATAAAGTCAAATAGGTCAACAGTGTTTACTATATTTGAGCGGTAGACGGCGTACCTTTTTTTGTAAAATACCGCGAGATGAGTGATGCCGCGAGAATTGTGATGGCGAGTATACGTAATGTCTACGGCACTTACGTGAAAGATATAGGGGCATCGCGTCCCTCTTGTTTCTCTTGTTATTGTTTGTCGTGGTCGTTGAATAATTGCTACATATACTTATGAAAATATTTTACACCTGTAACTTTGAAAAGACAACAACACATTTTATCGTTAACACGGAAGTTTTACGTGGTTCAATACATAACTTGTATTTTTTATAGAAATGAATAGGGCTGCTTCTGCTAAATGAGAGATTACCCTCGTCATCCATCGGAGCTCGCCGCCTAAATGACAGACATCTGAATATTATTGAATAACACAGGTGTCGTACACATTGGCATACTAGTATTTACTATGTATACACAGAAGACCAATCATGCTGAACATTCTAACACAATTCGGTTAAAGAAAACAAAAACTTCAAAGCTTCAATCTGGTTCAACGTGATAATATTTTATCTACAAAATTGTTGATTCTTCCCAAATCGTTGAAAATTAAAGGAAAGTAAGGCCATGAGATTACAACGTCCATAGCGGACAATTATACTCACACTGACAGTATATACTTGTACATGCTTTTTAAAGAAGCTATATCCTTTTCGTCCTTTTGTTCAATTGAACCACACCGAAAATCTCAGAGAACACAGCAAATACTTATTAAAAGAACTTTGTTTTACTACAGAAGGAGGCAATGTTTTGATTTGACCTTTATATGGCAAATGCTGACTATCTGTTTGGTTTAGAAATTACGTCATAGGATATAGCATGATAAAGTCCGAGAATAACAAATCTTAAATATAAATACTTTCTGAAGGATTTAATGCGCAACTGTATTAAACATGGTTTATTACTATGCCTTCGAGATATGTTGGAAGGGGATCTTGTACGTAAGAGTAGGAAATGATCTTTCTACGCTAAAAGAAATATAGCGTAGAAATATAAGTTGAAACTGGAAGTTGCCACTGTGTCCTTTCTATTCGTCGACATGGATGAAATTTCTGTTTATTTTTTATGAAAGTTACTTTTAATTTTTCTGCCAGTTGGATAAATTTGGTAAAATAAAAAGGTGATATCTTGCAAATAAATATTTCTCATATGGAACATGTCGGTTTAAGTGTGTGACATGTTCCGGTGTTAGAATGACCAGCATAACTGTCTGACAACTTGATACTCGTTTCTGCTTGTTGTCAGTATTTCTTCAAAATATGGCCTGTGCGAAAGGAAATACGTCAACCCCCCAAACCCGACAATGGTTCCCGACGTGGAGAGAAACGTCTGAGGTCAGCCATCGGGTCGGACTCTTCCGTTGACGGTGAGCTTTCCTACTTGGACCTAAGCAAAATGTTGTCATTTGAATAAGGTTTTGAAAAGTGAGAGAAACTCGATAAACTTGACACCATAGAAACATGCGTAAGAAATACTAGTATGTCACTAAAATTGAATAATTTCGAACAGCGCTTAGAAAGGTCAGAGAAAACAACCATTGAACTAACAAAATCAGTGTCATTCGTAAGCGCCCAATAGATAGTTTCCATTTGATGTCATCGACACTGATAAGACAGTTTAAGGCAGCCATCTTTGTGGGCAGAAGCTAATGCAGGCCGAAATCGGGAAATATGTGCTGAATTAAACTAACCACAGTGTTTTTATTTTTCAGTCTATTTTACTGAATTTTATATCAAATTTAACAGCTTTTATAAAGTCTTTTAAATATCAAAACTATATTTTGATAGTTTAAAAGGTTGAAAAAATACAACCGAAAATGTTACACTGTTCATTTTGTTTTAAGTATGAGCCAATAGTTTTATTTATATCTGTGTACTAATTCTGTGTGCATTTATCAATTGTAAAAAAATTGTATTCTGAAAATATGAATTTCAAGAGCTTTTTAATGGTGTATAGCTTTTAATTTTCGGACCACAAATGAAGCAATTACAAGAAAATAAAATTTACCTTTCTATACAATTCATATGAAAATCCTTTGAAGTTACCATCAAAGAAAAAAAGCGTTATCAAGTCTCAATGAGCTGAACCGTTCGCTTAAAGATGATCTTGTGGATTTAAAATGTAGAAGTATGCGTGACAATCTTGTGTTTACCAATGTGCCTGAAAACCAGACTACTCGAATCGATGGCCGGAAGTTTGAAGATAGAGAAAATGTACTGTCAAAATTTATCTCAGACAAACTGCAGATTAATGACATATTCTTTGAGAGAGTCCTTCGTATTGCCCCAGCACAAAGTAATTCGCATGCAAGAGCAGACCCGCGTCCTATTGTTGCCAAGTTCACGCTATTTAAAGACCGCGAACGCGTACGTCGGGCTAGCCATCTGCTCCATGGAACACGGTTTGGCATAAATGAAAAATTCCCCGAGGAGATTGAACAGACACGCCGAAAGCTATACCCCGTGATGAGACAGCTACGCCGCGACCACGAGCAAGTGATCCTTGTCAAGGATAAGCTCATTGTCAACGGGCGTGAAATCCGACCAGAAGACGTCCCGAGGCTTGTGCGGCAAAACGACCCTATCCGACCCACGCGGCAAAACCCCGACCAACCGTCTGACACCCCACACGCACCACGGAACCCTGATTAATCGTCGAACTCCATGGACACTCGACTATAGGATCGCCGTAGTGGAAAGCATCAACTCCTACGAAAATTAACTTGCTTATCCTTAAATGTTTGTGGCCCAAGATCTTAAGTGCCTATTCCAGAATTTTGTGATTCCATTTTAAAATAAGATATTATTGCATGTTTGAAAACTAAACTTGATGAGTAAGACCAAATTCACCTTTCCGCGAGTCTAAAAATAGAGTTTAAGCTCCGCCCTCCTTGCCCACAAAGAACCTGGTTTAAAGTGACAGATCTTACAGATTATCTTACTGATCCGCGAAAATATTTTAATTTGATATCTCCCAAATGCAAAGAGCTTGTGATGGAGATGTTTAGATGAAGATTAAGCCAGTTTCACCCAATGATGCATTCATGACACAAAATTATGAAAGAAAGTTGTTGCTGGCTACAGCGAGATTTTACCTTTCGATACAGAAATGGACAAGACTCATCCAATAAACTAAATTAAGATGCAAACAGAGAAGCAATTACAGCAACGTACGATTCCTTGCAAACCACAAACAACCCTTTTGCTTTTAAATTGAACCAAAGGCTCAAACAGATTTAAACTGATCGCTTGTCAAAATCATTGTTTGTGGGACAATGTGTAAGTGGGAATCAGCATAACGCAGGTAAAGTGTCAATCAACGCGATGTGATTGGCTAATTCCATGCTAATACACAATGTGTAATATCTATATTTAGATCTCGCGGAAAGGTGAATTAATGTTGATGGTTACAAATTCATATAAAAAACTTGAAAACAAAAAATCCTTAGAAAATCTGGTGGTGTAGGAGTTTTTGTGAATAATAGCATTTACCATTTACTGACTGAAATTCCGACGGAGTGTGAATACGTTTTGCGGTTTTAGCTTTATAGAAATCTATTTAATGCAGCTGAAGATGTCTATTTTCGTGTCGTTTTTGTACCACCTGATAATACAAAAAATTCTTTTCTAGAGATATTTTGGACATATTTTGCAACGAAGTAGACCATTTTACTACTAATAATTAATATACTGTCTTATTAGGTGACTTTAATGCACGCATAGGTCTATTGCCTGATATAAATGTTTCCGATAATTTTATCTATGGCCAAGTTGGTATAAATATGACTGATGTTATAAATGCTAGTTTATACGAAGTATTGCAAGAAAAAGTATCACTGGAAAGGGTGTCTAAAGATGATGTTGTTAATAGACTAGGAACAACATTAATTGATTTATGTAAATCGTCCGAAATCGTTATACTAAATGGTAGATCATTTAATGATATGAATGTTGGTAAATTTACTTGCAAAAATTCGTCCGTAGTTTACTGCCCAATATGTATGAAAAATAGCATTCAATGTTTTACACACTTTGATGTTAAAGAGTTCTGCCCATTATCATCTGATATCCACTGTAGTTTTGAGTTTGCTATGGAATCTTATCCAGAATCTATTGAACCACAACTACCTATGCCTGATAAAGTTAAACATTGGAAAAATGACAAGAAACTAGACTTTCTGTCAAATATTGATCTCAATACTGTGGGTGCAATGTCAGCTTTGTTAGATATTACTGATCATAATCCTGTAGAAAGGAATATTATTAACAATACTGTAGAGTTTACGTTTGATGAATACCCACAAGCTCCTGTGAACAATGTTAAAAAGTGTCCTAAACGGCCATGGTTTGATAACAATTGTAATATCTTTAGAAAAACATTTCACAATAGTAAACGCAATTTTCTATCAAACGAAAGTGATGTTAATAAAAATGAAATGCTACAGGCTGGAAAACTGTACAAATAACAGTTGAGAATTGCGCATTTTAGCTGTAAACGTTTCTTTAAAAAGCATATAAGAAATATGCGATCTAAATCTTCAAAAGACTATTGGAATTATGTTTATAGTTTAAACAATAAGACGACTAACACTTTAAACCTAGATGAACCTATATTTCTTAATTTCTTTAAAACATTAAACTCTTTAAAACATTAAATTCAAATGTTGATTATGCAGATGTACCCCATGCTGAATACCCGAATATTGTTAAAGAGAACGAACTAGATAATTGTATCACTGAACAGGAAATAAAAAAGGCGATTACTAAATTTAAAAATGGCAAAAGCTGTGGCATAGACAATGTTACAAATGGGTACATAAAATCATCATGTGATATACTGATGCCAATATACTAGTATGTGAAATTGTTTAATACAGTTCTTTAAACCGGCATCATACCTGATGCATGGTCAATTGGTGTTATTGTACCTATACACAAAAATAATGGTAATATAAACTTTCCCGAAAATTATAGACCAATTACTATTTTGAGTTGTATCGGTAAAGTTTTTACCTTTGTTTTAAACGATAGACTTACGATATATGTTGAAAACAATGAACTCATGTTAAAAAACCAAGCAGGATTTAGAAAAACAACAACACAGTACTCTTGACAATGTTTTTATATTACACCTGTTGTCTGAATATTGTAAACATAAAAGGTCTTAACTATTCTGTGCATTTGTTGATTTTACTAAGGCTTTTGACAGTGTTTGGAGATCTGGTCTTTGGTCCAAAATTGTCAAATACAATGTTACTGGAAAGTTTGTTGAATGCGATTAAAAATTTGTATAGCGATGTAAAATCTTGCTTAAAGTTTAATAATAATTTAACTGATTTCTTAGTGTGTGGTAGAGGTGTAAGGCAGGGTGAAAACTTGTCCACAATTTTATTTTATTTGTATCTGAACGATTTAGAGCATTATCTTAAAAGTAAAAACGTCAGAGGTGTAAAACTTGTTGATTATGATCTTGATATATTTCTTCAAAGTCGTGTATTGTTATCTGCAGATTACACTGTTCTATTTGAAAATCTGAAGCTAAGCTTATATCACTGCTGGACTACTGTGATACATCAAAATTAGATATAAATGTTGATAAAATATTAGTATTCGGAGACAGACCTAGAAGAAACAGTTGATACATTCAAATATTTAAGTATTGCTTTTTCCAAGAATAGAAAACTTGTTAAAGCTAAGTCCAATGCCTCTGATCAAGCTAAGAAAGCAATTTTTATTTTATATGTTAAAATTAGAAATCTCAACCTTCCGCTTGATTGCCAACTTAAACTATTTGATAACACTGTTGTCCCTATATTGTTGTATGGTTGCAAAATTTGGGGACATGGAGACATAAACTGTACATAGAAAATTCGTACTGATTTTCTAAAACATATATTGAATGTTAAAAAGTGTATGGTATTTGGTGACCTTGGACGATTCCCACTTAGTATACTTATGTAGCCCAAATATGAATATTCATAAGTATGGGTGCAAGTTGCTTGGATTGATTGAACAGTTTCTCTCTAATTTAAATTCACGACATGACTCATTTTCCTGCTCTTGATCACTTTGCACACTTTACATATGCCTTTTCATCACTTTCTCTAGCCTTCTCTGTCTCAAGTCAGTCCTGTCCTTGCCACCACCCTTGCTAGTCAGTACCATATTACATAGAATTGGCTTACGATTGATGAATAGCCTGGTGAGTTTTTATATTTTAAATATGTATTCATGTAATAATGCCATATTGTGAAATATTTATAACTGAAATGTTTGAGATGTTTTCCAATATTGTGAATTGTGCCATTGAAAACCCATTATGAAACCCTGTATTAAGAAATAAAATTATTGTAATGAACTTCTCTGTGTCTACATCACGATCTTTCTACATCTATTTCTACAACTTTCTATAACATTGTTTCTCACTTTCTTTGACAACATTTTTCTTTACCTCATAATTGTTTATTATTTTATTTTAGGTCACATTCTCGGGTTACACTCCCGTCCACGAAATACAAATAAATAACTCACGAAATACAAATAAATAACTAAACTAGAAGCGACGTTACTTCATGTATAAACTAAGGGTTACATATGGCTCCGCGACCGGGAACGGGAGATTGAAACTACGGTGTAGCCAGGTATTCAGCAGATCCTGAGCAACTCGACGGACCAGAGGTTTTCACCCCGAGGACAATTGAGTTTACCAGTTGCAGAGAGCTAGCTAGCAACCTTCTTTTTTCTTTTTGTGTGCACAGATTACGCGCGTTGATATTATCTGTATTTGATAACATTGTGATGTGTTGTTAGTAACGGGCCAATATTTGTTAGTGTATCCTTCCGCGATGGAGTGACAGAAAGTGCTATACATGTGTTTTCGTTGTCGGCGTTCTAGTTTCGGATTTGGACTCTTCCGTGGACTGGATTTGTGTTTGTGTTATAGTGTTTAAAACTTTTAAGTAAAACATTGTTATGTATATATCATTTGTGACATTTTTTTTACTTTTTCCTGATTCAATGATATTTTCCACTATTAATGAGATAAACATGTGTTATTTGTTATTTTATGTTTTAATTAAACCTTCATAGTCATTAGGTGATAAATATTCTCAAGGCAGTCATTTATTTTTTCTTAAAATCTAAGCCAGTTAAACCTGATTTTCAGAGAGTTCAGTTATTTCTTTAAATTTTGCAAAGGAGTCTATGTAATCTATGTTGTCATTTAATTCATCCTATAAGGATTGTTACGTGTATTTCCTTTCAGGGACATTGGACTTTGGTTCTTCAATTTCATCTTCACATGAACAGGATGCTACAACCTTTACCTCGTCTCTAGTCATGTCTGTTCATGATTCAGAAAGTTAATTTTATTCATAGTCAACCATTTTTGTGTAGTTTTTCAAATCGAAATAATACCATATTCTTTTCTAAACACTATGTGAGCATTATTTTTCAATGACGTCACAACTTTCGTCATTACTTATAGAAAATATCAGCGCTTGGAAATTTAGTATTTAAATAGATCGTTTTTCATTGCTTGCATTTGAGAAACTGGCCAGGAAACGCGAGGTTAGAGCTCTGTAAACCGGTTTAAGCACCCCAGTCGGTTCATATTGCCGACTGACCGTTCCAAGGCGGTAACTGTCGGGTTTGCTCTTTTTATTAAATGACTCATCACAAACTTTTCGCTTGGCTTGCATGTGAAATACCTTTGTTCTGTGCCTTTTCGGAGTTTGGTATATGTTGCAATGCTCATAGAATTTATCATATATTCTTATTTTATATACGTATTTATTTTTGTTGATCATTATTATGTAGCTTGATACTACAAATTTTATTAACATAAATCCTTTTTTTTTCTTATAAAACAACAACAAACAAACCTACTTTAGTGAAATAAGAAAATTTTGTTTGCAGTTTACTTACAGTAAGATATTTAAGTTGTAAGCGTGTGCTTAAAATTTTCTATAGTATTTCATATCTGTCTGTCTTCCTTCTCTCCATCTTATCTAAGTCTTGACATAGTAACACAGTTACCCTATTTCCGCTTTCTCTGTATACTACCTCTTTTTGAATGAGTGAGAGGTTATATTTTTGTATATTGCTTCGATCCATTTTTATCATCCTTTATATACACCATTTACACTGTTTTCATGTCATATGTGTTGAAATACATTGAGCCCCAGATTACCCATAAGGCCAGGTAGAGTGTAGTGTAGTAAGTGGACACAGTGGACATCAGTCTGCAGGTGTAAACTAGGTAGTTAGAGGGTGTTGAATGATTTAGGTCAGCAGTGGAGAGTAGATAATAGAGACAGTACATTAGTTGTGATGTGTATTAGATAAGTGACAGGTAGCTAGGGACACAGGGTTCTATTTTTAGCACTGGGAAATTCCAGTATGGCTCAGAGTGGTGCTTAGGAATGGTGATTTATATATTTTGAACCGTTGATATTGAAACTTTATAGTTATTTTTCAGGGTTTTCATGTGAATCCATAACATGCAAAGCATCATTGTTTACAAATTTGTATATATTTGAATTTTGGTGAACATTGATAATTGTATTACGTTGTCATTGTGTATAGAATTTTATATTACAGTTTAGGTTGTTGACAGATAGTGTAACATTACTAATCCTGTTTCCCTGGATTCACCTTTACTAGTTTTAATATTATTTTACCTGAAGGGAGTCAATTTATCTCAAAGTGTTTGGGTTAGAAATAAAAAAGCCAGAAGTATCAAACTTTATGTTTTATCCTAAGAGTAACATCAATAATTGTTATCATTTATCCTAAGGTTAACAAAAGAGCAATATTGACAAGAGAGAGTGAGAAAAGTAATAACTTAGTCAAGGCAGGAGGTAAGATTTACCTTAAGTTGCCAATGACCAAATAGCCGTTGTGAAGTGTGTGTTTGTATCTGTTTGTGTCTGTGTTTTAATAAAATGTAAATACATTTTAACATAATTATTTATTTTGGCAGAAAGGTTTAACACAAAATACAAGTTTGCTTACCGGTCGGTAACTTCAAAACAAATAGACAAATAGTCAATATCAATTTCACAATCAAATTTCGCAAAACCTTTAATTACAACAAACTAATTCTTAAACTGTTTCCCAAGAGTTTCCCCAGCTGGGGAAAATAAAATTATTTCATCCCGACAGTCTGCCTTTTCTGTGACGAGATTGTCCCCTGGTGTCTCGGTCTTGAAGCGCTTGGACGATTATCGTGCTCGATGATCCATCTTATAATATTGAATATCTAGTGGATCTATAAAATGTTTGTTTGCAGATTTAACACCCTTTACCACTATTGCATATTGGTGTGCTGACCTCAGATGCTCTTTACAATGTCATGTCTTCCAAACACTTTCGTAAAGCAGGGACAGGGATACAATACAATTTCTGCTTGATGTTTACTTGTCCAATGTCTCATAAAAGATGAGTAACTGGCGTAAGTAAAATTGTTGCACCTGCTCACCGGACACGCTGCTGGATGGATGGGCCATGCTGGTTGTAAATTATTGTAAATAGGGAGTGTTGTGTCATTGGTTGTGGTTATTGCACTATGGTCACATAGCTGACCATTTTTCTGTGTAGCATGAGTGTGTAAAATAGGAGCGGCAAATTGCACAGACTTAGAAGGGAATTCTGGGTCTGGAAATTGATACATTATAAATAATAAAAAAATATTTATGTACAATTCTATCTAATATTGAATTTAAATATGAGTAATTTAGTAATGGCACGGACGAGCCCCCAAAATGTAACAGTACTAATCTTGTTTCCCTGGATTCACCATTACTAGTTTTTATATTATTTTACCTGAAGGGAGACAATTTATCTGAAAGTGTTTGGGTAAGAAATAAAAAAGCCAGAAGTATCAAACTCCAAGTTTTATCCTAAGAGTAACATCAATAATTGTTATCATTTATCCTAAAGTTAACAAAAGAGCAATATTGACAAGAGAGAGTGAGAGCATGTTAAGTGAAAGTAAGAAAAGTGAAACTTGGTCAAGACAGGAGGTAAGATTTACCTTTAGTTGCCAATGACCAAATAGCCGTTGTGAAGTGTGTGTTTGTTTCTGTTTGTGTCTGTGTTTATCTGAATTGAAAGTGGCCCTCAAGGTAATCATATAATATTTGTAAAATGACCATCAATCAGGTATTAATTAATAAATATATAGTTCTGCAACAATAGTACCGGATACTATGGCAGAGGCAAAAGAAGTTAGTAGGGAGGAAAAGGATCGGAATATTACTGATGGTAAGCACGATTTGAATCTTATTTTAAGATACATTGATGATAAGTTCAAGTCTTTACAAGAGGGTCAATATGTCAAAGCTGAAAAGGTGTCTCCTCCCCAGCCTCGCTTGGCTGAGTTGATAAAGGTGTGTAATCAAGAAGCTTAACCAAAAGTGCATACTCCTTTGAGTAATATTTCAGCACCATAGCAAGATGTTCATTCTAGACAGTCATTCTTTTCTTCTACACCTCTTCCAGACCCGTTACTGCCTATCCACAGTCTTTGCCAAAGATACCATGTTTCTCAGGGGATGAACCACTACACAAGGGTGAGGTGTCTTATACAATTTGAAAATATAAAGTGCAATGCATATTCAGAGTAATAATGACTTGACTCGGGCACAAATTCTGCAAGTTGTGAGAGGTTCACGCAGGGGTACTGCTAGACTGATGGCTAAACCACTTGGGCAGGATGCCACAATTGATGAAATAGTTGCGAAGTTGGATGTTCTGTTTGCAGATGCTGCATCTCAAGAAGACTTGATTGCAGAGTTTTTCAATGGTGAACAGAACCCTACTGAGGCAGTGACTGACTTTGCATGTAGGCTTGAAATACTCTTACAGTCAATTATTTCCAAAGGTCAGTTTCCAGGATTAGCCAAAAATGATTTGCTCAGACACAAATTCTGGACTGATTTGCATTCGGAAATGCTTAAGATAAACACTAGACACAAATATGACTCGGTCTAAGACTACAATTTACTGATGAAAGAAGTAAGAAAGGTAGAAAAGGAATTGAACAATCAGAGTTCTACTTAGACCTCACGTTCATGTATGTCTTCAGGTGCGACTATCTCTAAAGAGGTGAAACATACTCCTGTAACTGCAGAGTCCGTGTTTGAGAAAAGAATTGTCCCCCTTGAAAAGCAACATTCAGAAACTGTATAGCAGTTAGAAAAGAAGATTGATGACAAATTTGACCAAATTTTGAAAAGAATTTAGTTCAGCCGAAATGTCACGAACAATGGTACTTCTTTTCAGGCACAGAACAACTTCAGAGGCCGTTGAGGTGGTCGTGGTCAGCAAAGCAACCGTTATCCAAGGAGTAATGGAAATAACTTGAGGTCAACAAACTGGTAACCACCTCTGTAGTGGGCAATACAGGGGAGGGTCAAAGCGTTGCCCGGAGTGATAAGGAGGTATTAGCTGACAGACTCATTGGTAATGAAAATGAACATTTTGTCTTAATAAATGGTGTAAACTGCAAATGTCTGTTGGATACTAGTTCAATGGAATTCACCATAAGTCATTCACTGTTCAGATCTTTAAGTCCTAGTGTTTACTTCATCCCATCCACTAGATTCTCTTGGTCTAAATCTTTCACTTGCAGATGGTTCGTCTCTCAGTTATTTGGGATATACAGAGATTGAAGTCTCTATTCCATCTTTGTCCTGTTTTTAACTTGACACCCCCATTTTGTAATTCCTGACAACAAGTTCAACAGATTGTGTCCAGTGATCATTGTAACAAATGTTCTGCGAAGGTGTAAGTCATATCTAGGCGAGTCAAGTGCTGAGAATCATCTTTCATGAGAATGGCAGACTGCTGTTGATTCTTTGATTTCAGATACATATCCAGTGAAATCATGTGGTAAGAAAACCATATACATTTCCTCATATGAGACTGTCACTGTAAATGACATAGCAAGGAATATTGATCCCTCAATTTCTTCAGTTGTCACAGAATCTCCAGATGTATTCCAGGGATACTCTGTTTGTCCTGGTGTGGTTAAATTCATCAATAACTCTCTTGCAAAATTCCACTGTGAGGATTGGTAACATGACTGCTAAAACCATTTCCATCAATCCCAAGTCAACTATTTGTACTATCTCTCAAGCTCATGTGATTAGTGACATCACTTCTATGACATCGCATGCATATAGCCCTGAACCTCCAATCAAGGATATGTATCTCATTTTGCCCCAGAACAGATAACTCAGTCTTTCAGCCTGTTGGAAAAAATGGGAACATGTGTTTTGTAGGTCTATTAAAGACATTGGTGTCACTGATTTGGCCAAACATCGTATTGTTCTTGAGGACGAAACCCCATTTAAAGATCCTTACCGTAGGATACCACCAGCAATGTATGAAGATCGAACGTCGCCTTAGTAAGAAAGCCTTGTGGTACACTTCGGTTCTGTGTTGATTGGTGATAACTGAATAACCGTAAAAAGAAAGATGCATATATGCTGCCTAGGTTGAACGATACTATCGATGTTCTTGCTGGGTCAAGATATTTTTCCAGGATTGATCTTAACTCTGCATATTGGCAAATTGGTCTTGATGAAGGTGACCGTGGAAAGACTGCTTTTTCGGTTGGAAATCTCGGGTTTTATAAATGGAATCGAATGGGCTTTGGGCTGGTCAACGCCCCTGCTACATTGCATGGGCGATATGCATTTACGAATATGTCTCATCTATCTTGACGTTATCCTGATCTTCTTTTCCAACTTTAAGGATCATCTTGCCAGAGTAGATGCTGTTTTCCAGAGGCTTAGTGACCATAACCTCAAAGTAAAGTCATCTAAATGTGAATTCTTTAAACCATCGGTTGTATATTTAGGTAATAGTGTTTTTGCAGATGGTATAGCCACCGATCCACAGAAGATTTTCAGTATTGCTGATTGGGTGGTTCCCACAAATGTCAAAACTTTGAGACTAAGAGGTCTGGACTACTCCACCTATCCTGGGTTATGCAGACTATTCTCTTCCTTTAATCATACACACCGACGCTAGATCGAGTGGTCTTGGAGCTGTTTTCTTACAGGAGCAGAATGGTGTAGAGCGTGTTATTTCCTACGCCAGTAGAAGTCTTCGGCCCAATCAGAGGAATAATCCTGCCCATAAGTTAGAGTTTCTCGCTCTTAAATGGAGCGTCACAGATAAAACAGACAACAATCCGTTGACCTATGTGACTACAACTGCCAAGTTAGACGCAACCATGCACCGTTGGTTGTCAGAATTGGCAAATTACAATTTCAGCATGAAATACCGGAGTGGCAAGCAGAACGCTGATGCAGATGGTCTTTCCAGTCGTTACATTTTCCAAGACGAAGTGAAGGCAATTTACCAGGCAGCCATTGTCTCAGCTCCATTAGCTGGTAGCTTGCAGATTCTGCTGCTCCTCATGTGGCCAGTGAGGAGTTGTATGCAACTGAGGCTGTAGCCAAGATAGACTTTAAGATCGAGCAGAGTTCAGATCAAGTTTTACAGCGGGTTATAGAGCTGATTACGAATGGTAAAGTTTCAGGACAGACACCAAGTCAGGAGTCAGTTGCAGTTAGAAAATGCCTGAAAGATCCAGATTGTCTATTCCTAGATAAAGTGTTCTTTATAGATCTGCTGCAGTAGATGGTAATCAGGTTAGGCAGCTTGTTCTCTCGTTTCCTCATCGGAATAATGCTCTCAGATGCATTCATAATGATGCAGGTCACCAAGGGAAGGAAAAGACGACATGGCTAGCCAAGCAACGGTTTTATTGGCCTGGTATGGATGCTGATATTTTACAATGGGTTAAAACGTGTATCCGTCGGAAAACTCCAGTTTCCAGACCGTTTGCAAAGTTGCAGACAATTCATACCAGCAGGCCTAAGGAGCTCGTTACCATTAACTTTTTGAAGCTTGAACTCCACAGTGACCAAGGCCGTGACTTCTTGAGCCACACTATCAAAGAGTTATGCAATATTGCAGGCATTAAGAAGTCAAGAACCACACCATACCATCCAATGGGTAATGGTTCCGCAGAACGATGGAATCAAACCCTGTTAAAATGCTCGGCACGCTAGAAAACTATCAAAAGTCCGACTGGAAGATGTACATAGCACCACTCGTACAAGCGTATAACGCGACCAAGAATGACGCGACTGGCTACGCACCCCATTACCTCGAGTACGGCTGGCACCCTAGACTTCCCGTGGATGCCTATCTGGGAACGGATCCTTCAGAACGGATCAACGTCTCATACTGTCTATGCAGAAAAGCTTCAACAACGCTTACATTTTGCTTTTAGGACAGCCGCCGAAAAAGCTGGGAAGCAAGTAAGCAAAAATAAGCAACACTATGACAGCAAAGTGAGGCACACCTAGTTAGAAGTTGATGATCGCGTACTTAAACGTAAGGTTGGTTTACAAGGAGCTAACAAACTTTCGGACAAATAGGACCACCATATCTATGTTGTAGTCTCTATTGCCAATCCAGATAAACCTGTCGTACAAGTACAGTTTGAGGGTAAGAGAGGACCAATCAAGACTTTTTATAGAAATTTACTTTTGCCTTGTCCAAATCTTAGTTCTGAACAGTCAGAGTGTATCTCTGGTAAACAAAGATGTAAACCTTTGTTGAAACATACTAGTTGTTCATCCACTTTTCACGAAGATGAGCAAGACAAGACGTCATCAGATTCCGACGAAGAAGAGACAATCTTCTTCTTTTTCCGGTATTGTACAATATCCCACTCTGGGGCATTGTCGTACATTTGGGTGTATGATACAAAATCGCGTGTGTGGCGCAAGTATACAATCTGTGTAACACTGAAATGGAGATTTTAGCCATTTCATGAAATGTCTGAAATATTTAGCCGTTTCATGAAACGGCTGAGTGAATTAGTCATTTTACGAAAAGGCTAACAATTTTAGCCATTTCATGAAACGGCTGATTTCACAGATTAGCTGTAACATATACATGCAGATAAAAATAAAAACAGTCGGCCGCTCTTCTACAGTGGGGTGGTCAGCATTCCCTTGAAGGCCTCTAGGGAGTCAGCAGTGGCAATGTGCTCGGGTAACACGTTCCACAGCCGAATACCCGAGGGAAAGAAGGAGTGCCGATAAATGTCAAGCCTGCAGAAGGGGACAAGGACCTTCATTGAGTGACCTCTGGTGCTCATAATGGATGGGTGGTAGGCCGTGCATGGAATGTCGACTAGTCCATGGACTATCCTGTATACCATCACCAACTTCGAGTGTGTGCGGCGCTCTTGAAGGGTTTGCCATCCAAGATCCTTTATCATCTGGCTGGTGCTACTGATAGTCCTTTAGTCAAACTTGACAAACCGTGCAGCGCGCCGTTGGACGGCCTCTATCCGACTGATGTTGGTTTGGGTGTGCGGGTCCCATACAATGCTGGCATACTCAAGTATGGGCCTCACAAGCGTCTTGTAACTTTGTTCCTTAATCCCCTTGTTTATTGGGTTTATCGTCCCACCAACAGTATTTCAGTTATCTGGAGACGGTTCCTTAATACCTTTAGGACAGCTTGTGAGGTTGCGTCTAAGTAAGGCTAAGGCATTTGTAGCCTTTTCCAGGACAGGTCATCAGTCAGGTGGGCGCCAAGGTATTTACCATTGGTCACGATGTCCAGTTCTTCGTTGTGGGTGGTATAAATAGACTTTATGGGGTTTTTCTTTTTGGTGAATCGGATGACCTCGCATTTGCTGGCATTGAAAGTCATCATCCAGTCCTTTTCCCACTGTTGTAGCTTGTCAAGATCTTCCTGTAGGGCTCTCGCATCTGCTAGAGAGCGTATCTTTTTGTACAAAAGGCTGTCATCTGCAAACAAGCGGCAAGTGGAGGTAACATGCTCTAGCAGTTTATGTATGCCAGGAAGAGCAGGGTACCCAGTACTGATCCCTTAGGGACGCCAGAGGTGACTGGGGATGACTCTGACGTGCAACTTTCTATTAGGACCTGTTGAGTTCTATGGCTGAGGAAGCTTCTTATCCAGCTCAGTATGTAGCATCGGACTCCACAGTGGTGTATATTTGCAGCCAGGCATTAGTATGGGACAACATCGAAAGCCTTACTGAAGTCGAGCAATATGGCATCTATCGGTTCACCGTCGTCGAGCGCCTGGGTGAGGTCTTAGGGGTTAAGAATGAGCTGGCTTTCTGTGGACCTCCGTTTCCTGAAACTATGCTGGGCATCACTTAGGATGTTGTTTCGCTCGGATTTGACTGTGTATCACATGTTCCATGATTTTGCAGCAGACAGAGATTAGTGATATGGGTCTGTAATTTGCAGGTTTACTGTGGTCTCCCTTCTTGAATATAGGAGTCACATGGGCTATCCCCCAGTTTGCTGGGACTTTACCTTGTTTAAGAGATGCCTCAAAGATCAGTGTTAATGCTGGTGCTATTTCTTCGGCATAGTCTTTTAGGTATCTAGTTGGGAAGTTGTCTGGGCCAGCAGCCTTGTGAGCGTCCAGTTCAAGAATTTTTTTCACACCGGATATTCCTACGGTGAAGTTAGGCATACTGGGGCTGGGTTTGCCTTGCGTTGGTGGGATATATGACTTGTCTTCTTTCGTGAAGATGCTTGTGAACTGGTTATACAAGATAGTGGTTTTGCCCTTTGGGTCACTATATGTCATTCTTTCTGATTTAAGGGGCGCAACCCCGCTACTGTCGCATCTTTTGCCTTTGACATAGGTGTACAGTTTTTTAGGATTTTTGTCACCACTAACCATGTCTTTGACAAAGTTGTTGTATGAATGTCTGCATTCATTTTTGGTTTCCTTTTTCAAGAAGCGTAATCTGATAGGTCTTGATCATTACCAGTTTCTTTTGCTTTTTTAAATGCTCTTTTCTTCTGCCTAGATAGACGTTTGGCTTTTCTTGTAATCCACGGTTGACTGAAGCGAGTGATGCTAAACTTTGATGGAACATGACAGGCAATGAAAGAGCAGATTGACTCTTTGAATGATACCCCGAGAGGTTTTATATCAGCTTCCGGAGTGAACCGTGAGGTGAAGTCATCGGCAAAGTCCGTGGTTGCTGTGCGGATCTTGTCTGTATCAGCGTTTTTCCAAAGCAGTATTTTCCTGCGATGTGGTTTAGCTCTAGTAGCCCTGGCTTCGGCCTGAACGAAAACACCATCGTGATCACTGACACCTGGTACAGGATTGCATCTTTGTATAAAACTAGGTCTGTTTGTGATGAATAAGTCCAGGATGTTTTCGTTTCTAGTTGGGAACTGTACTATCTGTTCTAAACTAAGGTCGAGCACAGTGTCGAGGAACAATTTACTGATGGTGACAGGATAATTGTGTCCTGCGACTGTGTTGGTTTTCCAGTTGATATCAGGTAGGTTGGTGTCACCTGCAATCCAGATAGTTGAGTTGGGGTAGCTGGCGTGTAAGTACCTCCTGTTCCTGCACTGCTCTTCAGCATACTGTAGATCATTGCTGGGTGGCCGGTACATAGAACCAACAATAAGAGGGACGCAGCCACGGCTCTGGATAGCGACTGCTGTAAACTTTACTTGGGTTGAGAGATCTGTCGCTGTGCCAGTAATTTCCTCCTTGGTTATGATGATCACCCCTCCATGTCGATCTTGTAATCTGTCTCGTCTGGCGATAATGTGGTAGCCGGTGGGATAACTTCACGTTCGATTAGGCTGTTATACAGCCAAATTTCATTGCCAATGATGATGTCCGGCTTCAATTCATCGAGGAGAAGCCTTAATGATGTTTTTTGGCTTTAAGTCTTTGAAAGTTTATGGTAAGGATGCAGAAAGTATTATGTTCTTTACTTTTGACCGAGGGTAGGCTTTTGTTGATGAAGTGTGTTGCGGCGAACTGAATGAGGTTCGCTCTGGATAGAAACTAGTCGACGAATACTGTATGTATTCTCGGTCGCGATCGATGTGTTTATGGAGTCCGCTGAGACAGAGTCAAACAGTGTTGATGAGAAGTTTGGCAAGCCACAGGTACAGCAGACCCAGCTGGTGTTTGGGGTGATGGACTTGAAGATGGCCAATGGCATAGCTAAACATTTTACATGAAACCATGTGTCACACGAGTCACATGCCATAGTAAGCTGGTTGGATTTGCATATTTTGTCACATACTCCACAGGGAAATTTGTAGATTGGGCCGGTGTTAGGATGACAATCGCCGGACAACAATACCTTCATAGCTGGTGCATTCAAAATGAAGACTTCTGATTCTAGCAAAGGATGGTAGCTTGTAAGCCAAAACATAACGATTATTGAGGAAATCATGTCTTTTAGCAGAGCCTGCGATGGGTTTCAGGTCGTCGTTCGAAAATATGTAACGTCCGGAAAAGTCGATAGTTGGAACCGGAAGTTGAATTATTTATGTTTACGATGTGAAAATGACTACTGTGGTAAGTGAGATTGGGGGTATTTATACCAAAACACGTCTATGGTATGAAGAAAACTAATCTTAACCAATTTTCACTCGATCAGCAGGTGCTACGAGATTCTTTCAATGAAGAAATAATTTCTTGTCAGACACAGTACAAAAATGCGCCACACCGCGACCTTCACCATCACCAATGTTTGTCTATGTACCTACGTCCTGTTCTGCCAGGTCAACTTCACACTTGCCTGATTCCCAGAATTATAATGTAGTGTCAGAGACCCAAACAAATTACTCGAAGTCTCATACTCTTGATCGGGCGAATTGAAACAACCTATCTGACAGTTGTTCACACTCTTTGTCTCATTCTGAAATGACAAGTCCCAGTACTGATCCCATTGAATCTACTATAACACAGTCTGCTACACCAGTACCTGAACCAAGCACACCAAATTCTAGCCCTCCTATATTGTTACAAGTATAACCGTAAGATGTACATTAATGTTTAGAAATTTAAAAAGTAAAATTAACTCGTTTGCGTTGAAGTAACAAACAAAGAATAAATACAAATACGTATAAAAAGAACACCATTGACCGAATTAGGACCCGTATGTTGAGAACGTGTAAATCGCGTAACTTCCGAAATTCGGAACACCTTGCCCATTTTCGCTCGCCTGTTCTTTAGCGAGAACGATAAAGCCGAGGAGATCCGCTCGCAAGTGCATTTTTATAGTGTCGCCAATAAGTGATCAAAGATCAATATCAGTAATTAAAAATAATTAATATTTGTTATTAATCAATATTTTTCAACTGTTTAAATGTTTTGTGTGTTACATTTTTACTGCTACGCGATTTGATCTATCGACACCGTTAACATCAGAACAAGTCTATAACCACCGCGCTATTCCACAGTTGTCATCGTGTGTAAGTAAAATTGATATTTTGTATAACGTGCCACTACAGACGTTATCGATCTATTTTTAGAAATAGAGAAAACAGTAAATTTTAAACGAATAACCAATAGGTTTCATAAGATTTGTAAATATATTTATACAAAGAACAACTTTACATATACTGCATACTGGCTATAGTTATTTATCTTTAATAGGATCCGGACGCTGGGAATGTGCAAATCGCGAAACTTCCGGAAATCGGAACGCCTTGACCATTGTCCCTCCATCATTCTCTAGCTAGAACGAGAATGTCCGAGGACAACCGCTCACATGTGCAAAAATTTTCACCATTCCATATATTGGCGGCCAACCTACTCGACCAATTCGACAAAGACTACCGCCAAATGGTATGGTAAATGGGTCACTCTAATCAGAGCAAATGCTCCAGACCTTGATTTTGATTTTGAATATTTCAGATGATCTACTATATTTTTGTACATATTTTCAATATTTTGTTTTAGTGTAAAGTTACTGTGAAATTACATCCAGGGAACATAGTAAGTAAAATTCTTTATAAAAATCACTAAATGTCTATTCAATAGTTCCTTAATTTCAGATTTGCACATTGTCAGTGTGTATCTTATTGCTCAAATATATTGAAACATTCATAAGAAATTACTATTTCTTGTTTGATATAATTAATGTGATTTTATATTTTAGAAAAAATGTTTAATCCTATTGAACTCTTAAATGCATATAACCAGGTGTGCATGGCAAAAATACAATCTTTTGCAGGTTTAATAAGCTGGTAGCGTTGTTTTAATGGATACATTCCGTTACAGGTAGAATAAGATGATACTGTTTTAAGGGAATTTGTTGACAATTGTGTATGCAATGGTGTTGTTATTTCATTTTTAGAATGCAATATAATCTATTAGAAAGTATACTAATGAAGATTGTTTATTAAAGGATATATTGATGTTCCATCTTTTATATTTCTTGATGTGTATATCAATTATTATGAGTATTGCTATGACTAAGATGATGTAGATGTAAGTTGTACATAGCCGCAGTGTTAATAGTTTAGTGCTTTTGAAATGTCAGGAGCCATTTCCACGAAGTGGAGAAGTATGTAGCCCAGTACATAGATTTCATAATCACATCCCTATATTACACCCTATATTTTACTCTCTTAAACTACACACAGTCAATATCCAGTTATCCATACCTGTATATCTATTAATAGCTTACACGTATGAATTTTAAGTAGTATGGGTACAAGTTGCTTGGATTGGATGATACAGTTTCTCTCTAATTAAAATTCATGACATGGCTCATTTTCCCGCTCTTGAACACTTTGCACATGCCTTTTCATCACTTTCTCTAGCCTTCTCTGTCTCAAGTCAGCCCTGTCCTTGCCACCACCCTTGCTGGTCACTACCATTTTACATAGAATTTGTCCACTGTTGATAAATAGCCTGGTGAGTTTCTTTATATCTTAAATATGGTTATTTGGTTATTGGGTTTATCGTCCCACCAACAGTATTTCAGTTATCTGGAGACGGTGTCCACTTGAAGCAGATATAGTGCTGCCTCCACTGTGTATAGCATGCCGTGAACACCTGGCATGATACCACACCCAGTCACATTATCCTGACACCGGGCCAACCAGTCGTGGAACTACCCTTATACTTGCTTGAGCGTTAGCAAGGGAGCTATACCACTACCATTTATAACGACTTTGGTGTGTCGCGGCCCGGGATCGAACCCAGGGCCTCCCGTACCTGGAGCCGACGCTCTACCGATTGCGCTACCAGGTCCGGTCTTAAATATGTATTAATGTAATAATGCAATATTGTGACATATTTATAATTGAAATGTTTATGCATTCATGTAATAATGCAATATTGTGACATATTTATAATTGAAATGTTTGAGATCCAATATTTTGAATTGTGTCTTTTTAAACCCATTATGAAACCATGTATTTAGAAATTAAATTATTGTAGTGAACTTGTCTGTTTCTACATCTCGATCTTTCTATATCTATCCATTTTCTGCAACTTTCTACGAGTATAACATTGTTTCTCACTTTCTTTATGACAGTAGTATTCTTCACCTCAGACTTGTTTATTATTTTATTTTAGGTTACATTCTCTGGTTACATTCTCGGGTTACATCCTCGGGTTACATTCTCGGGTTACATACTCGGGTTACATACTCGGGTTACATTCTCGGGTTACATACTCGGGTTACATTCTCGGGTTACATACTCGGGTTACATTCTCGGGTTACATACTCGGGTTACATTCTCGGGTTACATTCTCGGGTTACATCCTCGGGTTACATTCTCGGGTTACACTCCCGTTCACGAAATACAAATAACGAAACTAGAAGCGACGTTACTTCATGTATAAACTCTCTGGTTACACTTATTAAAAAGAGAATTATAGGATTTGGGAACAAGCTTATAAACAACTATTATAATTTGTCATCAATGTTATATAGAATAGTGGTTAATGATTCTTATGTTAACAACAATGTTTATTCCTGGTTAAACTGTATTAAAGATATATTCAATAAACGTGGTCTTAGTTACATTTGGTATAACGATACATATCAGTTTAGTAGAGAACATCTTTTAACCTTGGTAGAATCATCATTAAATCAAAGCGCTGAAAGCGTTGGAAGACTGGCGCACCGGTTGAAAGCGTAGTTCCAAGGGAGTAATCAAGATGTCTTGAACGGCGAAATGCACGTTAAGAATTGGAAAGATTGCTGTTGATGGTCTTACATTGGCTGTCATAGGGAAGCAGTGAATAACAATTAGTCGTTTTCATATAAGAATTTAATGTAACAAAACTTTGAAAAACATTTGAAGATGAACAAAAGAGAGGTGGAGAAGAACAAAAGAATTAAACTTTTCCTGCACAGATATCATAACTCGAAACAAATGAAACTATGTGTATGTTCTTTTCGTTTGTAAGTGAAAGTCACTATCAACAACATTAGCAAATAATTCAGTATATTCAGGGATTTCAACATTCAACAGATATTTGCATTTTGATGCAAGGAAAATTGAGGTTTTCCAGTTTTGACCTCACCTAAATCTTAGGTTGGCGGTCATTTTGATGCAGAAGCGCAGGATAAGTGGTCAAATTTTGCAAGAATGACCATAAATGTAGTATGTATGCATTTAAAAAAAATGAAGTAAATACTAAGTGGACCCTTGTAAATATATGGAAATGAAGTTAAAGCAATTTTACAATTAGTTGTGTCAATCTGATCACGTTTTCTAGAAAATTGTCAAAGAAATTCTCAACAAAAGTGAAAGCTATTGAAATCCCTGAGTATACAGTACCGTGGTGATAACCATTAACCTGGCTGTTGTTCTTGCAGTAGAAGTACAGTGATTGTCAACAGTAGCACAGCGTGAAGGTTACGTGAACGGTTGCGGTCATCAGTATTGAGTATTGTAACATATATGTACATATGCAGTAGGAAATAAATATTAATAATGCTAGAAGGAGGAGTCAGTTTAAAGCCGGACATTTTCTTTCAAGTAAAACATGAAAACATACCAGAAAACTGTATTCCACCAATGGATGTCACTGCTACCTAAATATTGCTAAGGAAACTCTCCATCCACAGAAGCTTACAAAAATGGCAACCCACGCTATATTTTCCCGCAATTTTGGTCACGTGACTGATTTGTTTATAATCATAGCCTCCTGTATTTAGGTCTAGATTTCAAGACAAAAAAATGCCGAAATCAGTTAGCTTATTAAACTAACACCACACCACAAACGTTACGAAAATGCATTATCTGAAGTAAACAATAAAAAAACATTCTAGTTCTAATGCAGGTATGATCAGCTTCAGCCACAACTGAAGTAGTGTCAACAATGAAATGCACAAGGCCAACGTAACTTAAGAAACTGTCGCATTTCCTTACAAATGTTCACATTCCTTCGTAATATTTGTGTTTTATAAAAACGCACTACTTCTTATGCCGCACAACTACTTGAATACGCTCTCGTGGTCGCAATGATACCCCCGAAGTTAACAACCGCACGTCGCCGTGTTCACAGCATCGTTACTTAAGACTGGCGCATGCGCACCAGTCTAAAAACCACAATCTGCAGAACTGGACAAGTCTTGTTAATGAGTCGCCAAAATGTCCAGACTATAGAATTTACAAGCAAGAACACAAGTTTGAACCCATTTATAATGATTTACCAGATAAATATCTTAGACCCATTGTAATTTTAGACTATGTAATGCTCATCTACTAATTGAAAAAGGCCGTTGGATAGATTTGGAACGCAATGATAGAAAATTAAATCTTTGTAATCTGAACGATACTGGTGATGAGTTTCATTATATACTTAAATGTCCCTACTTTAATTGTGAACGGAATAAGTTCATCCCACATGTTAATACAAATATTGCAAACAATTTTATTTTCAAGAAGATCATGACTGATATTAACTTAGATAATGTAGCCGGGTGATAAGAAGAGAATGTGCAGCCAGTCCGGGACTCGAATCAGGGACACTTTGCTAACAGGGCGAATGCTCTACCGACTGAGCTAACCGAACCGCTTACACATTCTCTATCACATTACACATTACACTATCACCCGGCTACATACACCCCGGGCAACTTGAAATTCGTCCACGAATTTCCACAGACTATAATTATGCCCTACATACAACTCACAAGCACTTCTCAAGCACTTGTACGTAACGACCGCGGGTCATTTACGTTGGGCGCCATTGTAACATAGGGAGAGAAATGTGCAGCCAGTCCGGGACTCGAACCCGGGACACTTCGCTAACAGGGCGAATGCTCTACCGACTGAGCTAACCGGACCGCTTACACATTCTCTCCCTATCACCCGGCTACAATAACATGATAAATTTATGTAAATTTATTGAAATCGTCCTTAAGAAAACTTAAAACCACCCGGTCATCCTCAATTAATGTTTTCCTTATTTAGTAACATTTACACACCTCCTCATTAGCAGATTATACAATTATATTATTTGTTTCAATGTGTGTTCCTCATATCACATGTATGCATGTGCTGAGTGTACCCGTTTAATATAATTAATAACATGACAAGAATAAGTGCGGTTTATACAAGATAAAGAGACCATGGTGTACCATTAAAGTAATGTTAAGTGATTGGCAATAAGGTTTATTAAGCACTAAAGCTAGATTATGTTTTTACTAGATTTGCATTTAGGTTGCATGTAAAGCCTGTGGCCGAGCGGCTAGAGTCAACAACTTGTGACTCCCCAGTCCCTGAATATGGGACATGAAGCTCTGTCGGGACAAGAATTTATGCTCGGATGTCTTCCAGCTGACTTTTGGTTAGCCACTGGTTCTACTTCAGGACCACCGAGAGTCAGCTGGACGTCGCCAGCATGGCAATAGTATTGTCGATGCGATAGAAAATAAACACACATCGTATTTGCACTAGATGCACAGCAATTTTACCATAAAGAATAAGATCACAAACTGTACAATATATGTGTCTTTTCTCTGCCTGCGGGAAACATTACAAACGTGTAGTTATCACGGTGGTATCTGCTTGCAGAGGTAAGTTGTACACTTTTTCTTTATTTAATAATGCACATACCGTTTCCTTTTTGCGTTATTTTCTGTGCTTACCTAGATGTACTTTGTAACACAAAACTACAAGAAGCAAACGTATACCTTCTGCTACCGTATAATTTGCTGCAACATAACCGAAATTGGCGACAATAGGGATAGCAACACAGACAGTTTAAAAATGGTATACTTCCGAATGTATTTATAAAATAGCGGCTTGAATTATTCATTTTAAATGGTGTTTTAGTTAGATAGGTTTAGTAGAATTTTGTTTCCTGCAGCTCTGCGTTTCCTGCATCTCTGCTAAACGTCGACATAAGTGACCTATTTATGTCAACAATACCGTGGGCATGTACAATCATTCAATCTACATCTACACATATGTACACATATATTGTCGTACATGCATGTCACATCCATAGAACGAAGATTACTTGTTATTATTTTATTACTTATATATGATGGCGACTTTACCTAACCCTAAGAATAGTATACAAAGGGTTTTCCTGAACTCCTTTGTTTGGTGGGACACCCAGCGAACAACCGTATCTTAATCTTTTTATTTAAACTTCAGCTCTCCTGGCCAGAACACTTTGATAAAGGTATAGCTGCAGGCTATATGTCCCCTGTTTAGTGTGAAAGGATGTTAACCAAACATCAGTGATTGTATTGAATGTGGGATGTATTTACTACACTCTTTATGTCTGAAAAGAGAAACTGAGGATCATAAATCCGTTTATCGGCCTGTTTGTTCCTGCATTGTTAATCCTCATCGAAATGTCCAAACACCTGGCAATCACCTCCATGGCTGATTCAGCGTAAGTGAAACGAACGAAAGCCTTGTGGAGGAAGATGGTACATGCGAAGTTAAGTTTAAGCCCATATATTTATATCCAACTGGGTAACAAGTTGCATTATATGGTCTAACTGAAATTGGACTATGTGTTAATGTCTGATTAAGCATACTTATGTGGGTCGATTACATTAGAAATATTGTGTCCCTGGGACCAAGTTCTCTAAAAATATTTGGGGTCCCAAAATAAATCCATCGAGTCCCTGTAACATTTTATTTATTTAATGTCTAATGCACGTCTATGTGCATGAGCACGCGATGTGCCACGTTAGGAAACTCCGCTGGAAGTCAGAGCAACCAGGCGTAAAAACGTTATTTACTTTGGTTTCGACGCAAATACTACACCGCATGGACATATTTCCATTTTTATCAACATATTTGACCGTGACCGAAAATTTCGAACGCGTTTTTGCTTCTTTGCTGAAACTGGCGATGCCATTTTCCAGCATCTGCTGAGTAGTATAATGTACTGCCAAGGGAAGTAATCACTGCGGGGAGTTTGCCTTACTATATTACCTTTTGACCTAAAAGTACCGTTACTATATTACCTTTATGGTGGTACAAGTACCGTTTCTTTTATTTTACAAGTACCGTTACTATATTATCTTTTATAGTACAAGCACCGTTTCTTTTATTCATCAAGTACCGTCATTATATTACATTTTATGCTTTAAGTACCATTTCTTTTATCCTACACGTACCGTTACTATATTACCTTTTATGGTACAAGTACTGTTTCTTTTATTCTACAAGTACCGTCATTGTATTACCTTTTATGGTACAAGTACCGTTTCTTTTGTCCTGCAAGTAGCGTTACTATATTACATTTTATGCTACAAGTACTATTTCTTTTATTGTACAAGTACCATATCTATAATTACTTTTTATGGTACAAGTACCATTTCTTTTATTCTACAAGTACCGTTACTATATAACCTTTTATGGTACGTTTCTTTTATTCTTTGTCTCTGCCAATCGGAACTACTGGGGTAATTCTGTCTTCGGGACAATCCAATCGGAACTCCTCGGGTAATTCCGTCCTCGGAAGAAGAAAATGCCTAAAATGTAATTCGCACAAAACATAAACAATGCCATCGTTTGACAGCTGCGTGTCTGCTGCGCTGGGAAAATTAAAATTGAATTATTTAAATTTGAAGCCGCCACAAATTAAAGTTTTACAGGCATCGTACTGTAGTGAGCTGCCACCCGAGCTGCCATCTTTGTTTTGATGTCTGTCACAAAAGTTGTCCCATTTAAAGAAATGACCGAGGTGATCCGACTACCTACATACATCCGAGACATGATTCGCGAATTATCCGAGGTGTTCCGATTGAGCATAGTAGTGCATTTATTTTGCATTTTCATATTTCTACAATGTTTCAGCTTTATTTAGCACCCAATCGATGAGAAGTGATTCGTGAATTATCCGAGGTGTTCCGATTGGCTCGCTTGGAAAAGTGTGCTTACCGGTACATAGTATTTTATATGTAAATGCATGGTCAGTCTCTATTAAAAATGTTTCTTGGTGAAGAGAAAGTCACTTCTGATACCAACTTCTGGAATGGTGATTTTATTAAAGGTTCTTTAAGTTACACTACTTTAAATATACCAAGTAAATAGTAAAGCATAGTACAGGAACATACTAATTGTTTATGTCAACTGGTATTAGTGTTGTTGTTAGTGCTAGGCATGTAACCAGAAACAAACCTCTTCTTTTGCTTTGGCCTAAGCTCTACTTTGCTTGCCTACCTTACATACCCTTTTAACAATGCTTTGCCAACTCTGTCATGTGCAAAAAAACGCACATTGACTGCGTTTGTTATGAATAAGCAGGGCTATTTTTGGCAGGACGAAAATATCAGGTTAGCGCAATCGACACTGGATGATGTTGACAGGTAATTAAAAACCTGCATACGCTGCTATTTTGAATTACTGGGTTAATGCAGATCGCTTATATCTCCATGGTAATAGAGTAATACACGTGAACCCACATTTAACACCGAGCCTGCTGCATTTGTGAAAAACATGTTAATTATAAATTATTATTTAACTACTTTATGCAATGACAACAAGTCTTATTGATCAGAATATTGCAACAAATATTGTATGTGGATGCTGATTAGACAGCTCTTAGTTAAATGTTTACCCATGCCTTCGTGTTTTCATGTGATTCGGTATATTAACCATCCCAAATATATTTTCCTTTACATGAAGAAGTTGTAGATTGCATTGCAGATAAAGAGTTTATTTCTCGCCTGGCGTGATAAAAATATAATCATTTTACTTGGTGATTTTATATTTGCCCGGTTATATAGCCAGGAAGTGTTGTATTGGTCCGAGCCTGTAACCTCAAAATTTATTCACCCAATTAATAGCAATGTTATTTATTGACTACAATACATTTGAAAAAAAAATGATTGAAACTGGTATATGCTATATACTATTTAAGGATATTTTCTTGGGAATTTGTATCGGGGAATAAAAACATAAAAGTGCATTTTATGTTATGTAAAAAATGGTTGGACACATGTTAGAGTTTTCTTTGTTTGACAAATTGCTAAAATTCAAATGTCCTGCATAAGCCAAATGATGTGATTGTTGTTCTCACAATGTTGTTACATCTCATTTTACTCAGTCATTGGGCTTCACTTAACTTTTATTTTATTGATCAGCTTGGTATTTATTGTCCTTTTTGTCATCATGTTGTACTTCTAGTGTGTGTTATACTGTATTATTATAATATTGTATTTTCATCTATGTTAATAAGTAAGGTTTATATTGTTCGAACACTGTTTTCTATTATAAGACATGTTCTAATAGTTGTTCAGTAACGCAGTATGCCACATAATTCCCTTCTTTTTTAAGATTAAAGTTCGAGGTATGGGAAGTCACGTAATATGATCACGTGGCAACTGGTAAAAGGAGAGCATGTAAACTTGACTCATAGGTTAACTTAAATTGTGATATGCTGGTTGCGCTACAATCGGAGCAGGTCCCGATAAGGACGTATTCACAGGAAGCTAGAAACTCGAGTGTTATGATTTGGATACGAAAGTAATAACAAAAGATTTCCAACGTTATTCAGGTATTCCTGTTAATAAAAGTCTTAACTGTTATTGTTAGCAACTTGCATGCTGCGTAAACAGGCAAAGAGAAATATGTTAAAGCTGTTCAACGGGTCAAAGTGTTGGAGTTATATAACATGCATTCCCTCACCAAAATAAATTACATCATGACATTTTCTTCAAAAGCGCTAATACTGTTTGCCTTTAATGTTTTAGTACGATATCATTATTTGTCAATGCAAGTTAACCTGTCTAAATAGATGCCCGAAAAAATGAACTCATTAATTCAAACGTGTTTAAAAATGTCTAAATATTAATGAATTTGACCGCACCACGCAAAGCACCTGCGAGAACTGATGTAGTTGTCGTCATTCCCAAAGGAGTTCTTATTGTCTCTATGTGTACGACCTCAAATTAACAAACATGAAATAATTAGTAAAATACAGAAACATATTTGAAATTGATCCAGCAAATTCCAATGGAAAACTTAACCTCAGGTCCTATACAGACCCAATCAGAAAGGTACAACACCAGTTTTGTCGACCCACCAACAATCTTTCAGTAATCCGGATACAGAGTCCACTGGAAGCAAATTAAGTGCTGCACTCATTGTGTATAACATACCGTGAACACATAGCATGATACAACACCCCAGACACCAGCCCGAACAGTTGTTGAACTACCATTATATTTGCTAGAGCATTAACACCAGAGCTACACCAATGTCATTGTTAAATGTGGTATGCAGCAATTTGGGCCATTTTCCTTCAACCTGATAAAAAGTTTACTTAAACTTAAATATAAGTTTATGCAAGAATTATTCACTAAATCCCGCCCCTCCCCCAGTAATTGTTTTCTGTTGTTAAATGTGATACATAGATTTATTAAATGATGAGTACCCATTTTACAGATGTATGTAGCTATATTTATCTTGAATAACGACTACAAAAGTAACAGTCGGGTAGTTTCAAAACACCTCCCGCAAACATATTCACATTTTAATGACTACGCCCGCTTAGAGATACGAAATGATTATTCTGTTTCTATTATTACAGTTTTTAGGGTGGAAGTTGTAAGTGGATAATGGACTATGGTTCACTAAACCTTAGGGGCCAGTCACACAGCGAAAACGCATAAATCACGCACGAATTACGCACAGATTTTCGTTTCTGCGCGGAGCGTGCGTCGTATGCGTAATTCACCTTTCCGCGAGATCTAAAAATAGATATTACACATTGTGTATTAGCATGGAATTAGCCAATCACATCGCGTTGATTGACACTTTACCTGCGTTATGCTTATTCTCACTAACACATTGTCCCACAAACAATGATTTTGACAAGCGATCAGTTTAAATCTGTTTTAGCCTTTGGTTCAATTTAATAGCAACAGGGTTGTTTGTTGTTTGTGGTTTGCAAGGAATCGTACGTTGCTGTAATCGCTTCTCTGTTTGCATCTTAATTTAGTTTATTGGATGAGGCTTGTCCATTTCTGTATCGAAAGGTAAAATTTCGCTGTAGCCAGCAACAACTTTTTTTCATAATTTTGTGTCATAAATGCATCATTGGGTGAAACTGTCTTAATCTTCATCTAAACATCCTCATCACAAGCTCTTTGCATTTAGGAGATATCAAATTAAAATATTTTCGCGGATCTGTAAGATAATCTGTAAGATCTGTCACTTTAAACCAGGTTGTTTGTGGGCAAAGGGGCGGAGCTTAAACTCTATTTTTAGACTCGCGGAAAGGTGAATTCGTCGGTGGAACGAACGTGGACCGTCAGTGATTGTAAGTAGATGTGCGTCGAAGGCGATTTGTGCGTGATTTTGAGTTTTGAACGGTTCAAAAAATTTCCAACGCACAACTGTGCGTCGGTGTGCGTTATTCATGAGTCGAAATGCGTAGTTTATGTGTGCGTATGCGTGACTATGCCCGGGACACGCGTCGGCCGTCAGTGCTTATGCGTCGGAACTTGTTCGAAACTGCGCACGTCCACGTCCGTCCACTGACGCCCCACCTTCATTTCACGCATAAACCGCGCACGTATCACGTTCATTCCACTGACATCCGTGCTTGTACGTGGAACGTTCGCGAAACGTGCGTGTTTGGACGCACTCCGTCAGTGATCAAGCGTCGGGCGTGCGTCGAATGTTCGTAGAATACTGCACCGTATTTGCTCGTATGCGTCGACGTGCGCGATATGTCAGTGATTCGTCAGTGATTGTAAATGATACGTGCGCTGTTAATGCGTGATTCATGCATGATTTGTCAGTTATTTCTACCCCCGACACCCCGAAAATTGGGTCAAATTCTCGACGCACAAGCACGCAGAAACCCAATCTGTGCGTGATTTGTGAGTGATTCGTGCGTGATCGGCTGAAAGATAGTTCATACATTTACCGTGTTCATTCTTGCAGAAACCCAGTCAACGACCCAGTTGCTGGCTGTACCCAGAAGGTTGTTGGATTGTGACAGTCGTTCAGGTCGTTGTGACCAGAAAGCAAGACGATGATGCATGATAACAAAGCATATGAAGCATTGGTATGTCAAATTGATTGTTTATCTGTTTATCTATTTTTTTTGTGGTTGTTTTTTTTCATAAAAGTAATGTATACATTTATGTAATTTTATAATGATGTCCTACATAAATGTGAAAAGTGAAGCGTAATACCTTACAAACCTGTATTGCTTATCTGAGTGATCACTTTCTGACAAGATCACGTTATATCATCGTCCGGGTAATCCGCTCTTACCCCGATATCTATTTTAGCAGAGATCCTCATCGTTTTTATTTAGAATTTTGGAAATAATGAACATCTAGTGCGATTTATTTCACAATTTGTATTTCATACATTTGAAGAAGTGTTTAAAGATACCCATTAGTTCGGTCGCACTAAATTAGTTGAAACCTCAAATTTAATGTTTTATGCCATAATATAATAATGAAAGCATCAACTTAAACATTCATGTTACCAACAAGCCAAAAAAATGTCTCCAACCGGGTAATAATCTTTTACACAAATCGACAATATAAACAACAATCGACAATATAAACAACAAACGAATTTCAACGGGAAATATCGATAGTTTACGGAATATGTCGAAGCTTGGCCGAGAACCAACTACTTTACATACGAAGCCACGCCCGCCATGTTGAAAATGTTTTGACAAGATTCCGTCTTCAACGGTGAGTATTGTTATTCTATTTATGCACATTTTCTAATGAACATGTATGATTGCTGTATGTTATTGATTCGTTCGCTATTACGCTTCCTAGTTTGGGGAGCACATGTGATGGTTTGAACTGAATTAGCCTGTTTCCTTGACACTAGTTGACAGTACTGTTGTTGTTTTTTACCGTTCAACTTTCACTTTTCGCTCGCCTACGGCTCCAGCGTATCGGAGCGATTATAGTTTATTTCAACGCAACCGATTTCCTTTTCTTTCAACATGTGTATATTTTACTTTTCAAATTCATTATGCTGTCATAGTTGACACTAAACAACATTTTAGTATAAACGGACATTGGTCTTTCGTACCCATGTATTTTCGTAATCAAATAAAACTGCCGTTTTTGGTCGTTTTTTAAATTCTGGCAGGCCATTCTTTAAACAAAGCAAATTTGATAACGACAACATTCATATTTCTTTAAACATGGTATTCACTTTATATTAGGATGCATTATATTAATTTTGTAGAGTAGCAGTCACCTTGTTACCATAGACGGTTTTAGACCATCCCACTGCTGGACCAATCCATGGGAACAGACCTAGAGAGAAAGGGAGGGACAGATTACCTCTTGTTATGCATGACAACCAGCCAAGCACCAGCTAACTAGTTGTGTAATTTGTGTTTTGAGTAAGTTTTTGAACTACATGTAGAATATGTACTACTAGAAATTTATGGTCCGCAACAAATTTATTATCAGATCAGTTCATAAGCTCACAATAAGGCTAGCCACTTACTATATTTTCATTATTCACATTCTTTTAACTTTAAAAATCACTACACCACACTGAAATGCTCCTTTATAATGACAAGTAGTGTATTAATTAGTGGTAATATAATCTGTGCCCATGTGCTGACTTAAATTTAAAATGAAACTAGTGCTAGTGCAACCAATTTTAAAATTGATAGCTGATCAGTTTACTCATAAAAGTTTTGGAATGTGAGCAAGTGAATGTGTCGTCAGCTATTACTCCAGTGTCTTTGGTGCCTCACTGCGTGTTTTAGTCCTGGTTGTAATGAAAATATTCATGTGGAAGGGTCTGTCGGCTGACCCAATCTGGGCCCTCCTTCACAGTCATAACTGAACATCACTATAGTAACTTAGTAATCATTATATGGTTGCCATGTTATATCTATTGAAAAACAGTACAAACAAAAGATGTTAAAACTCAATAATGGATTACAATATCACCACCACTGAAAACATATAATTGATATGTGACTATGCTACCTTTCATGATGTCTTCAGGTTGGGAGAATCAATATGTTGAAACAATTTTCAAACTATTTTCTTTTTTAGAGGCTTAATGATCTTATAAATATTATTTGATCCATGTTTGAGCATGCAACTATGTCAACTTAATGTGTCATTCATAAATTGTACAATTATGTGCCAGACTGTTATGATGTATTTGAAATACATGTATGATGCATGGCTCACAAAAAAGTCCAAATGTGAATATTACTGTCACTTAACTGTGTTCAAGCCCTGTTGGCTCATGGTTCCATCATAGAACATGTCATGCCAAAGTCTTTGAAAATGTGCTAGTCCATCATTATTACCAATGCTCTCATTATACAGGCTTTCTACTGGTCCCTACTTTTCCTATTTTTTTCCTACTTTTTCAACGGAGTCCTACTTTTTCAGAAATATCCCTATTATCCCTACTTTTTGCTTTCAGAAAAGAAAATATAACATGAACCTCAAAATATTTCATTACTTGTATTTTCAGTTTCTCCATTTCTTGTGAATAGCAGTTAAGATGTGCTCGTGGGAACACCATGGGAAGTCCATCCTATAAAGCAACATGGTCCCATGGCCAGTCAGTCCAGACATATTGGTCAGAGGTGCCTGTCTTTCAAGCATGGACAGAACAAAGGTTTATGTTGGGCATCATCATGACAGTAACCTAAGAAATAATGGTAATTCTGAATGGAACTAGTAATAAATTCCTTGTTTAGCCCTATTTTTACTCATGAAATTTGCTACTTTGCCCTACTTTTTTGTAAAAACATGCCCTACTTCTGTCTTACTTTTTGTGAAGAGGCAGTAGGAAGCCTGCATTACGTGAGTAGTGTACACACATGATAGTGAAGTATCATTAGGGGACACTAGTGTAAAAAAACTATATTGTCATGAAACTTATTTTCTATAAACATAGCAGATATGTATGTTGTTATTTTTCCATTGATAGTGTTTGATTTGATTTGATTGGTTTATTGTTTTAGTGATTTTGAGACAATGGTCAGAAGAAGGGATGTTGTTGACAGAGGAAGGCATGTTGCTTATGGGATGATCATTCAGGAATGACAGTAACTTTTCCCTGGCAGGCATTTTTCAGGAGAGCAACATTATGAACAAAAAACCCTGTCAACACAGAAGACTGACTTCTTGGAATAAACAGTTATTTGTAAAAAAATAAGGGACCTGTGTGTCCCTTCTACCATTGGCAAGGAAACTAATCTAATGTACCTGTTAAATCTCATTTGTATATAACATTATACCATCTAAAGAATTTTGTTAGCCTGTGTTTGGGTATCTGTGGATTTAAGTCACCCACCATATTAATTTTGAATTATTTTACATGTTATTTAAAGTATTCAGTTCCTTTTATGCGGACAAAAATACCTTTTAGAAAAAAATGTCATTGTTAATTTACTTTGTTAAACAATTACTATAAGTTTGCTAACTTGTATTATTTACCTTACAAAAAAAAGTTATTAGACCAGCTTAATGACTGTGTAGTACTAAGAATGTTACATTTTTCATAAATATGTCTGCTAGGGATTAAAAATTGTAACTTATCTGTTCATACTTATTTATTTTTGTATTAATTTTATTATTTATTTAATGAAGCCTATTAGAGGGACACAAATATGCATTAAATCACTTTAATTACGATTTGATCAATATAGGAAAACATGGAGAAAGTACAGACCTGTACTGAGAGTAAAAAAAAGATTGTTTACTATGTTTGTATAAAGAATCTAGTACTGTACTGAGAGTAATAAAAGATTGTTTACTATGTTTATATAAAGAATTTAGTGCAATGGTTTTGTTAAAATTTATTTAATAATAATATTGGGTTACTTTATAAATGCTTACTTTATAAATGCTTATTTCATGTTTATGTGTAAACATGTATTTTCTCAAAATGTTTTGATTTTCTCGTGTTAGAGTTTACAAATGCTTATTGTACCTATATTGGAAATAACAAAGTCAAGTGATTCTCATTACTTTTTAATTTCCTATATAGGTACTATAAACATCCAGGCAAGCCATTGCAAAACATCATCCTGACTTATGTTACAACGCATTTGTATTTTAAATGTTCGTGGGTCTTGAAATAACCGCGTACAGCACAAAAAAAACAACATTATTCAGTTATCAATAACACCATTAAAAGCTGGATAGCAATGTAGTGTCAGTATCAGAAGATTACGGGTAATTAAGACAAAATGGCAGACTCACTTCCTTTAAACCTTGTTTACATGCTAATAGGTAAGCAGGGAGCAAAAAAAACAACAAATTTACAGCTGTCTTTTCTATTTTCTAAACCACTATGGCAAATCAAATTTTTACATCACATACAATATACATGTAGTCATGATGAGGGTCAGGGCTTTAAATAAGGTTGTTCAAGAGGATTAAAATGAGTGCAAGTAGACATAAGACATTTTGTATTCATGTTTACGTTCTGTGTCTTGTTTATATTTAGATGTCATGAAATTTGTTATGTTATTTGTTTAATATTTATTTGATTTTCAAATTTATGTAAGATAGTAAATAGTATCTATATGAGTATTTGAGATAGACATGTCAATAGAAGATTGAAAACTTAAGTTAGAATTTAAATATGTTTGTTTTTTAATAACATTGCAAGTAAGTGAATATCAGGGGGATTGATTGAAGGCTTAACTAAATTGCAGTTTTAATCTTATTGTCATGTTTTAGGTTGTGCTTATTGAAAAATAAATAAAACAAAGTATTAATGTTATTGTTTTATTTTTTACAAAAGATGATTTTCATAGTAAAATAATGTATGTGAAATCAATGTCCATTTGATTAGGCAAGTTATTAGCACACATTCAGGTTATCATTGAACTCCTCTTTTAGGACATGAACCAGTTTATTTTTTGTGGCGACCTTTTCATCCACGTCAAACTTCCTTCTCATCATTTTGCCTTCAGCAGTCACCAGTATAGAATATAGAAACAGTTTGCTGTTTTCTCTACGTTGATATACAACCCACAATCATCGCACCAGTAACTTCTGTCTCTTTCGAGTCTGCAAAGTAAAGAAAAGAAACAAAATATTTCACATTTTGGTTCATTAAGTTAACGAGAAAAATAATAATAACTAGGCCTGTTGTTCTTATAAATCCTCATTTTAATAAAATATGTGCAATCGTTGGGAGACGACACAACTTCCATGTAAAGACAATAAAAAATATTTTTTAATTGATTATGTTATGAAGTTGTCACTCAATGGAATGCAAACCCATGCCATGCAGGATAGTCATGTATTTGACCTGGGGTGCTCCTTAAGCACAACAAAATTTAAAGAAACAATGTAAAAGATTTTTTTACATTTTATCACCATTTACAGTAATGTGCCAAAATATAAGGGAATGAAATGAAAACCCAGCTGGCTATATTGGCAGCTGTAAAAAAAAAATAATTTACTAACAAAACATGTGTCAGATTTAGACTATAATCTTAGTCACAAACTTGTTTTTTATTTAAGTACAAAATATGTCAATATAGTCTTCAGACCATTTTTGAGGCTATAAGACAGATGTACTGTTTTTTGTTCTCTAGTTGACAAGATGGAATCACTTTTAACATTAAAATTCCTTTGGGCTGCAGTACACCGGTGGCTTGACCGGGACATTTGTCTAGGGTCTTACTGCACCACTGTAGCTGGACATCATTATCATGTTTATTGGGTTTATCGTCCCACCAACAGTATTTCTGTTATTTGGAGACGGTGTCCACTTGAAGCAGATATAGTGCTGCCTTCACTGTGTATAGCATGTCGTGAAAACCTGGCATGATACCACACCCAGTCACATTATCCTGACACAGGGACATCATTATCATGAGCACATCTATATCTTTGTGATGCATTTCAAAGTCAGAAAAAAATATGAGCTGTGCAGTTAGTTGCTTTTTGTGGCATCTTTTAATGAAGGACTAGACTCGGGGGGCCCAGTGGCAGCAAACACTTGATCTCATTTCTAGGTTTCTAAATTTAATCATCATACAGTCTGAGTGATTGAAACAAAATTCATCCTTACCTTTCCTGATTGGTCACTGCACATTGCATACTCCGGCACTAATTTATCTCGCATTGGATCAGGTCATCTTTTGCATCAGGCTTTCATTTCCTGTGAACACATATGAAAATTATATTAAAGCTTTGGACTTATTATGAGAATGAAAATACTCTGATTTATTGAATTTGTTTATTTAGTATTGTGTTTACACACTCATTTATAATGTAAAGGAGAGGAAAAAAGTGAACCTCCTCAAGATTCTAACTAAAGACCACCCCAACTCTAGCGGATCACAATACCAACTGCACTAAAGAGGTTAAGTGAATAAACTACCAGCGACCAATGGATGCGGTGGGGGTGGGGGGACTGCTTAGGTCGAAGATAGGGTCCCTTACTGTGTATATACATCTAGTATTTACTGCGCTTAAGTTGAATTGATCTTGATTAAAACCCCACCCTCAACATTTTCTGGATCCGCCCCTGCAGTGAAACCGCTACACTTCTCTTCTAGCAAAAAGATGTTCACCCTGAATCACATCACAGGTTCTACAATATACCACTGTTTAATATCACGCATTACTTGAGCTTGCATGCATGTGTTTTTACAACTCTTTTTTCTGGTTAGTGGCGGGGATGCACACGCCCCACCCCCCACCCCCACCCACCGATCCATCCCAGTTTCTTTTGGTTTGATAACTGTGGGACCTGCTAATTGTAAACAACTATTATAAAGTGGCAGTAATACGGTAACTTGAAATTTGAACAACATTAATAATTAGCATTTCAATTTTGCTTACACGATCATTTATATTTAATGAAAGATTTACGTCACAGATGTGAGCAATCATCGGCATGCAATGATAACACGTTTTATAATGGTCCAACAACAAAGAAACACGTACCATTAGGAAAAAATCGTATGCATACAGAAAGATTTTAACAAGTTTTCAGAAACTGAGAAAGCGAAAGTAGAACATTGACCTACTTGTTGTATGCTGATAGCGTCTAGCTGAGCCAGCTGCATAAAATCCTTTTTTCTACTTTCGTCCTACGACTGATTCAAGTTCTGTTGAATTTTCCTGTCTTATTTTTTTATCCTAGCACATTTTTCTATCGACACTATCTCTTCAATTCAGTCAAACAAGCTTTTCGATTCAGCGTGCGCATGCGTTATGAATGATCATGTGGCGAGAATATCGGGATTTTCACGGGCTCGTCGATCGTACGCGATTATGATTCGTACAATGTCGGAAGACTTCCACCACAAACAAATATTGGGATATATATCGATTGCAATCGGGGTCTAATTTACGTTCTACTATGCTCAAATTTTGAACATCTTCAAATGGAGAGCTATATTTTTGCATGTAATAGGTTTGATCTGCTTTTATTTAGGTGATTTTGAACTAATGGGTGGCTTTAAACCCGTCTTTACTGAGACCTAAAAATGATTTGGGCTGAAATTATGCCCAAATTCCCCAGACAATGGAGAAATATAACGTCACGTTCATGTAATACAGGCAAACTGTCGGACACCATCTTGAATGTGATACAAGTGCCACAAATCCCTGTCGTACTTTGCAGATAGTATAGTTTTTACAAGCCCATAATGAAATAAAAATCCTGAGTGCGCCATTCTTTTGTTAACATCTTTGGATGTGGCTTGCGATCGTTATAAAAGTGAAAGCAGAAAAAAGTGTCAGTAGCAAGATGTCGCAGACATTAGTTTTTGTCTGAAACATATATCCAGAATTCGCGTTGAGGAGCTTTATTACGGTGTTAGATTGTGTGAACTATTTGTAGGGTGAGAGAGTCTGAGAGTTATTGCTGTGAATGCAGATTACAAAGTTTATTAAAACAAACAAGCTAGATAGAGGGGTTTTTAATGTCTGAATGGGGGTGTCTGGTTTGTGACCGGGTCAGGGTAGGCCAATGTGCATGTATGAGGTGCGATTCAGTTCAGCTCGACTCCTAGTTCACGTCGTTGACGCGAGTGCGTTTTAACTTTTGCTGGTGGACCATATCGCTGGTCAAGGAAGTGGACGTTTTTTTTATAAGAGTCAAAACGTGACAAACTACAGTAAACTTACAGAAGACATTGGGGAGATGTCATTAACCAGGGTTAATGTTTTAAGTGCTGAAATCCAACCTAGTGAGTAAACAGACTGAGTTAAATATATAGAGACTTGTAGAGAACCAAATTGAGATACCTGTAAAGAGACATATAGTGATCAATGGATTGGAGCCAAGAAAACTGAGAACTCCAAAGTTGAAAAACTTTTGACCTTATATAACCGCCTTAGAAACTTTATAAAGGCGCCGTCCTAACAATCTCAGATAAAAGGTGCCTTGAGCGTGACCAAAAGGTTCTAGGTATTGCCATGATTTGATGTCAAGGCAGCGACACGTATAAGCCCGTAACATAGGAAACTAGTCTAATGTTTTCATTCATATATCCATCATGTTTTAACTAGATGCAAATGTGATAATAAAGTGTAACAGTTAATTAAACTATGAACACCTCCCGTCTCCCCGTATGTTACTGTGAACGCTGTAATTCGTGTTACACAGTGACAAAATAATAGTCAATGAAAAATGCACGCAAATTATTTAATCCCATCCACACTTTAACAGGAAAAACAACGCGCGTACCTCGCACCGCCCAACATTTGGAACGGTGACATTTATTTTAAACCTTAGATGTTTGGGTGAAAAATCACAATAAATAAAAGCCGAAATTCTCTTCTTCCTGATTGAATTGAGATTGGACTAAATTTGTGATGGACACTTAGATTAAGGTGACATTTGAATTATATTTTGTTTCCATCTTTTAGAACACTTGCAGTGACACTTTATTGATATGTTTATGATGTGAATCTCTACCCCTTTGTCTACCTTTTTGTCGTTATTGCATTCATGTAAGCTATATTTAGAATGTGTACTACATAAGATGTGCTCACCTCCCCATAACCCGTGATTCGTTATGCTTAAAGGCATCTCGAAAGGAATGTGGTATCCCACTGAGCCAGGCCCCCACATGCTATGACCAGACCTGCTAATTGCTGGTCATCACTGCAGGGACTCTTTAGCCAACATAGTACTTATCTGTCACAGTAATACCTCTGATGGGTTAATGCAAAACTAAATTACCTGCTAGTATGGATGTGAGACAGTAGGCTAGTTTTACACAAAGCCACAAACATTATTGTTAGTGATAATGTGGGTTGTTTACTATATGATCCCTTACAAATTCTTTATTGCATTAATTACTAGGTGTCAATTTTGTAACTGCAAGATTATGTATTTATTTCATAGCTAAATATTTAATTTTGAAAATACATGAGTGATACAAGTTTTAGTATTCAAAATGACTCTGAAGGACATTATTCTGACAATGAATGACTTTTTAAATTGCTTTTGTTAGAAACGTTTCGTTACATCTTACAAATCAAAATAAAATATAACTTTAAATAGATATGAGAACTAAAAGAATGAAAGAAATAACAAAATGTATAAGAAATAACAAAATCAACCAACAAAGTAAGAAAGAAAACAAATAAAGATTATATATATATATATATATATATATATATATATATATATATATATATATATATATATATATATATATATATATATATATATATATATATATATATATTGGATTGCGTAATTGGTATATTCACAACTGTTTCCTTTACAAACTGTAAATCAATATGTTCAACCCCCAGATATAGCATACATACACTTGGATCTTGAACAATACCTGTGTGACAGACACATCGTTACAGACTGTGGCAGCCTGGCTTATTAGAAAACAGATGCCCTCACATGCTGGATGGGGCAATAAATGGGGGCGGGGGTCACTTATATAAAGCTTTTGAGATGCCTTTAAGTGGTGCGCTTCTGTATTTTACCCTTGGAGGCGCGTGTTTCGCACTTCATACTTACCCAGGGATATTTGTTTACAAGATTGCATTGGATATAGGTGAATATGGGAAAATAATATACACTAGTAAGTCATGAAGCATGGTAGCAAAAACGGACAAAAACGTGGACATAATAGGCAGAATCAATCTTCAAAGCGAAACCGGAGTAGTGGGAGTGACACAGTGAACACAAACAAGGTAGCTAAAGTAAGAGGCCCGTCAGGAGATTCCACAAAATCTAGTATTGCTGTTAGTGAGGCTATCTGTGAGGCTAATAGGGTGTTGTTCAATCATGTAGAAAGAGAATCAGATAGTGTATTTCTACCAGATGATACTAGTGATATTATATGCACAATGGCGAGCGGTACTTCGCTTGATCTACCTAGAACAGAGGAGAGTCATATCATTATCTTACTTAAGAAAATTGACTCTAAGTTAGATTCTGAAGAGACAAGGTTAAGTGACTTAGAGGAAGTTAAAGAAAAGGTGGAGGGAATAGACAGAGATGTCAAGAAGTTATGGATAGTTTTAGAAGAAAGAGACAGAAAGTTTAATAGTAGGCTACATGCATTGGAAGAAAAGGTAGAGACGTATGAGTTTGACAGCGGGAGATTGTGTAGGAAGGTTGAGTACCTGGAGCAGCGAAAGGAAAAGTTAAGAGATGAAGTTACTTGCCTCCAGTCTCAGTCAATGAGGAACAATCTCGTGTTTGATAATATTCCACATGAATGAGACTAATGAACAGACGGATAAGAAAGTAAAAGACTTCATAAAGGATAAGCTGAAGGTGGCACAGACTAGTGTGGACGAAATGGATTTCGAGCGGGTTCATAGAATGGGATATAATCATGGTGGTAGAGCAAGAAAGATTACGACAAAGTTTCACAGGTTCAAAGACAATGAAATGGTGAGGAGACAATGCAGGCATCTGAAGGGTACAAACTTTTTTGTGTCAGAGCAATAACCAATGGAAGTTGCGGATACATGGTGCAAACCTGTTCTTCAGATGAAACAAGCGAGGGAGGAGAGAAAACAAGCATGGATTGCTTATGACACTCTTTATATTGATGGCTAGGCTGTAAATAAATAGGGGTATTACGAGAATGAACTGAAAGTGCTTTCTTGGAATATCAAAGGACTAAGTAGAGAAAAGCGTGGATGTACAGATTTTACAAATAATATTAATGACAACGATATTATTTTTATATATGAGACAAGGGCTTCCTATAAAACAAGTCTTGGCTTAGATAATTATACCGTTCACAAATTTAATAGAGAATATCAGCAACGGCATGCCAAAAGACATAGCGGTGGTTTAGCTCTGTATTACAGAGATTGTTTAAAAGATTGCATCAAAAACGACTTTTATATATGGATAAAATTAGATAAAACCTTTTTTTTCATGTTGATAATGATATTTATATTTGTGGTGTTTATCTTTGGGGAGAGGATTCCCCTGCATAGCATATTATTAATGTTGATCTTTTTTATATTTTAGAAAACGATATAAGTATATTTGATGCATTGGAAGATGTATATATCTGTGGTGATTTTAATATAAGAGTTGGTTTGAAACACGATTATATTGCATTTGATGAAAATATTTCTTTAGATGAGGTTAATTATATTCCAGACGTAACCATGGTCAGGGCCTCACTGGACAATAAGTGTAATTCATTTGGTCATAAACCAATAGACTTGTGTAAAGGGTCATGTAAGCGTCAAGTAAACAGAAGGCTAGGGGATGATTTCGGTGTGGGATATTATACCTTTATATCTAGTCAAGGAATGTCATTAATACTTTACCTTTTAGCCAGAGAATGTACTTTTGCAAGGTTGTCACGATTCACTATTTACCATATTAATGAATGGAGTGACCATCGTCCGATGCAGTTTGCCCTGCTATGTAACATTGATGATACTAATGAAACATATTATGATGATGTATCTGTGCAATGGAATGATAATTGTAAATCGATCTTTCGTTCATCCCTCATTGCAAAACTACCTTTATTAAACAATGTAATAAACGACATAAATTTAGATAAACAATCGATATTTAGCGCGGTCAGGGATTTCACTGCAGTGATGCGTGAAGTAACTGACCTGTTATTTGTCAAGCATATAACACGGAAACCTTCCAACAGTTTTTCGGATATACCGTTAGACTGTCGTAAAGAGTGGTTTGATAAAGACTGTAATGATGCGAGAAATCGTTATTTACATGCAAATAATGTTTTCTACCATATAAATATATCTGTGGACAACAAAATTTATTTATGTAATCGTAAAAAATAGTATAAATACCTTATTCGAAACAAAAAGCTTCTTTTTACGAGAAGGAAAATATGTAATATCGAAAAGCTTAAGTTCTGCAAGCCTAAACAATTTTGGATGCATTTTAAAAAGCCAAAAAGAAAAGTTCGAGGAAGTTTATCATTAAATCAGTTCTATAATTATTTTTCAAACTTAGAAAATGATATTTTTAAAAGTTAAAATGAAGATGCGGATGCTTTTTGTAACGAATATGATTTTAACAATTGTTCTGATAATGAAAGTTACAACAGAAAGATTACGGTTGAGGAAGTGATTTTAGCTATTAATAATTTAAACCGCTGTTAGGCCAATGGTATTGATGGGCTTATTTATGAATATTTTATTAAAAGCAAAGATATTATTGCTGGACATGTATGTGATATTTTTAACGCGATATTTGACTATGGATGTTTTCCGGAAGAATGGACAAAGGGTATTATTGTCCCCTTACATAAATAGGGGGACAAGAATGACCCTAACAATTACCGTGGTAGAACCTTATTAAGTGTTTTCTTTTTCAAAATTGTTTACCTCAGTTTTAAACAATAGAATTAATACATACACTGAAACCTATTCAAAGATAGGCGATTATCAGTATGGTTTTAGAAAAAGTCAATCGACCGTTGATGCAATGTCTGCTTTACAATCTATTGTTCAACATTATTCCCTGATTACCATTACGAAACCTTCAACAAACAAACAATACGAACTCTGAATACCATTTCAACATTTAATTTGGAAATCGTTAGATGTAGCACTTGGGTATACTGAATGCATCTATTGACATTTCATCTCTCTATCACTGATAGTACATCATATACTCTTAAACTCAAAACATAACATGATTACGCATTATGTATGTAATTATTTTGAAATTGTACATTCATAATAAGCTGAACAGATACTAAATATTTTCATAAAAAAAATATCGATGTCTACTGTTCGGTTACCCAAAGCTGAATGACAACTTTACTGCTTACAACACGAAAACCCCGTGCCTTGTCGCCAACTTTAAACGTCACCTGGCGGTTACTTCATTACAAACAAGGGAAAATATTTTTTTTTAATTCGTTCCTCAAAAATTATATTTCCCTGATTACCATTACGAAACCTTCAACAAACAAACAATACGAACTCTGAATACCATTTCAACATTTAATTTGGAAATCGTTAGATGTAGCACTTGGGTATACCGAATGAACGATAAAGGACGGGACATTCCCACGCCGTAATATTATAATTAATATTAATATATACCTAATAACTAATCTGTTCAGCTTATATATTAAACTTATCAGTCCAAATTACATACAATTAAAGACCCAATGTTAATGAAACAGATAATCTTTCTTGTAAAGAGTCTTTCACATATCCATCTTTGACTGAATCACTCAGCCAACGTCCATGACGTTTGAATAGTCTGTCTTTTACAACTCTATTAGCAGCACGTGAGGCTCCACCAGATCTTAAGGAATGTAAACAATATTTCTTAATATCACTGACATGTGGAGCTAGTGCTCTTAAAAACTCGTCACGTAAGTTTGTGTAGGACATCTGCTTGTTACACTGTCTCACTGTATAACCATTTTGGGTTTTACACAAATTACAGAATAGAAAATCACTGGGCTTTAATTTAGCCCATTCTATCAGTTTTTTCGAATTGTCCACAGGACATAAACATGTTCCAGTTCTTGCTAATGCAATCCATGCTCCATCTCTATATTTATCAGTCTTACTTGTTTCTACGAATATACTCATATAAGTTTAAAAAACATAATACCAGATACCTTGATATTAAGAAGTTCTGAACTGCACATGAAACCTGCAAATGCTAACAAACACGCACAGATGATACGCTGACTTTTAGATTATAAAGTCGAAATAACTGAAGCAGGACTTGAAGCATTTTGAATTAAAGAACACAAGTAAATAGCTACAGTAAATGCCTTAGCAGGCAAAATATCCCCTCTCCCTAACCCACTGTTCAAAGCCCATTTATTCCAACGAATAAAACTGTTTTCGTATTTGCGACTGGTACTGACGGCTCTGGACTTCTGTAGTAGGTCCGGGAGAAGGTCCACCTTGCCCGCCAAGACTTCTGGTAACGCTTCAATGTCTGCTTTGTGAGCCTGAAAAAACAGATGTATAAACCAAGAATCAATTAAAATGATCTGATATTACGACATGAACATACATCAATGAAACAATTACGCTCTACACGATAACCAAAATTAATGCATCGTAATACATGTAAAAATGACTATATCTCTTACACAATTCATATACAAAAACAATACCGCCTATCTATAGCCTTATCGCTCAAAAATTATATAAGTTTATACAACAAACAACAATATATAACATCCAGTCCTGGCAATACCGCCATACTATATAGCGAAGTCGCTGTGAGTATCGACATGTATACTCATGCATAACAATTTAATATCAACTCATCAAATAGCTCTGAGTATCGACAGGTATACTCATGTACATCAATGAAATATCATCTTATCAAATAACTCTGAGTATCGACAGGTATACTCATGTATAACAATGAAATATCAACTCATCAAATAGCCCTGAGTATCGACAGGTATACTCATGAACAACAATATCAACTCCTGGCGATGCCGCCTTCTTTAGCGATGCCGCTTTCGTATACAACAACAGGCAAAACTGCCTCAAGCCATATATTATACAGCTTCTCAATCTACTGTAAAACAAACAGTACATGTATAGTTTAAAATTACTATGCCAGCGCACTCTCAAACCAATACAAACATACCATGTGTATACAACATGTACAACTACCCCGTTTAATCAAAGTTTGTCAAGGGAGATAAGCCAATAAAATCTTAGCACTCCAATCTAACGTTGTTTCCCTTAAAATCAATGAACATAGCTAACATTCTAAACTTCAGATCAACATTTCCGAAAATTCCCTTTCCAGTTTTGCACTTCACATAATAAGTTCTACTCGTAGGCTAATCTATCCAGTCAATCACATTTACAATGAAATTGCCATTAGGGCAAATTAATGGCCAGATACTGCTGAATTCCAGTATGGCAAAACTAATACACCTCGCGCTCTGTCCACTTCCATTTTACGAATGACTCTATACACCATAGATATGGGCGGTACAAAAAGACCAAATTCATGATGCCATGGCTCTGTGAATGCATCAATACCAGTGGAAGACGGATTCCAAAACCTAGAGTAAAATCTAGGCAATTTAGCATTATGCTCTGATGCAAACAAATCAATTTGTAGTTGACCAAACCTATTTTGCAGTAACTGAAACAATTCAACAGAAATACCCCAGTCGTCGTTATCAACAATCCTTGACAAATAGTCAGCCTTATCATTTTCTGACCTGGGAACCCACTCTAATTCCAGTATAATAGAATTTCTTGTGTAAACTCTAAATATTTCAATTGCAATGTCCTGAAGATGTTTTTTCATAGACCCTTTCTTTACAATAGAAGTAACAGCTTGATTGTCGGAAAACCATTTAACCCTATGACTTGCCAAACCTTTACTCAATGACTGCAACACACGCAGTACAGCAACTAATTCCCGCCATGTTGACGTCTGAACTGCTTCAACAGCTGTCCACTGGCCATGAGATACACCATTGATAGTGTTGACCTCATATCCTGCGTATCCACTGTGACTTGCATCAGAAAATACTATCCTTGACCATTTAACCTGTTCAAACAAATCTACAATGTTCACAAGTTTTAAATGGGACTGTCAAAATCGTAACTGTTCTATACTATCCTCCGAAACAGGAACGTAAGCATCCCAATGTGTAGCACTCAGAATATCAAAACTAATATATCTAGTCATGATTTGTGACAAATGACCTAGTACCAATGACATAGAAATAATCTGTCCCACTATGCTAGCCAACTTGCGTACTGGAACTCGTCTGTGTATTTTAATAGCGTGGAATATGCCAGAAATCGTGTCTAGAGCTTTACATATCCTGCGATCAGGTATTAACATCGTACCTTCTAGGGAATTCAGTAAAACACCTAAATATTCTAAAACTTGCACAGGTATCCACTCAGACTTTGTCGCATTAGGAATAAACCCAGACATCAACAAATCAGATTTAATCTGAGTTGCTAACTGTTTACACTCGGATACATTATGTGCACAACCGAAACCATCATCAAGAAACATTATGACAAATTTCCCATCGCCTCTCCATTTTGCTATAAGAGGCTTCGTGACCTTGGTGAAAACTGAACAAGCACTAGACAGGCCAAATGGTAACACCAGAAACTTGTAATAAAAGGTATTGCCTAACTTATCAGTCCAAGAGAAACCTAATACTTAGTATGAGGTTTATAAATTTCAATAAAGTAATATGCACTTGTCAAATCAAATTTAATCATGAAAAAACCCTTTTTTTAAATAAGCTAGAACAACCTTTAAATCTTCATATTTTACAGATTGCTTCCAAATGTGCTTATTGACTATACGTAAATCCAAAACTAGCCTTTTCTTTCCTGAATTCTGCACAGAAACAGACAGAGGATTAACTACATATAGCTTTTCTAAGCACTTTTCAATTAAGTTTTTGTCTAACAAATCTTGTATAGCTTCGCTAACAAATTCTTGTTCTAACAGGCCGACCTATTGTTTTTATTATAAGAAGCTGGAGGGTTGGTCAATAATGGAAGCTTATAACCATTCTGTATAATGTCTAATACAAAACTGTTTGCCCCTATATCTTTCTACAATTGCAAATTTTGTCTAAGTTTACCTCGGACTATAATATGTTTCTGTCCCTGTTCATACTCATAAAAATCATGAGTAAATCTATCAAGATCAAAGAAATACTCATCTTTTAAGAACTGGTTGTTATCGCCCAACTTGGTGCATGGATTACTTTCCGCTCTGCGTTTGGTTTCCTGGTACTGGGGAAGACGCGGCCCGAACAACATGGGGGCAGTTTCTCCGGAGGTGTGAGCTTTCTCCACAAGCAAAACAAGGTCCAAGGGCGGGGCCACTGAACTGCGTGAACGGTGCTCCTGGGTTGAAGACAGCGTTGTCGTAGCCGTAGTGGCCACGAAAAAGTTTCCCCCTTCCTGCCGCTGGTCTGAGTTGTGAGCTTGAACTCCAGGGTTGACTAGTAGGAGGAACACCGCTAAAACTATACGGTGTGCTGATCGAACCTCGACCACGGGAGCTGTTACGCTTCCGCTTGATCGCCCGGTTCTCCGCCTTGATGATTCGCGATTAATCTTCCGAATCACTAGCTACCGGATTCGTTTCATATTGGCGTACAGTTTCCCAACCGCCGGTTGAGGAGTCCGCAATACGAATTAACTTGTTCCTCTTTTTTATGCTATCTAAAGCCTCGTTGCACAATTCTCTTGTATAGTCCGGTTTTTTATTGTCCACAGACCACAATATCTGAGTAAGAAGGTCACTCACACCGGAATTAAATTCGTGCTGAAGTTTATTTCCTTGATATTTCCATTTTATTTCCTGTGCTGACTTAAGCCTTTTAACCTCACAAGCTACACTATCTGAAGCACCCTTTAATTCATCACGTAATGCTTGCACCTCGGCTCTTTGCTGCCTTATTTCAGAAAATAAATCTCCCAATGTCAAACCCGGCTCCACGTGTGTAGGTGAATTTTCCGCCATTCGTCAATAAAGCGCTCCAAAAATTATCGATGTCTACTCTTCGGTTACCCAAAGCTGAATGACAACTTTACTGCTTACAACACGAAAACCCCGTGCCTTGTCGCCAACTTTAAACGCCACCTGGCGGTTACTTCATTACAAACAAGGGAAAATAATTTTCTTTTAATTCGTTCCTCAAACACAGAAAATTATATTATCTTGAATAATAAACGATTATATGTAGGTATGATTGATCTGAAAAAATGTTCCGATGGTATTAATAGAAATTCACTGTGGTTTAAATAACATAAAATTGGTATTAAAGGTAAGATGAAACGTGTACTAAAGAATATGTATAGTGAAGTTAAGTCATGTGTGAGGCGATATAATAGCTTCTCTGATTTTTTTACTTTGTTGGACTGAGGCAAGGCAAGGTTATCTCCCCTGCCCTTGTGTCACTGTTCTTGGACGATCTTGAATCTTGAAAAGATCCAACACAGCATCGAATATTTGCATTAATGATGTTTTATTTCGTGTCTTACTATTTGCTGATGACATTGTCATACTGGGAGATCTCCTAAAGATTTACAAAATAAATTAGACTTACTACATAATTATTGTCAACAATGGAGCTTAGAAGTAAATGTGCTTAAGACTAAAATCATGGTTTTCCGAAACAGCGGGCGGCATTAATCTTCTGAAAAAAAATGGATATATAATGGAAATGAAATTAAAATTGTTAAATCTTTCAATTATCTTGGAACAGTTTTTAACTATACGGTTTCTTTTAGTAATTATATTGAACATTTGGCGGGAAAGGAAATCAAAGCACTGAATGTATTAAGTAATCACCGTCGAAAAATACCATTGACTCCTAAGTCCTTGTGTCAGTTGTTCGATGTTTTTGTTGGTTCTATTCTTAACTACTCATATGAGTTGTGGGGGTTCTGTACAAGCAAAAGTCTGGAACGCCTGCACTTAAAGTTATGAAAAAAATGTATTAAACGTCCGTTCTAGTACAAGTGCTGTAGCTGTTTATGCAGAACTTGGACGCTAGGCCTAAAATAAAATTGTTTTTGTTTCCCCTCCCACGACCGACCCGAGAAAAACGTCCCGACCCCCCAAAAAATATCGACAAATTCAATTTAATATTTTTTTTTACTTCAAAAACTGATCGTAGTTCAAATGTTCCGGTACAGAAATTCGAAATGCATTGAGTACGAAACTGATCATCATGATCGCCGAGGCGCTTTGTTTTTTGATGGTAGTGTTTAATAAGGAGGCATTCCTTTTCAATCATTAAAATAAGAAACATTTTCTTGTTTTGTTGTGAAAGGTAAATTTCTCAAGGCAAATAAAAATAATTACAAGAAGTTGAAAAATAAAATATTTTACCTACCTACCTACCCATACCTTATATACCTGGGTCGTGGGAGGGGAAACCAAAAATATTTTAAGTCCGGCCCTATCCTTTATATATTACTCGTTTTGTGAGAATTATTGAGGAGCGGAATAGTCCAGTGGTAGGACGCAAGACTTCGGATCACGGGGTCCGTGGTTCGAACCCCGGTCAGGTCACCGCTAATTTCCTTGAGCAAGAAATTTACCTCGAATTGTTCCACTTCAACCAGGTGTATAAATGGGTACCTGCGAGGGTTATTCGGGTCAGTAATATGACTTCCCAGCGCCATGTGTCGGCTGCCATTGTACGGGATTGACGAATATACCCAATGACCAGGGGGTAAACTGTAAAGTCGGCTGAACAAGCAGTAGCTTGATAGTAGACTATAACTTGGTATTACCTATTACCTAATTATTAAGTACTGGTGTAAAATAATACATTCTGTAAATAAAATAACTGTTATATTGTATAAACAAGGTTTGGAAGATTGTTTAAATGGCTGCAAAAACTGGGTCTACAATGTAAAAATCTTATTAGAGATGTATGGTTTTTCAGAAGTGTTTCAGAATCATATTTCAGCTAATAAGAAAACATTCCCTGTGATATTTAAACAACGTATTATTGACACTTTTACACAAGAATGGTATGGCTTATTGAATAGTAATTATGTATTAGATTTTAATAAGAATATAAAGGACATGCCAAGCTACGAACCATACTTGGATATTTTAGCAAATGATCTAAGACATTTTATTACAAAAATGAGAATTTCTGCACATTCTCTAAGAATTCACACTGAATGATTTTCAAAAAATCCTTTATCTAGAGAAAGCAGATACTGTTTGCTATGTAATAACAGAGACATTGAAGATGTCCTTCATTTTATTTGTATATGCCCAGTATACACTGATTTAAGAAGAAAATACCTCAACTCAACTTTGTATAATAGACCGTCTGTATATAAAATGTGTTTGCTGTTTGATTCAAAAGACAAGAACATACTTATTAATCTTGCCCTTTTTATCAAGAAAGCAACCTTAGTAAGAAGGAACATAAGCGTTAATAATACATAAAGCTCATTCTCTATTGCTGTTTCTTTTATTCTTTGATAATGCAACTATCACATAAAAAGCTTAATGTATTGTCATTATTATTTCTTCGCTTCCATATTAATAACTAAACCGGATACTATATTTGTATATTGTATTTATAATACGATGATGTACATGAGTACAAATCTGAATAAAAATATGTTCTGTTCTGTTCTTTAAAATGCTTTCTCTCCTGGGCTACCCCTGTTATTTGTTAAAAAGTAATCACGTGATATTTATAATGAGATAATTATATTTTATAGATTAAAAACATAGCCTTTTTGGAGAGCCCATAGAAAAAAATGGCTCCCTAGATGTAAATGTATTGATGTATACCTAGGATACGTAATAACTGTACATGCTTCTAAATAAGGTTGTAAGAGAAATACATATGGTGTGTACCGGTGTTAGGTAGGATCGGTACAAAATCATCAATCAAGTGCAAAAGATAATGCATTACATTTATTTAACTTCGTTCGATGAGGATTCGCAAAAATCGACGTACGTATTACAAATCTGTACAGACGTTTGCACACAGCCTATTTATTAAGTTGATTTCCATCTGCTTGGCACAAAAAATAATCATAATTATTTACGACATTTGGCAAACTGTTACAGTAAGTCTTTTTTTTGTTTATAAAATGACCTAACGTGCAAACCTATGAACTATTTGTTCGGTAACGAGTACTGTTACTGCAAACCGCTCTTTCCGCTACAGAAATAGTAGCGAGACCGAGGCAAGGGTAAAATATAACAAGGGAAATAACTCTACGTCGTTAGTTTAGTTGTATGTATGAGTTGTCTTTCAGATCACTATCTAATAAAAACAAGAGGAGCACGGATGTAAGACATCCATGGCGCCGCAGAGAGCATGCACTGAAAACACGAATAGAAATACGTGTATGCTTGGAACCAGACTATCTGCTTATTTGCTTTATTCCGTGTTGCCTGCGACATTTTTTCTTATTGCAAGCATAAGTCTTCGGAACACTCGATTATTTTCTTGAAACAAGACCTCGTAAAACAGTTGTTATGCTCCCCGAAAACTTTCGGGGGAGCATATAGTCGCCGCCTTGTCCGTCCGTCCGTCAGTCCGTCCGTACGTCCCATTCGTGTCCGGCCCATAACTTCGTTATTTAAAGTCGAATTTCGAAACTATTTCACAGAAATGACCACCATGTTGAGACAACGTGTCGCGCGCAACATTTGGTTCCCTACCTTGAAGGTCAAGGTCACAGCATGACCTTGCAGCAAAATCGTGTCCGGCCCATTACTTCGTTATTTGAAGTCGGATTTCGAAACTATTTCACAGAAATGACCACCATGTTGAGACGACGTGTCGCGCGCAACATTTGGGTCCCTACCTTGAAGGTCAAGGTCACAGCGTGACCTTGCAGCCAAATCGTGTCCGGCCCATAACTTCGTTATTTGAAGTCGGATTTCGAAACTTTTTCACAGAAATGACCACCATGTTGAGACGACGTGTCGCGCGCAACATTTGGGTCCCTACCTTGAAGGTCAAGGTCACACCGCGACCTTGAAGAAAAATCGTGTCCGGCCCATAACTTCGTTATTTGAAGTCGGATTTCGAAACTATTTCACAGAAATGACCAACATGTTGAGACGACGTGTCGCGCGCAAAATTTGGGTCCCTACCTTGAAGGTCAAGGTCACAGCGTGACCTTGCAGCAAAATCGTGTCCGGCCCATAACTTTGTTATTTGAAGTCGGATTTCGAAACTATTTCACAGAAATGACCACCATGTTGAGACAACGTGTCACGCACAACATTTGGGTCCCTACCTTGAAGGTCAAGGTCACAGCGTGACGTTGCAGTGAACTTGTGTCCTGCCGTTATCTGCGTTATTTGAAGTCGGATTTCGAAACTTTTTCACAGAAATGATCACCATGTTGAGACATGTCGCGCGCAACATTTGGGTCGCTACCTTGAAGGTCAAGGTCACAACATAACCTTGCAGCAAAACCTTGTCCGGCCCATAACTTCGTTATTTGAAGTCGGATTTAACAACTGTTTTGACAAACTACCCGGTTTGACCGGCTCTTGTTAAGTCATTGCCCTTTGTTTTTTATCGTTGAAATATGGTCTACTGTAAGATGCAAATTAAATGAGATAGGTAATTTGAAGCAGTTTCAGAGTATTTTAGTAATTTCTCCAAGAACAGAATATGATAGGTAAGATATTTATATCATTTTTGCTAGTTAACCTGTATTGTGACTTGTATTGTGGCTGGCAGTGAATGTAGTCAGTGCATATTTTGCACGGTGCCGATTGTTCTAATGTATATGCTGTATCTGTATAGTAAGGTACACCTTTTATTAAATCTTTGGGTAATGATGCCAATATTATATGATTTGGCTTATTTTTGAGGTAAATATAATACAATATAAATCTGTAAAATACACTGTGGAGCAGATTATATTCTGTACCTTATTTATTCAGATTTATCATATATATTAGGACAATGAAGCGAGTTAATCTACAGTCACTAGGAAGTCCTTGAGCCACCCATAAAATAAATCTTCATAGATGCAGGTTTGTTTATGTCTGATTTCATAGTACTACAACATTTTCAAAATAAACCTAAATATTCATACAACTAACCTTTTTTTGCGAATATTCATACAACTAACCTTTTTTTGCGACAAAGTACCCATTCGGGGAGCATCACCCGTCTCTGACGGCCTCTTGTTTATTCCTGTTACTGCCCGTTACGGTATTGCGTAACAGGTAATTACAGGAACTCGCAGTTGTTCTTTGAGACCTTTTTCAAAAAAGAACACCGAGATCCGCTTTTAACTTTGTAGCTTGCAACAGTAAAGTGTGTCTTGCAATAATATAAAGGTAGCAGACATTAATACAAATTCCCAGCTGTTTGGCAAGGTCTTGTTTAACGAAAGAAACCGAGTGTGTCCATGTTTACAATGCAGCTTGCAATTACAGATGTAGCAGACAAAAACGGGTCAGAGAGTCTATTTACCACAAGAGCTAACATCCATAACTTGCACTAATCAACCAGACCGAAGAAATGGACAATGGAGATCAAATGGTTTATTGTGTAATAAACCCAAAAGGTGGTCACAGCTGTAAAATACCATTTAGTGGTACTGTTATGCAACAATGTGTTACTCGTTTTGACAGTGCCATTTATATCACATGTACCTGTTTGTAATCACGAGTGTGAATTAATCCTTCGATATTCACACAGATCTATGGCATCAACGAACTGCATTTTGCAGGACCTTTTCATGTAACGGTTACTTATTTGGTAATTTGAGGACAAAATGGTCCAAACTGTCGCATACCACATTTAAAAATGCCACTGGTAGCCCCGGTATTAATGCTCTAGCAAATATAATGGTAGTTCAACAACTGTTCGGGCTGGTGTCTGGTGTGTTGTATCATGCTATGTGTTCACGGTATGCTATACACAATGAGTGCAGCACTAAATTTACTTCAAGTGGACTCTGTATCCGGATTACTGAAAGATTGTTGGTGGGTCGACAAAACATATTGCTGTACATTTCTGGTTGAGTATGTATAGGTCCTGAGGTTAAGTTTCCCATTTGATTTGGCGGATCAATTTAAAACATGTTTCTGTATTTTACTAATTATTGGACTGGATGACTGGGATTTCAGCTAAAATAGATATCGACGCCAGAGCTGATTACTCGGATGACCATGTGACGTGATCTCACAAGTAAATTATCACGTGATTTTCTTAGTTTAAAAATATCTATTTGTGCAGCGTAGCTAAGGTAGGAAATACATTGTGTATTGACTAGTTTGGAGTTATGCTTAATACTATACATGGATGTAGGACACCAATACATAGCATTTTGCGGGATCTTTTCAGGTAACAATAATTTATTTGGCTGTATGAGAGAATAATAGCCAATACTGTCGGATCCCATCTTTGAACTGGCACATAATATTAAGAGCGCACTTACTCGATCTGGTGTAAAGTACACACAAGGAGGACGCCATTTAACACTAAAATCTGAACGATTATAAACAAGAAATAGTATCCCCACCACTCCTTTTTGGTAAAACCCTTTGAAAGTTATAATTTCACATTCTAGTACCCCCATTAACACGAGATTTACGCGTTTTTTTTTTCATTAATGTTAACACAGTTTTTAGCTTTCTATCTATTGTTTTAGTTTACACTGAAAGTTTTCTATGACTCCCGGTGATGGCGCTGCGACGGATTCAACCTACTTATATAGAGTATATAGCGGGACGTCACGAGTCAGCGGTCCTTTACTATATGTCTATGGCTCAGTATACTTTGTTCCTTAAAGTTATTACCATTATAAGAACACAGCACTAGCCTGTCAATTGTTTCATTTACTTTTACGACTTTGCCCTCTGTGGTGCATTGGATGTCGTACTTCCATGCCCTTTCTTAACAATCGTTTGCTATTTTTACCGCTGTGCTATAAAGCACGTACCACTGTCGAACATAGTTTAGACTGCCTTCGATCCAATGCTTTCCTGTACCTAAACTAGTCTATCTTGACCAAGCCATGAATTGGGTTAACAGTTAAATTAATCCGATTCTAATTTGCGCAATTGTTACTTCCGCTGATAACACTGCTTTCTACTCACGTTCTGGCAAGGCTAATAACTTGCTTCCTGTTAACCTCGCTTTCACTTGGTACACAACCGCAGACGAATACTACCTACACACAATGCATTGTAATCGCCATGTTGGTCGGTCTGTTCGTCTGTCTCAGACATGTCCTAACCATATACATGTATTCACCTATTATGAAACATTGTGTGACGATATCACTCGGAACTCCTCGGGTAATTCCGTCCTCTACGTAATCACCTCGGAAATAATGCGGTCGCCGCCATATTGACGAACTACTTCCAAAATGGCAATCGTACCTACTCGGCGATCTCCGGCAAGCTTCGAATATAGACATCACCGAAGCGTGATCCGAGTGCATGCAGGGTAATAACTGGTATATTACACTTTTACCAAAATCCTGTTGGTAATATACATACAGTATCAACTTAGTTAGAAATATTCTTCAACGAAGCAATCTGCTCTTCTTTCAAGGAGTATTGAATCTCCATTATATCTAAAGCGTACTGCATGCACTTTGAAAAGTCAGCCATCTTTGTTTACATAATGCAATGAGAAGTTATTCGCCGGGGCAAATCACCAACTGGTGTATTCATACAATTACAAACAAGGCATTATCTCCGAAGCTAGCCGGAGATCGCCGAGTAGGTACGAATGGATATCATGATTACTTAAAAGTCGTTTATAACGGACTGCCGGTCCTCATAATAGAATTTAACTTATACCTTTTGTCAGGAATATTTTAGTTTGGTACTTCTGAAAAGTTAGTGTCACTGATACTAAAACGCCATCAGAGCTCAAGTTTTTGTGTGTGCTTAAAATCATTTTTTTGTATTAAAAAATGTTATACCCTAACATTCGTACAAATAAAAATTTTCAAAATGCCAGGGGAACGTCAGACATCGTATTGTCCCGGGCTATGTAGCTGACGGAATAGGTTCAATAACTCATTGCTTTCACCCATAAAAACATAACAAAAAGAATGTCGTAAACAATAGCAGCATTTTTATGCCATTTAATTCATATCAAGCCTTCAACTCTACAAATCTGCTACAAATATTTATAAAATGATTTAAAAGTGATTTTGTTACCATTGTTGCTGCACCTTATAACCACCCTAGAAGGGTGAAATATACTAGTTTAACAATCTTTCCATTATCTTCCAAAAAGAAGAAGTCCAATCGTGTACGAAAATATATTTTAATAAGCATAAAACCCACAGAATGATACATTAACACCTGTTTGAGACACTAGACATATTAGGTTAGCATTATTGAAGTTTTTATAAAATTCAGTTCGGAAAAAATGTTATAGCTAAGAAACCGACAGTCTGTTTAAGGATTTGGATAGCAACCTTCTATTCCTTATGGAAATAAAATAAACACCGTTCGTAAATTTATCAACGTGGTACCTTTAAGTAAGTATGAAAGTTTGTAATCATTTTGGAATGTATTCAGCTTTGATAAGTTTTTGGGGTTTAATAGATCGTGTTCAGGGTCACCGGTCCTAAAATAGATTCAATTATGTTTGATGCATGTTTCGATGCTGTGACCAAGCACAATGCCAGTGGTTCTAAAATAGTTTTAACTCTGCTTGGTTTTCATGCTGTGACCAAGCACAATGTCAATGGTTCTAAAATAGATTTAACTCTGTTTAGTTGTCATGCTGTGACCAAGCACAATGTCAGTGGTTCTAAAATAGATTTAACTCTGCTTGGTTTTCATGCTGTAACCAAGCACAATGTCAATGGTTCTAAAATAGATTTAACTCTGTTTGGTTTCCATGCTGTGACCAAGCACAATGTCAATGGTTCTAAAATAGATTTAACTCTGTTTGGTTTCCATGCTGTGACCAAGCACAATGTCAATGGTTCTAAAATAGATTTAACTCTGTTTGGTTTTCATGCTGTGACCAAGCACAATGTGCATGGTTCTAAAATAGATTTAACTCTGCTTGGTTTCCATGCTGTGACCAAGCACAATGTCAATGGTTCTAAAATAGATTTACCTCTGCTTGGTTGTCATGCTGTGACCAAGCACAATGTTAATGGTTCTAAAATAGATTTAACTCTGCTTGGTTTCATGTTGTGACCAAGCACAATGTCAATGGTTCTAAAATAGATTTAACTCTGCTTGGTTTCATGCTGTGACCAAGCACAATGCCAGTGGTTCTAAAAAAGATTTAACTCTGCTTGGTTTCATGCTGTGACCAAGCACAATGTCAATGGTTCTAAAATAGATTTAACTCTGCTTGGTTACATGCTGTGACCAAGCACAATGCCAGTGGTTCTAAAATAGATTTAACTCTGCTTGGTTTTCATGCTGTGACCAAGCACAATGTCATGGTCCTAAAATAGATTTAACTCTGCTTGGTTTTCATGCTGTGACCAAGCACAATGTCAGTGGTTCTAAAATAGATTTAACTCGGCTTGGTTTCCATGCTGTGACCAAGCACAATGTCATGGTTCTAAAATAGATTTAACTCTGCTTGGTTGTCATGCTGTGACCAAACACAATGTCAATGGTTCTAAAATAGATTTAACTCGGCTTGGTTTTGATGCTGTGACCAAGCACAATGTCAGTGGTTCTAAAATAGATTTAACTCTGCTTGGTTTCATGCTGTGACCAAGCACAATGTCAATGGTTCTAAAATAGATTTAACTCGGCTTGGTTTCATGCTGTGACCAAGCACAATGTCAGTGGTTCTAAAATAGATTTAACTCTGGTTGGTTGTCATGCTGTGACCAAGCACAATGTCAGTGGTTCTAAATTAGATTTAACTCTGCTTGGTTACTATGCTGTGACCAAGCACAATGTCAGTGGTTCTAAAATAGATTTAACTCTGCTTGGTTGTCATGCTGTGACCAAGCACAATGTCAATGGTTCTAAAATAGATTTAACTCTGTTTGGTTGTCATGCTGTGACCAAGCACAATGTCAATGGGTCTAAAATAGATTTAACTCTGTTTGGTTTCATGCTGTGACCAAGCACAATGTCAATGGTTCTAAAATAGATTTAACTCTGCTTGGTTTCCATGCTGTGACCAAGCACAATGTCAGTGGTTCGAAAATAAATTTAACTCTGCTTGGTTTCATGCTGTGACCAAGCACAATGTCAATGGTTCTAAAATAGATTTAACTCTGTTTGGTTTCATGCTGTGACCAAGCACAATGTCAATGGTTCTAAAATAGATTTAACTCTGCTTGGTTTTGATGCTGTGGCCAAGCACAATGTCAATGGTTCTAAAATAGATTTAACTCTGTTTGGTTTCCATGCTGTGACCAAGCACAATGTCAGTGGTTCTAAAATAGATTTAACTCGGCTTGGCTTCATGCTGTGACCAAGCACAATGTCAGTGGTTCTAAAATAGATTTAACTCTGCTTGGTTTTCATGCTGTGACCAAGCACAATGTCAATGGTTCTAAAATAGATTTAACTCTGCTATGTTTTGATGCTGTGACCAAGCACAATGTCAGTGGTTCTAAAATAGATTTAACTCTGTTTGGTTTCATGCTGTGACCAAGCACAATGTCAATGGTTCTAAAATAGATTTAACTCTGTTTGGTTTCATGCTGTGACCAAGCACAATGTCAATGGTTCTAAAAAAGATTTACCTCTGCTTGGTTGTCATGCTGTGACCAAGCACAATGTCAATGGTTCTAAAATAGATTTAACTCTGCTTGGTTTTGATGCTGTGACCAAGCACAATGTCAATGGTTCTAAAATAGATTTAACTCTGCTTGGTTTTGATGCTGTGACCAAGCACAATGTCAATGGTTCTAAAATAGATTTAACTCTGTTTGGTTTCCATGCTGTGACCAAGCACAATGTCAATGGTTCTAAAATAGATTTAACTCTGTTTGGTTTCATGCTGTGACCAAGCACAATGTCAATGGTTCTAAAATAGATTTACCTCTGCTTGGTTGTCATGCTGTGACCAAGCACAATGTTAAAGGTTCTAAAATAGATTTAACTCTGCTTGGTTTTCATGCTGTGACCAAGCACAATGTCAATGGTTCTAAAATAGATTTAACTCTGTTTAGTTGTCATGCTGTGACCAAGCACAATGTCAGTGGTTCTAAAATAGATTTAACTCTGCTTGGTTTTCATGCTGTAACCAAGCACAATGTCAATGGTTCTAAAATAGATTTAACTCTGTTTGGTTTCCATGCTGTGACCAAGCACAATGTCAATGGTTCTAAAATAGATTTAACTCTGTTTGGTTTCCATGCTGTGACCAAGCACAATGTCAATGGTTCTAAAATAGATTTAACTCTGCTTGGTTTTCATGCTGTGACCAAGCACAATGTGCATGGTTCTAAAATAGATTTAACTCTGCTTGGTTTCCATGCTGTGACCAAGCACAATGTCAGTGGTTCTAAAATAGATTTAACTCTGCTTGGTTTCATGTTGTGACCAAGCACAATGTCAATGGTTCTAAAATAGATTTAACTCTGCTTGGTTTCATGCTGTGACCAAGCACAATGCCAGTGGTTCTAAAATAGATTTAACTCTGCTTGGTTTCATGCTGTGACCAAGCACAATGTCAATGGTTCTAAAATAGATTTAACTCTGCTTGGTTTCATGCTGTGACCAAGCACAATGCCAGTGGTTCTAAAATAGATTTAACTCTGCATGGTTTTCATGCTGTGACCAAGCACAATGTCATGGTCCTAAAATAGATTTAACTCTGCTTGGTTTTCATGCTGTGACCAAGCACAATGTCAGTGGTTCTAAAATAGATTTAACTCGGCTTGGTTTCCATGCTGTGACCAAGCACAATGTCATAGTTCTAAAATAGATTTAACTCTGCTTGGTTGTCATGCTGTGACCAAACACAATGTCAATGGTTCTAAAATAGATTTAACTCGGCTTGGTTTTGATGCTGTGACCAAGCACAATGTCAGTGGTTCTAAAATAGATTTAACTCTGCTTGGTTTCATGCTGTGACCAAGCACAATATCAATGCTTCTAAAATAGATTTAACTCGGCTTGGTTTCATGCTGTGACCAAGCACAATGTCAGTGGTTCTAAAATAGATTTAACTCTGCTTGGTTGTCATGCTGTGACCAAGCACAATGTCAGTGGTTCTAAATTAGATTTAACTCTGCTTGGTTTCCATGCTGTGACCAAGCACAATGTCAGTGGTTCTAAAATAGATTTAACTCTGCTTGGTTGTCATGCTGTGACCAAGCACAATGTCAATGGTTCTAAAATAGATTTAACTCTGTTTGGTTGTCATGCTGTGACCAAGCACAATGTCAATGGGTCTAAAATAGATTTAACTCTGTTTGGTTTCATGCTGTGACCAAGCACAATGTCAATGGTTCTAAAATAGATTTAACTCTGCTTGGTTTCCATGCTGTGACCAAGCACAATGTCAGTGGTTCGAAAATAAATTTAACTCTGCTTGGTTTCATGCTGTGACCAAGCACAATGTCAATGGTTCTAAAATAGATTTAACTCTGTTTGGTTTCATGCTGTGACCAAGCACAATTTCAATGGTTCTAAAATAGATTTAACTCTGCTTGGTTTTGATGCTGTGACCAAGCACAATGTCAATGGTTCTAAAATAGATTTAACTCTGTTTGGTTTCCATGCTGTGACCAAGCACAATGTCAGTGGTTCTAAAATAGATTTAACTCGGCTTGGCTTCATGCTGTGACCAAGCACAATGTCAGTGGTTCTAAAATAGATTTAACTCTGCTTGGTTGTCATGCTGTGACCAAGCACAATGTCAATGGTTCTAAAATAGATTTAACTCTGCTTGGTTTTGATGCTGTGACCAAGCACAATGTCAATGGTTCTAAAATAGATTTAACTCTGTTTGGTTTCATGCTGTGACCAAGCACAATGTCAATGGTTCTAAAATAGATTTAACTCTGTTTGGTTTTCATGCTGTGACCAAGCACAATGTCAATGGTTCTAAAATAGATTTAACTCTGCTTGGTTTCATGCTGTGACCAAGCACAATGTCAATGGTTCTAAAATAGATGTAACTCTGTTTGGTTTCATGCTGTGACCAAGCACAATGTGAATGGTTCTAAAATAGATTTACCTCTGTTTAGTTGTCATGCTGTGACCAAGCACAATGTCAGTGGTTCTAAATTAGATTTACCTCTGTTTAGTTGTCATGCTGTGACCAAGCACAATGTCAATGGTTCTAAATTAGATTTAACTCTGTTTAGTTGTCATGCTGTGACCAAGCACAATGTCAGTGGTTCTAAAATAGATTTAACTCTGCTTGGTTTCCATGCTGTGACCAAGCACAATGTCAATGGTTCTAAAATAGATTTAACTCTGTTTGGTTTCATGCTGTGACCAAGCACAATGTGAATGGTTCTAAAATAGATTTACCTCTGCTTGGTTGTCATGCTGTGACCAAGCACAATGTCAAAGGTTCTAAAATAGATTTAACTCTGCTTGGTTTTAATGCTGTGACCAAGCACAGTGTCAGTGGTTCTAAAATAGATTTACCTCTGCTTGGTTGTCATGCTGTGACCAAGCACAATGTCAAAGGTTCTAAAATAGATTTATCTCTGCTGGGTTTTAATGCTGTGACCAAGCACAATGTCAGTGGTTCTAAAATAGATTTACCTCTGCTTGGTTGTCATGCTGTGACCAAGCACAATGTCAAAGGTTCTAAAATAGATTTAACTCTGCTTGGTTTTGATGCTGTGACCAAGCACAATGTCAGTGGTTCTAAAATAGATTTAACTCGGCTTGGCTTCATGCTGTGACCAAGCACAATGTCAGTGGTTCTAAAATAGATTTAACTCTGCTTGGTTGTCATGCTGTGACCAAGCACAATGTCAATGGTTCTAAAATAGATTTAACTCTGCTTGGTTGTCATGCTGTGACCAAGCACAATGTCAATGGTTCTAAAATAGATTTAACTCTGCTTGGTTTCATGCTGTGACCAAGCACAATGTCAATGGTTCTAAAATAGATTTAACTCTGCTTGGCTTTGATGCTGTGACCAAGCACAATGTCAAAGGTTCTAAAATAGATTTAACTCTGCTTGGTTGTCATGCTGTGACCAAGCACAATGTCAATGGTTCTAAAATAGATTTAACTCTGTTTGGTTTCATGCTGTGACCAAGCACAATGTCAATGGTTCTAAAATAGATTTAACTCTGCTTGGTTGTCATGCTGTGACCAAGCACAATGTCAATGGTTCTAAAATAGATTTAACTCTGCTTGGTTTCCATGCTGTGACCAAGCACAATGTCAATGGTTCTAAAATATATTTAACTCTGCTTGGTTTTGATGATGTGACCAAGCAGGATTGAGGGGTACAAGTCACTCCTTGTTAGACGATAGTTTTATCCTGGCCAACCCCATATTTTAAGATAGCCCAAGAGGAATTTGCCCAAGGTAAGGCAAAGACGTGCTGATCAATTATGCGCGTACAGATAACAATGATTATTTAAAATATAAAATATTCAGGTGGTCGGTAGATAGGTCCCAAACACTTGATAATCGCTGTGTAAGGTGTAAATACTGAGAAACACATTTTCCAGGTTTGTTGTGTTTTATTTATTCTCGAACAATAAATGATAAACAGTGATAACATTGATAGTTCTTACGACATTGTCCCATACTTTAAACCAATCAAGTAATTCTATATATTGACGCCGTGAATTTTCGAATTTTGGTTTGATTTGCATCAAGGCATAGTTAGTCCGGTATCATAACACACGCATTAATAAGCCATTAAAACTGGTATGTGTTACATGGAAGGGCAACAATGCATATTGCAAGCGATTTAGCGGCAAATAGTGCTAGGGTGCGGCCTCCATATATTAAAATGTCATCATTTTAGTCCATGTACAGCCAGGACGCATCTCTGATAGTTAAATATACTGTAAAGTGTGCCCGAGACCGAAAGAAAGAAAAGAGGTCGTCATGCATGCTCCTCTGTCTCACGCGCACCCAAAGCATGTACTCGCTCATAGACCCTTATTACACAGACAAAGCCTGGTACGCACGTGCCTGTTACTGACTCCCCTTATGTAGCTTGTCAGTTTCAAACGTGCCAATTTGAATGTTATACTTTCACGGACATTTTATTCCAGAATCATCTTACGTTGCGACAGAATTCAACTGATTATGCTCGGACAGTAACATCTTGATAAATATATATTTATTAAATGAATGGCTGCTTTAGAACCAGAAACAACACACATTACTTCTAAACAAATAGGAAAGTAGCCGAAATGCATATTATGGCACTCTTAAGACGCAACAATAGTCCAAATTGTAGAAACTTAATATTAAACTCATTGAAGTGGTATGTCATTGAAAGCAAGTATCTATTTTTGGCCTAACGGAAATCAGGCTCTTTAATAAAAGGGAATTAATTCTATTATTCATGTATTGTTCAGTTTTCACTACAATACTGTTTCCGCATAAATAACACAAAGAAAACCCCAGCCCCTCAATGGTAAAGTCCAATATCTTCCTCTGAGCGCAGAAACTAATTCTACAGCTCCCAGGCAGAAAGGGGCAGATCTGGATCTACACTGTCTGTATAAACCTGACCATTTCGTGTTAATTACGATGTGATAGATGAGTAATTGCAGAAGAAAGTGTATTCACAATTGGTGTCTCGCTGATCTTGATGACAAACGTCATCTACTTTATTGGTTAATTGTTTGTCTCACTTTATAACACATATTGAACTTTTCTGTTATGGACATAAGGCCTGTGGGAGTAGTTAAGGTAATTCGTTTTTTATGAGTGCTATGTTGAAACTTAAATTGATGTTGTTGCTTCTTAAATGGCCGCGTTACTTGTGAATAAACGACATAGTAATTTTTCACATTACCTTAAAATATGTTATTTTAAATATTTTCCAAGACAATACGAAATGTCCTTTGTAAAATGCGGGTTTCCCAATGGAACGTTAAGAAAACTAACGACCTTACGATAAGAATACTGAATTTTAAACACGTACATGTCAACATGTGATGCATGACAGACGTGGGCACATAACGTGACGCGGAAAGACTCAGTATGCACACTTGTATACACTTGTTGTTAGGGTGGTTCTGTGTGCATGTCTCGGTTACTGGAATGTCAGCTATACCCCTTGCTCCTATCAGGATCAAATGCGTTGATGTGTTACTAATTAATTTCGAGAATTTTAGGAACGCTGTGTAAATACCCCACTGAATAAAGAAAGATCTGGTTAATCTAGAAATACCTCTTAATTTTGGGTTAACAGCAACACTGCTCCTGATTGAGCGACTATTAACAGCAAAGACGAAGGTAAAGATAAATGTTAAATGCAGTTATCATTGTGTATCTAACGAAACATGAAAAGTCCCTCCACCAGAAACTACCTAGGTGAGAATTACCTGATAAGTTCCGATATATAGTACAAAACTTGTCCCATACCAGGAACTGCAGATAGTAACTTAATTGACTTAGCAGTCATATCACTTATTTAGAGGTACCAATAGGGGTACAGGTTGATAATAATAAATATACACATTGCCCCTAGCGGGTAGATTTTATCTTTTTATATTTTCAATGTGTAGGTAGCTGCATATTCGGCATACAGTCAGCTTAGCGCCTGACTTAACATATAAAATATCAACACTCTTCTGTAACATGTCGCTATTAACACGATTTCTATATTTAATACCATCTCTCTTTAAAAACCATTTAACATTTTGAGTGCATTCTTCTACTAGATAAAATTCTCAACAGTCTCACATTGTATCGAACCCACTGACCCAAGCAACCTTATCACCTCTGTCTACAACATTGACTAGAACAACTAACATGAGGTCAAGACTGATAACTAAATGAGAAATAGAAGTCAAAGTTCAGGTAAAGGCAATGAAAAAGTAGAGCTAATCAAAATCGAATTGTTCGATCTGTGCATGAGGGTCTTTGTTTTTGCCACACTCGGCGTTAATTCATGTCAAGAGCGGCATAAGAGTGTAACCGGTTATGTTCGATGAGATAAGTGTCTAAATCCGGTTGATTAATAGTGTTCTTTGTGCAAAGTGTTAACCCGGGTCAGGCTAGTCATTTAAATAGGAAACTACTTACGCACATTTTCCGGAAATAAGGGAGATAAAAGAATTTATCCGACATTATACGATCCCCCTTCTTAGTCTTGGGATAATTCTCGATTAATATTTAATATCTCCGATATGACGGAAAAACCCCGATGAAAGTAAGCATGTCGGTGACGATATGTGTGTGTGTGTGTGTGTGTGTGTTTGTGTGTGTGTGTGTGTTTTTTTTTTTTTTTTTTTTTTTGTGTGTGTGTGTGTGTGTGTGTGTGTGTATCCTTTCCACAAACAACTGAGATACACAAAAACGGGCACGCCGCTTATCCGGCATTACGACCAGTTCCTCTAGTCACAACCATGGTGTAATTTGCACTCACTAATAGGCAAAGCGTAAATGTCCACCGGAAGTAGTACCCCTGACATAAAAAATTTTTTTGTATACTCTAAGGTAGATTCTTTTGTGTCTGTATTTGCTATCATTAAGATACTATCATGCAACTTGATGCCAAACAAAGCTGAAACATTGTAGAAATATAAAAATGCAAAATAACTGCACTACTATGCTCAATCGGAACACCTCGGATAATTCACGAATCATGTCTCCGATGTATGTAGGTGGTCGGATCACCTCGGCCATTTCCCTAAATGGGACATCTTTTGTGACAGACGTCAAAACAAAGATGGCAGCTCGGATGACAGCTCACTACAGTATGAAGCCTGTAAAACTTCAATTTGTGGCGGCTTCAATTTTAAATCATCCAAGTTTAATTTACCCAGCGCAGCAGACATACAGCTGTCAAAAGATGCCATTGTTCATGTTTTGTGCGAACTACATTTTAGGCATATTCTTCTTCCGACTTCCGGTGAACAAATCGATCATGATTTCAGTAGGTATCATGGCACCAGATAGGTCTGAGGAATGATTGTCCCGAGGACGGAATTACCCGAGGAGTTCCGATTGTACAGTGTTCAATAATGGACTGATCCATTTTAGATCGGAACTGATCATTTCACTGAAAATGTTTGGTTTACTATACAAAAATTACGGTGAATGTTTTCAGGAGAGGATAACCGTCTTCGCAACACATTACTTTTCTATTCAGAGGCCCTGTTATATTAGATAATACATTGGTTTTTCTCGCAATAAATAGTTTTGGGGTTCCAAAAGAAATGGTTTGCTGTTAAATGGGGTAAATTTGGTGAAATGGAAATTGTCTCCCTTGTTCGTTAACATCCGAGGTATTCCAAATAGTAGGTAGGTCCTGTTATTTGGAGTTCTTGGATTTTATCGCCTGTTCTTTTTTAGATATTGCAATTACAAACAGTAATTTCTTACTTGTGCGTAAGTATAAGCTTAAAATCCAATTAAATACTTATATAGATGTGTTGTTTATAAAAGAAAATGGAAGTGTTTGTTGGTGATGGTTAACCTGAGTATCACAAGAAAGGCAGAAAACATACACTTCAAATAGCACAAGCATTATAACCGAGTACAACAAATGAAAGGAACTACTTGCCTTTAGGGACTATTCTGGGATGACTTTTCATAAATGTCTCTCATTGCTTCCAAAGTTTATCTGTGTTTATATGTCCTTTTATGTTTTGATGATATATGAAATAATGTAGATTAAGTATTCTAATAATTAGATAGATATAGTCAAAAATAGTGTAGACACTTCAACACCCCCTTGCACCAGAACACTGGTTATTACGTGCGTATTAATGCAGTTTGCATGAGCATACTGTCTCTATTTGTGTACATATACTTGTCAAAATTTCTTTCTGTCTAAATGATGATCCAAACATTATTTCAACCAACAGTAATTATTTACATGCTACCTGTTACTCCCCTCCTACACACTTCACCACCACCTGTTCCCCCACACATCCACACTCTAGAACACTGATCCTTGAGATTTTCAGTCGAAACGTACTGATCTTTCTTGCCTCATTTCATGCCTTCTAGACGACTATAATTGCTTTTGCTATAAAACGAATAATTTCTTGTACCACTAAAAATTTGTAAAATTTGCATTACTTAGCTGGTTCTTATATGTTTGTAAACTACTTTACTAGAATTGCTATCATGCTCCACTGTAACTTGTATATGAGTTCGCTGTGAGACATGCCCAAGAAACAACAAAATACATCCAATTAGAAATCATCTATATACATCATGCTATAATGATAGAAATGTCGCTGCGCAGTATCGGCCAAAATGCCGGCTAATCCCAATCCCAATCCCATTTGAAGTTACAAATCCATGTATATAAAGTTAACAAAAGTAGTAAGAATATTGGCGGATATCCCCTTCCATAGGCCTCAACCAGATTCAGGAGGCGGGGCCAGATAAGGGTTAATAGTTGCCTTGCTTTCGCTGCATTATAACGTCTCGTTGATGGAGAAATAAACTGCTTTCTGCAAAATACAGTCGTAGCCTCAGCTTTCTTTCTCAATAAAAATATATTTCTGATGCGCTGTTTTCTGTGTTAATAAGTTTATGCGGATGATGGAATAATAAACATCAAATAAGATTGAGGTCTCAAATTGTGTGTCCGGTGAAGTTGCAGGCAAGAATGTCATCAGAGAAGGACTACACTGCAGTGCCAGTGATTTATAATGAAGAACAGGTAATTGTATGGTCTCTTTTACAGGGTCACATAGGTATGCATAAGTTAATTATAAGTAAATAAGTTTAAATTGTACATTACCGCATAGACACATGGTTTCGTAGTTATTATAGGTATAAATTTAATGGATGTACATTACCACATAGACACATGGGTTTGTGGTTATAATCCGTATATAGTTAATGGATGTACATTGCTGTAAAGACACATGGGTTCGTGGTTATTATCCGTATATAGTTAATGGATGTACATTGCTGTAGAGACACATGGGTTCGTGGTTATTATAACTATATAGTTAATGGATGTACATTACTGTAGAGACACATGGGTTCGTGGTTATTATCCGTATATAGTTAATGGATGTACATTGCTGTAGAGACACATGGGTTCGTGGTTATAATCCGTATATAGTTAATGGATGTACATTACTGTAGAGACACATGGGTTCGTGGTTATAATCCGTATATAGTTAATGGATGTACATTACTGTAGAGACACATGGGTTCGTGGTTATTATCCGTATATAGTTAATGGATGTACATTACTGTAGAGACACATGGGTTCGTGGTTATAATCCGTATATAGTTAATGGATGTACATTACTGTAGAGACACATGGGTTCATGGTTATTATAGGTATATAGTTAATGGATGTACATTACTGTAGAGACACATGGGTTCGTGGTTATTATCCGTATATAGTTAATGGATGTACATTACTGTAGAGACACATGGGTTCGTAGTGATTATAGGTATATAGTTAATGGATTACATTGCTGTAGAGCCACATGGGTTCGTGGTTATAATCCGTATATAGTTAATGGATGTACATTGCTGTAGAGACACATGGGTTCGTGGTTATTATCAGTATATAGTTAATGGATGTACAATACCACATAGACACATGGTTTCGTAGTTATTATAGGTATAAATTTAATGGCTGTACATTACCACATAGACACATGGGTTCGTGGTTATAATCCGTATATAGTTAATGGATGTACATTGCTGTAGAGACACATGGGTTCGTAGTGATTATAGGTATAAAGTTAATGGATGTACATTACCACATAGACACATGGGCTCGTGGTTATTATAGGTATATTGTTACTATCCGTGTCGCTTTATAAGTATATTTATAAAATGGCACGTTTACTAAACGACGAAATGGTGTAACAGAAAGAACAAGTCAGCAACAAACTAGTACAAAAATGTTTTATTTTAATAAACAATTAAAAATATTGCGTAATAAAACAATAACAAATAAATGAAACAAAATTTCAGAAGGCAAAATAAATATTAGCTTACAGTTTGTCTCTTTAGGAAGTGTCCCTTTAACAATGCAACAAATAATCCAACGTCGAATAATTCTAAAGAGTTATTGGTAGAATGTCCTTGTAGATAAGCACAGTTGAAATAATCCAAAGGTAGAACAATACACGAATGTTAATTATATAATCCAAATTCAACATTTTAATATTTATATCACTGTAGAATATAGTAAGTCCACGTAAGTTCCAACACAGAAAAATTTAAGATAGAATCTGCAAGTATTTCCAAACGATATGTCCAATCTCTAGAGCAAACTTTTTATCCAAACTTCCAAACTTACTTAATATCGTACTTAATATCGGCAGACACGCCTTTATATATACCCAACGAATTTCCAGAACATTCACGTACCCAGAACATTCTCGAAGACCAGTTAAAAGTAAACAATTGAACTTTCTAGCATGATCATTTTCTTCTAGCAGTTACGCGAATTCTACGTTATCAAAACCACAACAGTATGCAACCCTTAACCTGGCTAGCGTAACCTTAAACGCTGATGTATTATTGTACATAACAGATATAGTTAATGGATGTACATTGTTGTAGAGACACATGGGTTCGTGGTTATTATCCGTATATAGTTAATGGATGTACATTGCTGTAGAGACATGGGTTCATGGTTATTATAACTATATAGTTAATGGATGTAAAATTGCTGTAGAGACACATGGGTTCGTGGTTATTATAGGTATATAGTTAATGGATGTACATTACTGTAGAGACACATGTGTTCGTGGTTATTATCCGTATATAGTTAATGGATGTACATTGCTGTAGAGACACATGGGTTCGTGGTTATTATCCGTATATAGTTAATGGATGTACATTGCTGTAGAGACATGGGTTCATGGTTATTATAACTATATAGTTAATGGATGTAAAATTGCTGTAGAGACACATGGGTTCGTGGTTATTATAGGTATATAGATAATGGATGTACATTACTGTAGAGACACATGGGTTCGTGGTTATAATCCGTATATAGTTAATAGATGTAAAATTGCTGTAGAGACACATGGGTTCGTGGTTATTATAGGTATATAGTTAATGGATGTACAATACCACATAGACACATGGGTTCGTGGTTATTATCCGTATATAGTTAATGGATGTACATTGCTGTAGAGACACATGGGTTCGTGGTTATTATCCGTATATAGTTAATGGATGTACATTACTGTAGAGACACATGGGTTCGTGGTTATAATCCGTATATCGTTAATGGATGTACATAACTGTAGAGACACATGGGTTCATGGTTATTATAACTATATAGTTAATGGATGTACATTGCTGTAGAGACACATGGGTTCGTGGTTATTATCCGTATATAGTTAATGGATGTACATTGCTGTAGAGACACATGGGTTCGTGGTTATTATAACTATATAGTTAATGGATGTACATTACTGTAGAGACACATGGGTTCGTGGTTATAATCCGTATATAGTTAATGGATGTACATTACTGTAGAGACACATGGGTTCGTGGTTATTATAACTATATAGTTAATGGATATACATTGCTGTAGAGCCACATGGGTTCGTGGTTATTATCCGTATATAGTTAATGGATGTACATTGCTGTAGAGACACATGGGTTCGTGGTTATTATAGGTATATAGTTAATGGATGTACATTGCTGTAGAGACACATGGGTTCGTGGTTATTATCCGTACATAGTTAATAGATGTACATTGCTTTAGAGACATGGGTTCATGGTTATTATAACTATATAGTTAATGGATGTAAAATTGCTGTAACAACAAAATTAAACTACACGTAGATTGGTTTATAGTTTATGACGAATTCTTGAAAATCCGATTTTCTTCAGAATTATCTTTGTGAATCTGTAAGAAGTGACAACTTAAAATAGAGCAGTTTCCGTTTAATAGAAATGTGAGTTTGAACCTATATTGGGAACACTGTTTACGATAACAAATACTTCCTTCCGACATACATGAAACAATAAGTTTCACTAAGTGTAGTAGCTGAGGAGATGTATTGACATTTGTTAGCTATGTTGTACTCTTGATAAACTCTAAATCAAATATTCATATCACTCTAACCGCCCCCACCCCCACCCCACCCCTTATCAGCATACTCATTATCAATAGTATTGTCCCCTTCTCTTCTTCCGCCTTTTCATGATGATTTAATTCATTATTGTTGTAAATTTATTATTATCATTATTATTATTATTATTATTATTATTATTATTATTATTATTTTATTATTATTTTTATTATTAATCAGCATAACCAATAAACATAAACATAAACATAATCAGCATAACCATCCTGATCATCTACATAATTTCTACAATCATCGCTAAACGAGAATAGATATATAAAAAGTATAGGCAAAACAATGACATTAAGCTGATTATGTACTTAATTATTGACTGATACTGAAGAAGGATTACAGTTGCATCATCTGACATCATGTCTCAAATATTTGGATTTTTTTAACAAACAACACGCCCTTATCTGGTGATTCATTATTTCCACAATCACCCACTAACGTCCACAGCTACCACAGTCTTCTATGCATGGTGTCATTTTCATCGGTGCACGCAACATTTTATATTCTTAGTAGATAATTAAGAAAAGGTTAGTTTACTTTGCACAACTTGAAATTTAGGTAAAAGATACACTTTTAACAGTAAGTAGCAAATAGTGTAGATTGTGACCAGGCTGCTCCCAGTGGGGATCTGGTTAAAAAAGATCTACTTTATCTTCCTAAGCATCATGAGCCTGATTAAGTTGTGCTAAACAGGTTTAAACCTAACACGTGTACGATATTGGTGAACAACAAACTCACACACTATTTCCCTCTACTTCAGCCCATATATACAAACAGGGATATATCTACTGCAAAGGGCAAATGTTGACAGGTATATAAGACTGCTGAATTTGTGAATCAACCATATTAATGTAAATTTATTTGCTTCAACTTCAGAAAACTTATATGACATATAGGTAAAGACTTGACAATCTCAAGTGCAGATCCTGCTCAGACAGCTATATGGGGGGAGCTAGCTGTTATGGATCTACACTATTCATTTTGCCAAGGTCTGATTAAGTTGTTCTAAGCAGGCTAGGGGTTCAGTCGAAATGTCAGATTAGACATCCACATTTGAACCGAGTCACATCCTCTTAAATTAGAATCACGTTGAACATGCCATGCACATCATAAACTGAACAAACAAACAATGTCCAGATCAGCCAGCATCCACTGATAAGGATGTGCACTATTTGCTTAAATTAAGTCAATATTCTATGAGGATCTACGCAAACAAGTAAAATACGCATAAGGTATCAGTGACTAGTAATGCCGTGTGCAAAACAAATGCAATTGTTTGTTATTGTTATTGTTTGCCGTATTCTTCAAACCACCATAACAACTTAAATCATCATCTGTATCAAAATACACACTTTTTTTTATCTTTAATTTAAATATCGTTGATCTAATATCTCTGTTGTTCGAGGTTATTTTATTCGAAATTTACCGTCTTTGCAAAATCGAAAAGTGTCTATTGTTCGTCTATTTCAACCCGAAAAGAATCTTTTGTCCTCCTCAGCAAAATAGATAAGGATCTGAACTTTTTCTGCTTATAAACAATTTTACTGCTTCGAACACAAATTTACTGGAGCTTTTGAACGTCCATTCTGCATCAGAAATGAAAAGTAACTAAACTGCCGATCTTTAATCGAAATTTCTTGTCAGTCAATGCAAAAATCAGTATGAGACTTCTGTACGCTTATATGAGAATGCTTAATCTTTTGCACAATTCCTAAAGAACGTTGGTCTATCCTTTTCTCCAGGAAGAAACGTCTAACCTAGTATCCACTTTGTTTAAATCCATACCACCACCATTTTTAATTAAAGAAATTAGCTCTATTTATTAGGTTCTCTTTTTCTACGTGTTTCAGGACCCAGAGGCTCAATTGGCACATTGTAATGCAGCACCGAAGGAGCATAACAGAGGGACCGGAAGTAAGTCCGCAGAGAAGGCACCGGAAACGGAAGCTGGGTTACCACCTCCATCAAACCCTAATGCGGTCACGTACGGCGTCGAGGACACGCCTCCTTGGTACCTTTGTATACTGCTAGGATTTCAGGTACCTCTGGAAATTTTGTTGTTGTTAGATTTAACTATATATGTTTATTTTCTCCTTTTAAAGAATAAAGAGTACAATATATAAAACACATATAGTATGAACAGATACATATCAATGGTGGATTGTATACATGGAATACAAACATTTAATTTATTATTAAGTACAAGTGCAACATAAGCACATGTTGATAAGTGAACGGGAATGTCGCACGTAATCTGAAGAAAAGAACACACAAAAACAAAAGGCAAAAACAACGACAAAAACAACAATAACAAAAACAAACACGCTCTTGCACTCTAAAGCATTCATTGAAAGGAAGTAAAAGTAAGAAAAGAGAGATGACAAATTAATACATATAACATAGAAAGTATGTGCTATGTAGGTAAAAGTAAAACTTACTTAAAGAGCGTTCACTTACTCAGATCTAGTAGTGATTTACTCATACGGTTAGTAAAATGTATATAGTAAATATTATTGTTAAACACTTAAATGCCCAGGCTTGCCGAAACGAAAAGCAAGAGGGGCATAAAGTAATAAATATACACATGTCGAGTGGATGTTCCACTTTAGTCAATACATATACAAATAACAACAAAAAATAACAAATGCATGCGCTGCCATGATTAAATAAATGTAATGAAAAGCAATGCTAATAAAATCTTCATAGTTTTCTTCAAGAAGAGATACAAGTAACGAATTTTTAAGAAAACTCAGAAAAATATTGACCAAATTTGGGTTTTCCATACTCAAAGGTTAACTAAATATAACATTACCAAAGGTTACATAAAGTTTGTTATATAAATTGTAGCGGAGTTTGCGCCTTCCATGACATTCTATAACTGCGTGACCAGCAAGTGAGGTCACTGATAACACACTATTTACACTGGTCTATCATGATTGCTGTATAATATAAACTTGGCAACAAACAATTGCACTTAGGACTTTTTCTGGCAAAATGCCATACGTCGCATGGGGCCAAACAAACAATATAGCCTTCTAAAGCGATTAAATTCCGCTTTATATATATACGGGCAAACCAGTTACTGGTAACACTGGTCCATATATGGTTGGATACTATTTTCTTCCAATACATAGTTTCCATGTGATGTCATAGGCACTGATAAGACAGTTTAAGGCAGCCATCTTTGAAGGCAGAAGCTAATGCAGGCCGAAATCTGGAAATATGTGATGTATTAAACTCACCACTGCGTTTTTATTTGTCTGTCTAATTTACTGAAATTCATATAAAATTTAACAACTTTTATGAAATATTTTAAAAATCAAAAACTATATTTTGATTGTTTACAAGGTAAAAAGTACAACCTAAAAAGATACACTGTTCATTTTGTTTAAGGATGAGCCAATAATTTTATTTATTTCTGTGTATTAATTCTTGTGGATTTATCAATAAAAAATATTGTATTCTAAAAATATTAATTCCAAGAGCTTTCAAATTGTTTATAGCTTTTAATTTTGGACCACAAAGGAAGAAATTACAAGAAAAAAAATCTACGCTTCTATACAATACATCTGAAAATCCCTTGAAGTTGCCATCAAAGGTGGCTGCCAAGATAAGGGATCTTCACTGATGTGGAAACTATCTATGCATCCTTCTTAGTGATTATAAAATGTGAGGTCATAATCCTCGTGTTCTGTGTCACTCTATAGGTCGGCAAAATAAGTACAGGATAGACAACGATTGGAGTGGTCTATGAAAAATAATTTTTCTTAGGCCACTCCACGAGGTGTCTATCCGACTTAGACCACACGACTGCAAAACTCCGAACTTTCGTGCATATAGCAATGTATCGCACACACTTTAAAAAGCCGTTACACAAACTTCTATCATTCACAATTCGTGTATAAAAGGAGTCATATAAATTTAGTAAAATTTGTGATTTTGTAAGTTTGTGAATTAAACGATGTCACTATAACCCAGCTTGACTCACTACCAACTCAAGAACTTTTGGAGTCTAATCCGAGTAAAATGTAGAAGTAGCCACTGACGAACAATTGCAACAACGCACGATTGAAAGAATTCCGGTGGAAACAAGGAAACAAAATAACTGGGCGACCTCGTGCTACAAAGAATGGGCAGAGTGGAGAAAACACCCAAGGTGAAATACTTTTTGGTGGCGGCTGCCTCGTTCCAGCGACTTTAGGCAACCAGTCACTGTATTCCATGGATTACTGGTTATCTATATAGATTCATTATAGAGTGTCGTCGAAAAGATGGTTCCCCTTACCCACCGAATACTTTGTGCAACTTTGCCGCATCTATTCAGCGAACTCTAACCGAGAGATACACGGTCGATCAGATGTGAACATGAAGGATACACATTCAAATACACATACAAATTCGCTGAATTTAGACAGCGTATGAAAGAATTAATAAAGGTAAGTAACAATGCATTGAATTGCAGTTAGTGAATTCAGTAGTCATTTAATTAATCGGTCATTGAATTATTTAGTCAACAATATAAATATAATGATATTGTGTCAGTTAGATAATTTTATCAGCCATTTAGTGAGTAATTTTAATCAGTCATTTAATCACATTAAAAAACTTGAGTAGTTTTAAAGTTAGTGTTATATTTTTGTCATTCTTAAAAAATCAAATTTGTTTTAATGAATTAGTTTGCCCTTTCAACATTCCATTTGAAATTCCGTAAGCTGACAACAACCACATCAACAGCATCAACAACAACAATAACAATAACGATGATGATGATGATGATGATGATGATGATGATGATATTGATGATGATAATGTGGTACAAGCAATGATGATAATAATCTCCTTATTTTCGGAGGGTTACATATTTAACAATAGGTATGAATTCTAACACGTAACAAAAACCCTTATGTTGCAATGGAAATGAAAAGGGAAGCAACTCAAACATATTTATCTGTTATATCTACATAGTATTTTTGCTAATCGGTCGAAGTAATTTATAAGTCAGTTTTACTGTATGTTCTTATAATTTGTGCATTTTTTTGTGTATTTTTAGGTGTAGGAATTCACAGAAATGGAGCGGATCCAGTGACAGATGAAGATGAGATGAAGTTGTGGGACACTGGTGTTATTGGTTACGCAAACGCAAAATCATTTAGATACTTTGCATGACACACCAAATACATCTGTTAAAGTTCATGTGCCTGATTGTATTACAACCGTAGTAATTGTTATCAATTGTCAAAAACTGTCTGCAAGTTTATAAAATGTTAAAGGCGGGAACTGCTAAATATTGACCGTTAACTTTTCGTGAAATAGTGAAAGACAAATGAAAATTTATTGTATACAGTAAATATTTCCTTTTTTGCCTTGTTAAAAATTGTTAATATTAAATGTTGCAATCTTGTTACCATGTATTAAAATGAAACCAAATACACGTAGTATGTTTATTCACTTTGTATGCTTAAACGTCCACTTCGTGGTGGTACTTCGTACTCTTACAATTATCCCAAACTGTTCCGTGTGGCCGATGGCATGATACACTTAGACAATCATCATCTACTATTTACAACCCTGCACTAAATCTACTCATTCTTTAGATATAACAATGGGATCAATGAGCGACTGATTAACACCATTATATGACACGTAAGTTGACCTGAGCAAGTGGGTAAAGTATTGATGGACAAAAATATTCGCACGTAATATTTTTCCAAAGTCTCTTATTACATCGCTCGGACGTGTGTATAATGTGCCCTGTAAGTGTGAGTTAAAGTCACCAATTAAAACTACCCGATCGTATTTAGTGAATGCACTTAAAAGGTTCAGAATTTCACATAAATGTTCCCTGTAAAGAGATATTAGATAATTAGTACACGGAGTATATATTTGAACAATACGAAAATAAATATTCAGTTTTTGTAAGTTGTACTTGTAGGCCCTATACCAATTATGTTACCATATAGCGGATATATAATGGTCCGAATCTCTCATCCATAGTAAGGCAACCCCGTCCCCCACTACCGTTGCCATTTGACCTTTGCCCCGGTTTACCTATACCAGAGTACTGTGGGTGATTAGAATTGATAGCAAATATTGACTATATTGTTATTAATATTGTTTTCCCATAAACATGTAAATAGCAATACCGTTTAATTGTTCCATGAAACGTTTCTATAATGATAAAAATAGTCAGACTGATGTGTAAGATGGACTGTATCAACTAATGTATTGCCAAACCAGTTTAACCCTCCCATATTGCGGGTATAATGGAAGTTGAAAGACAGCGATGTATTAGAGAGCATTAATGCAGGACATCAAAGGTAATCAAAGGTCGCCGTCGATGTCAGGTTCAACAATGGAATATTTTTTCTTAACAACAGACCGAACACAACAGCAAAATCTTGTTGTTACTAAAAGTTTTACAATACCGTTAAATTTTAATGTCGTAAAATTATATGCAGTAGTGAATTGTCTTTGGACGCATGGGAAAAGGTCCGATTACAAACAAAAGGCTAGAGCATAACAGGTGATTTTACATAATATATATTCGTAGCAAATGTAATTTACATTAAACCAATCAAACATACACACACGGAGTATTAATTTCAAGCGAGAAATACTGTTGTAGCATCTACATTCTAATTTAATTTTGATATTCAGCAAAGTTAACTAATAACCGAAATTCAATGCAAGAAAGCGCCGCACTTCACTTGTTGATAGAACAACATGGCGCCATCCATAGGACTTTTCCAACTATAACCTATAGACGTTCCTATTCGCGGTGTAATGTTGCGACTCACACGAGCGATGTATGTTTTAGTTTTTTTTGTTACTTTTATTTTCGCATCAAAATTGTTTCATTATCCGGAGACGGTGTTCGCTTGAAGCAGAGTCAGTGTGGCTTCCACTTTTGACAGCATGTCGTAAACACCAGGTATGATACCACACCCTGTCACATTATCCGAACTCCGGGTCGGACAGTCGAGGAACTACCCTTATATTTGCCCAAGAAAGGCAAGAGAGTTATTCCACTTACTTTCTTTCGACTACGGTATGCCGCGGCCCTCGTTTTGACCCGGGGACTCCTGCCCCGGGGCCGATGCCCTTCCGCTTGTTTTTCCATGTCCGGTATATGTAAATAAATTAAAAAATCGAAGGACTTGTATCTTTGTTGTTACTCACAGACATTGTGTTATAATTAAGCTGTAGTTCGTGTGATAAATTATTGTGTGCTATAATTATGTATTCTATCCCTTTCTACCTCAGCAATACCTGACGGCGTTTGGCTCTACTATCACTGTTCCCCTTGTTCTGGCTGGCCCGTTTTGTATGGACAAAGACTTTGTGGGACTCGGCGAACTTATCAGCACAATATTCTTCGTATCCGGGATCGCAACTCTCTTACAGACAACATTCGGAGTAAGGTAACCTCTCAAGTGGTTGTTTTTATTTGAGTTACATGTAAACAAGAACACGGATGCGCGGCATCCATGACGGCTCAGAGAGCAAACACTTCAGGAGGAAGGTGAATTTGCTGAAAACAAGACTCTACTTTGTTTTTTTCTTCGTCGTCTGTCATATCTTTTTAGCTCACATGAGCACAACGTGCTCAAGGTGAGCTTTTGTGATACCTCTTCGTCCGTCGTCCATCGTCCGTCGTTCGGCGTCAACATTTTAGCCTGTGAACACGCTAGAGGCCACAGTTTTTATCTAATCTTCATCAAACTTGGTCAGAATGTTTGTCTACATAAAAACTTGGATGGATGAGTTTATTATTGGGTCACCTGGAGTCAAAAAGTAGGTCACTATGTCAAATTTTAGGAAAAATGTGTGAACACACTAGAGACCACATTTATAGCCCAAATATTCACCAAACTTAGTCAGAATGTTTGCCTGCATGAAATCTTGGAGTAGTTCTTAACTGGGTCACGTGGGGTGAAAAAGTCTAGACCTAGGCCACTAGGTCAAATCTTATAAAAAGCATGTGAACACAGTAGAGGCCATATTTATAAGCCAATCTTCATCAAACTTGGTCAGAATGTTTGTCTGCATGATATCTTGGATGAGTTCGTTATTGGGTCACGTGGGGTCAAATAGAATGACACTATGTCAAATCTGAGAAAAAGCTTGTGAACACACTAGAGGCCCCATTTATGGACCAATCGTCACAAAAGTTGATCGGAATGTTTGCTTGCATGAAATGCTGGAGAAGTTCATAATTGGGTCACGTGGGGTCAGTAAGTAGGTCACTAGGTCAAATCTTAAAAAAAGCTTGTAAACACACTAGAGACCACATGTCTAGCCCAATCTTCACCAAGCTTAGTCAGAATGTCTACATGAGTTCGTAACTGAGTCACGTGGGGTCAAAAAGTTGTTTACTAGGTCTAATTTAAGGAAATACTTAATACATTAGAGACCACATTTACAGGCCAATCTTCATCAAACTTGGTCAGAATGTTTGTCTGCATGAAATCTTGGATGAGTTGGTTATTGGTTCACGTGAGGTCAAAAAGTAGGTCACTAGGTCAAATAATAGAAAAAGCTTGTGAACACACTAGAAGCCCTATTAATGGCCAAAAATTCACCAAACTTGATCAGAATGTTTGCCTGCATGAAATCTTGAATGAGTTTATAACTAGGTCATGTAGGGTCAAAAGGCAGGTCATTAGGTCAAATATAACAAAAGCTTGTGAACACACTAGAGGCCACATTTACAGTCCAATCTTCACCAAACTTGGTCAAAAAGTTTGCATGAAATCTTGGACGAGTTCGTTATTGAGTCACGTGGAGTCAAAAAAGAGGTCACTAGGTCAAATCTTAAAAATAGCATGTGAACACACTAGAGGCCACATTCATAGCCCAATCTTCACCAAACTTGATCAGTTTGTTTGTCTGCATGGAATCTTGGATGAGTATATGATTGGGTCACGTGGGGTCAAAAAGTAGGTAACTAGGTCGCATTTTAGAAACAAAAAAAAACATTGTGAAACATTTAGAGGCCACATTGATCTTCACCAAACTTGGCCAGAATGTTTGCCAGTATGAAATCTTACATATGTTTTGAAGTGGGTAATGTGGATTCAGTAGGTAACTAGGTAGATTCTAGAAAATGTTATCAACCCAGTGGCCACATTAATGGTCCAGTCTTCACCAAAGATTTCTGAAGTAAATAACTCTTAATTACTTGATGCCAGATATGAGACTACTAAAAGCCTGTGTCCTCAGGTGAGCGATTAAGGGCCATCATGGCCCTCTTGTTCGTATTGTACCCTTTACCAAACTTCAACATCCTCGATTATTTCTTGAAAGAAGACCTTGCTAGACAGATTCAAACTCTTTTAATTGTCCGATACATTAACGGCATGTTTTAATAATTTCTAGCTGCACTGTCAAAATCGGTCAATTACTTAGAAAAAATCTGGCCAATCAGCAGCACATTCATTTTATTGCCTGCTTCATTTCTGTCCCGTTATTTTTTTTCCATAACGAAGACTTACCGCCGTTTACAAAGCGTCAATATTAAACGTACCAATCGCAATACCTCGCCCTTTCTGTGTTGAAAAGTGGCCGAGGCAATCCGAGTGGTATACAATGGCTTCCCTGTTCAGTTTTGTATTTCGCAGTTATTTGTGTATAATTTATAAATGCCACAAACTAACAATGGTGACATTGGTATCAGTAACTCGGTTTGGGAAACTTCGTCAGAAACCTTTTGTATTAATTTGCTATATGAAAGAGATGTATACAATTACCGGAAGTAGTCTATTGACAAAAGGCTAAAACAAGAAAACTAGATATATTTGATTGTTTGCGTTATTGTTGCGCTATCAATATTACAGTTCCACGAGTGACAAAAACACAATTCTGCAATCACGTAAAGATCAATATAAAACCACCAATAGTTGACAAAAACCAGCCTAGCCATTTTTTAACAATGTACCGTTATTGCTGAACCTGAATAAGGAAAGTTCGTAACTTACTTTGGACATTTTATTTTATTTTATACTAGCACACTGCCTATTGATGCACTAAAGATTGTGCTTCAGTGTCTTGCTTGAGACCTAGTTTCATACTATTGAGCGCATTTTTGATTGTGCCTTTTGTTTCATAAGTCCCGAAGAATATCAATGGCCGTTCGTCAGTCGCGATGAATATCAATGGCCGTTCGTCAGTCGCGATAAATGACAATGCACATTTCTTGTACACATCGTTGCTCAAGAAAAGTAGTTCTTTACAGCCTTACCAACGCAGCGTATCTTTTTCAAGATATTTTTGTTATAGCGTCGACACAATAATGGTCATCGTTCTTCACAGCCAACATAAAAGTAAAAAGCTCATAAACTGCATCAACCAACCAAAGTTATTGCGGTATTTACGCAAAGAAAGATTCAGGTCTTCAAGCGTCTCTATCTTAAAGAGTGAAGTTTTCTTAGCACATTAAGCTACACAAGCTACCACCGAACGTCTTTTAAAGTACGACCTGTATAATCGACTTGAAGTAGTCTAACATAATTCCACCTCATGTTCCTTCGTCCAACATGTATCATAAGACAGTCTGCACCCTATTCAGCCGCACGTAGGAAGTGATTAGTGTTTAATCAAAAAGAAACTGTACTGTAACAACCTCCACGTTCTGATCTAGACACTGCATGTATGGACCGCTAGGTACTGAAACTATCTTAGCATAGTCAAGCATCGTAACAGTACGATTTAGTTTACGATTACGTATTAATGCGACCTTTGAAGAGATAGCAAGACAAACAATATTTATACAGTGGTTTCCTAAAATTTATTAATTGATCCTGGCACAATGAGGCAACGATTCTAATGATAAATCATATGCTTTCTTAACGACAGTTCATATGCGATTGTACACTCGCTCCATGCCTTGAACGAAAGTTAACAGTAAGGTCTTATCTACTCTTTCCAGATTGCCCATTATTCAAGGAGCGACATTTGCCTTTTTGACTCCAACGTTTACGGTGATGGCCCTACCACAGTGGCAGTGCCAGTACACAGAGGCTAGGAAAAGTAAGTCCATAGTTCATAAACAGAATATATCAGCTTTTTCGGATTTGCATTTACACAGTAAATCATCTTTAAATAATCTTCAGAATAAAACACCATTTTGTCACGTAAGATCAATTGGTGTTTGTTTGCTTTTTATTTGAAAAAAAAGGAATCCAATCAGTGTTCTATATGACTTTTACGGTAAAAAAATAAAAACAAAACAAACCATTTTCACAGCTGAAATAATAATCAAATGTATGTTTAAAGCTGAGCATTTATAATAACTCGCTGAAGGTAGATAGTGTCGACAATATGTATCATTTTTTTTATTAAAATATAATCATTAAGAGCCTTGTGCATTCTACATCGTCAAATAAACGGCATGTTATACATATTTATTGAAGATGTCAATGATTTCAGAGATCTAAAGCTAAGGAAAAAAAACAGATTGCACTTTCAAATTCAGTGTCAATGAGTAGGCAAGAGATTTAGTTGTTAACGTTTGTGATTCACGAATATAATGTGTTTTACGACAATTATATAAGCTAATTAAACATTTGTATTGATGCATATTTTCATGTCATAGTACCAAAACGTGCTATCATAAGGGGTGCATGTAAATTTTTTATATACAGATGCACAGATAAGAACAATTTTATTACAACTTTCTAATTATAAAATTAACAGTAGTTTAGCTAAGTATAAAAATATATACTCTACGCTAACTGCACAACTCTTTTGCTAATTGCATTATCAGCATTAATACGTGTGCTATGCTTATTTTTATCCGACAACTATTTTATTTTCTATTTTCTGTTTACTAATAACCAAGCTCGATTTTGATGTTTGTTGTTTGCAATTTTAGCAAGTGACGTATTATATATTAGGCCATTTTTTCTTTTACTGTTTGTCATATTTTCTTTTACTTTTGTCATTGGGCACAAAGCTATTAACAAATTAGTTAATGAGCACATGTCCGTACTTTCATGAATTGAAATTCAGATTTATATCCGGACACATTCGTAGTATTGGATCCATTAATAGAAACACAATCTATGTCATAGGCGTTAAGTACACAAGCGAATAAGTATTTCATCAATTACAGGCACAAAGAACGTTTTACTGTAAAAATCCTTCACTACATTTAGTGACCACCAAAAATGGTATTCTGTTCACATTCAGTTAAGAAAATTTGGAACTTTTTTCCGTCACACATAATATAATGTTTCATCAGAACACATATTGTTACAGCGGACCCATTTCTAAACAACAGCACGCTGCCAGAGCCAGGAAGTGACGGCCATAGAGCAATATGGCAAGCACATATTGCGGAGGTGGGTGGAACGACCAAAGCATACTTTAGTTTAGGAACGACCAAAGCTTACTTTAGTTTAGATTAATTCCCCAAGTAAAGTAATTTCCACAAAGGACATTCACATATACACTTCTCCCAGTCGGCCTTTTCATGCATAATAAAAACTTACAAGCACAACATTTACTTAGCTACCATCACAATCAAAAACATAATGCTAAAACGTTTTGTTTGTGTTTCAATGAAAAACTAGAAGTTAGAACTAGCGTTTATAGTCGTTAAGGAAGCAAATTCCTTTAACTAAGATCAAACATTTTGGTCACTTCCTTGGTAGAATCAGTACTCAGGTTATATGTATAACCCTTGGGCAATTTAAAGAAAATAATCTGGTTTAAAGACAAACATTCTGTCATGTCTGGATACCCTGATCATTCACTCGCCGTAAATGGATTATTTTATTAATAAAGCCAGAGTTTGGGTATTGAATGTTGTAATTTCTATTAAAATCACGATTGTTTCTACCTGAAAACAATAAACAATTGCTTTAAAACTTTATATGGTCACTATGAAACAATACTGACTATGTTATTTATAATAATTCATATTTCTGAAAAGTATGACATCATCTTGAAACCACGAATTCAATGAGGAGACAGTTAAATAAATACAATAAGGAGACACAATTAAATGAAAATTGCCGGTTTATATATGTGTATAGGTTTCTACATTTCCATTATTATATGTTTTTAATTTGATAAATTATTTGATTTAGAAAGTAAAATTATGTCAGGTCAGATCCAATTATAACGTTTCAGTGAATGTATAAAAAGCCCTTAAAGGTTTTTTTTTATAGTTTTAAACTAAAGACGACCCATTGATTCTAAGACTAGCTGAGTAAAGTAAACAGATCATAAACAAATATAATTGTTACATTTGTTATGTCTCTTTTAAGAAGTGGAATAACCACAAATCTCCCTCTGTCATTTAGCTACATCACCTTCAGTAAAAGTGCCACCAATAATCTTCTGCAATAAGACATAACACAGCTACACCACCTTCAGTAATAGTGCCGCCAGTAATCTTCGAACCCCGGCTGCGGCGGTCATTTTTTATGTTTTGATAGGAGTATATTTTCGCATGTTCATTAAAATCGTTAGAACATTTGTCTCCAGCCTCTTGAAAAGTACCAGGAAACATTTCGGTTTAATAAAGACTTGATATTTTCGTTTCTATTTAAGATTCAAGGCGCCATCATGGTGGCCTCGTGCTTCCAAGTACTCATCGGGTTTTCTGGTCTGGTTGGTTTACTACTGAAGTACATTGGGCCACTGGCCATCACTCCCACCATCACCCTCATTGGTCTGTCACTGTTCAAGGAAGCTGCAGACAAAGCCGCATCTCAGTGGTACATAGCACTCATGTAAGAATATATATATATGTATTGTAGTGTCGTCTTCAATGTATATTTAACATTAATCAAACAGCATTCTATTTCATGTTGTCATAAACAACCAGCCTGATGTCGTTTTCTTTTTTACACATTTTTACGTACTGTTGGAACATGCCAAAGAAGAGACAACAACACATTTTTATTTAACCATTGTTTGACATTTTCAAGTCGCAAGTAACAAAAATATGTGATAATAGTGTTAATGAAATCAGACCTTGATCTAACAATAATTTTGCAAAAATAACTGTTTGCTGTTTGCACTCTAGTTATTTCCCTTTACGTGAAACCAGGCAAGCAATAGCCTAGTTCTATAGTAACCTGCATTGTAACCTAACTATATAGTAACCTGCATTGATACATTTAACTGTATCGAAATTGGCCACGAGTTTGTAAAATACAAAGGCAAATGTTGCCTTTTTTCATAAATAGAAAAAACGACAAAAATATGCATAAAAAGCAATATGTCACCCCTTTCAGATTGGAAACAAACTCCCAAAGTCCGTCAAAGAGATCGTTCCGACACACCTCATTAAGCTATTATTGTAACAATGAAGTCATGGCGTACTGTCTAGTCATAGTCTCATGATGCAAAATAAAATTAATTATTGTATGTATGCGAAAGATTACTAGGCATTGCCGTTACAGCAAATATAATCATGTATACCCTTTTGCAGATGGTCGCACATTCTGTATATCATTGTGCAGCTAGTAGCACATCCTGTATATCATTGTGCAGCTGGGCGCACATCCTGTATATCATTGTGCAGCTGGGCGCAAATCCTGTATATCATTGTGCAGCTAGTAGCACATCCTGTATACCATTGTGCAGCTAGTAGCAAATCCTGTATATCATTGTGCAGCTAGTAGCACATTCTGTATATAATTGTGTAGCTGGTCGCACATTCTGTATATCATTGTGCAGCTGGTCGCACATCCTGTATATCATTGTGCAGCTAGTAGCACATCCTGTATATCATTGTGCAGCTAGTAGCACATTCTGTATATCATTGCGCAGCTAGTAGCACATTCTGTATATCATTGTGCAGCTAGTCGCACATCCTGTATACGATTGTGCAGCTGGTCGCACATCCTGTATACGATTGTGCAGCTAGTCGCACATCCTGTATATCATTGTGCAGCTAGTAGCACATTCTGTATATCATTGTGCATCCAACTGCACATCATGTATACCATTCTGCAGCTGGTCGCACATCCTGTGTACCATTGTGCAGCTGGTCGCACATCCTGTGTACCATTGTGCAGCTGGTCGCACATCCTGTATACCATTGTGCAGCTGGTCGCACATCCTGTGTACCATTCTGCAGCTGGTCGCACATCCTGTGTACCATTGTGCAGCTGGTCGCACATCCTGTATACCATTCTGCAGCTGGTCGCACATCTGTATATCATTATGCAGCTGGTCGCACATCCTGTGCACCATTCTGCAGCTGGTCGCACATCCTGTATAGCATTCTGCAACTGGTCGCACATCCTGTATACCATTCTGCAGTTGGTCGCACAACCTGTTTACCATTGTGCAGCTGGTCGCACATCCTGTGTACCATTGTGCATATGGGCGCACATCCTGTGTACCATTGTGCAGCTCGGCGCACATCCTGTGTACCATTCTGCATCTGGGCGCACATCCTGTATATCATTGTGCAGCTAGTAGCACATCCTGTATATCATTGTGCACCTAGTAGCACATTCTGTATATCATTGCGCAGCTAGTAGCACATTCTGTATATCATTGTGCAGCTAGTAGCACATTCCGTATACCATTGCGCAGCTAGTAGCACATTCTGTATATCATTGTGCAGCTAGTCGCACATTCTGTATACCATTGTGCAGCTGGTCGCACATTCTGTATATCATTGCGCAGCTAGTCGCACATTCTGTATACCATTGCGCAGCTAGTCGCACATTCTGTATACCATTGTGCAGCTAGTCGCACATTCTGTATACCATTGTGCAGCTGGTCGCACATCCTGTATATGATTGTGCAGCTAGTCGCACATCCTGTATATCATTGTGCAGCCAGTAGCACATCCTGTATACCATTGTGCAGCTAGTAGCACATTCTGTATATCATTGTGCATCCAGCCGCACATCATGTATACCATTCTGCAGCTGGTCGCACATCCTGTGTACCATTCTGCAGCTGGTCGCACATCCTGTGTACCATTGTGCAGCTGGTCGCATATCCTGTATACCATTGTGCAACTGGTCGCACATCCTGTGTACCATTCTGCAGCTGGTCGCACATCCTATGTACCATTGTGCAGCTGGTCGCACATCCTGTATACCATTTTGCAGCTGGTCGCACATCCTATATATCATTATGCAGCTGGTCGCACATCCTGTATACCATTATGCAGCTGGTCGCACATCCTGTGTACCAATGTGCAGCTGGTCGCACATCCTGTGTACCATTCGGCAGCTGGTCGCACATCCTGTGTACCATTGTGCAGCTGGTTGCGCATCCTGTGTACCATTCTGCAGCTGGTCGCACATCCTGTATACCATTATGCAGCTGGTCGCACATCCTGTATACTATTCTGCAACTGGTCGCACATCCTGTGTACCATTCTGCAGCTGGTCGCACATCCTGTATACCATTCTGCAACTGGTCGCACATCCTGTATACCATTCTGCAGCTGGTCGCACAACCTGTGTACCATTGTGCAGCTGGTCGCACATCCTGTGTACCATTGTTCATATGGGCGCACATCCTGTGTACCATTCTGCAGCTGGGCGCACATCCTGTGTACCATTCTGCATCTGGGCGCGCATCCTGTATACCATTGTGCAGCTGGGCGCACATCATGTGTACCATTGTGCAGCTGGTCGCACATCTTGTGTATCATTCTGCAGCTGATCGAACATCCTGTGTACCATTTTGCAGCTGGTCGCTCTTCCTGTGTACCATTATGCAGCTGGTCGCACATCCTGTATACTATTCTGCAACTGGTCGCACATCCTGTGTACCATTCTGCAGCTGGTCGCACATCCTGTATACCATTCTGCAACTGGTCGCACATCCTGTATACCATTGTGCAGCTGGTCGCACAACCTGTGTACCATTGTGCAGCTGGTCGCACATCCTGTGTACCATTGTTCATATGGGCGCACATCCTGTGTACCATTCTGCAGCTGACCGCACATCCTGTGTACCATTCTGCAGCTGACCGCACATCCTGTGTACCATTCTGCATCTGGGCGCGCATCCTGTATACCATTGTGCAGCTGGGCGCACATCCTGTGTACCATTGTGCAGCTGGTCGCAATTCTTGTGTATCATTCTGCAGCTGATCGAACATCCCGTGTACCATTTTGCAGCTGGTCGCACATCCTGTGTACCATTGTGCAGCTGGTCGCACATCCTGTATACCATTTTGCAGCTGGTCGCACATCATGTGTACCATTCTGCAGATGGTCGCACATTCTGTATACCATTCTGCAGCTGGTCGCACATCCTGTATACCATTCTGCAACTGGTCGCACATCCTGTATACCATTCTGCAGCTGGTCGCACATCCTGTATACCATTCTGCAACTGGTCGCACATCCTGTATACCATTCTGCAGCTGGTCGCACATTCTGTATATCATTCTGCAGCTGGTCGCACATCCTGTATACTATTGTGCAGCTGGTCGCACATCCTGTATACCATTCTGCAGCTGGTCGCACATCCTGTATACTATTGTGCAGCTGGTCGAACATCCTATGTGCCATTGTGCAGCTGGTCGCACATCCTGTGTACCATTCTGCAGCTGGTCGCACATCCTGTGTACCATTGTGCAGCTGGTCGAACATCCTGTGTACCATTCTGCAGCTGGTCGCACATTCTGTGTACCATTCTGCAGCTGGTCGCACATCCTGTATACCATCCTGCAGCTGGTCGCACATCCTGTGTACCATTTTGCAGCTGGTCGCACATCCTGTATACCATTCTGCAACTGGTCGCACATCCTGTATACCATTCTACAGCTGGTCGCACATCCTGTATACCATTCTGCAGCTGGTCGCACATCCTGTATACTATTGTGCAGCTGGTCGCACATCCTGTATACCATTCTGCAGCTGGTCGCACATCCTGTATACTATTGTGCAGCTGGTCGAACATCCTATGTACCATTGTGCAGCTGGTCGCACATCCTGTGTACCATTCTGCAGCTGGTCGCACATCCTGTGTAACATTTTGCCGCTGGTCGAACATCCTGTGTACCATTCTGCAGCTGGTCGCACATTCTGTGTACCATTCTGCAGCTGGTCGCATATCCTGTATGCCATTTTGCAGCTGGTCGCACATCCTGTGTACCATTTTGCAGCTGGTCGCACATCCTGTGTACCATTGTTGAGCTGGTCACACATCCTGTGTACCATTTTGCAACTGGTCGCACATCCTGTGTACCATTGTGCAGCTGGTCGCACATCCTGTGTACCATTCTGCAGCTGGTCGCACATCCTCTGTACCATTTTGCAGCTGGTCGCACATCTGTGTACCATTCTGCAACTGGTCGCACATCCTGTGTACCATTCTGCAGCTGGTCGCACATCCTGTGTACCATTGTGCAGCCGGTCGAACATCCTGTGTACCATTGTGCAGCTGGTCGAACATGCTGTGTACCATTTTGCAGCTGGTCGCACATCCCGTGTACCATTGTGCAGCTGGTCGCACATTCTGTGTACCATTCTGCAGCTGGTCGCACATCTGTGTACCATTCTGCAACTGGTCGCACATCCTGTGTACCATTCTGCAGCTGGTCGCACATCCTGTGTACCATTGTGCAGCTGGGCGCACATCCTGTGTACCATTCTGCAGCTGGTCGCACATCCTGTATACTATTCTGCAACTAGTCGCACATCCTGTGTACCATTCTGCAGCTGATCCCGTATAACGTTTTTGGTGTTGATTTTAAATTTTGGTTATATTGCATTTTCATTAATGTTCATGAGAAAATATTTGTAGACGCAGGCATACACATCGTCGGATACCCACGCTCGACATTTCTGTATTACTACATTTGTCGACTGTGGGTTTATAGGTAAATGTTCCGTTGTCCTATCGAACTGAACAGAACAAGAATTGGCCAATCATAATACTTGCTTACAAAAGCCATACTCTTAAGCGTGGAGACCAGATGTACAACAATGACGTCGCCATTTTGACAAGTCCGTCGAAAAATTGAAAATAAAACTTTATCATTGGACTGAAATCTTCATCGGATTATGAAGCCACTAATAAAATATCATTACCAGAAACAGTGAAAAGTGAACTAAACATTTCACGGGCGATGAATGAAGAGTAACGGAATGGATCGGTCGTGGGTGTTCGACGACGAGGCATACAACGCTTGGCGACGCCGCATCATTAACGTCAAACATGACATCGGTGAAAATAGTCTTATTGAAAGGCCGATTAGAACAGTGCAGTTGCATATATGATTCTTGATTTTTACATGTTTATGGCCAACAATCCTATACCTCGGACCAACATTTGCATTATAAATTAACAAGACAACTCATTTAGTATATATACTGTTACGACCGGTGTCGCTATTTAAGATTTATTTATAAAATGACACGTTTACTAAACGACGAAATGGTGTAACAAAAAGAACAAGCAAGCAACAAACTAGTAAATTAATATTTTGTTTTAATAAACAGTTAAATCTACGGCGTAACAAAATTATAACAAATATATCAGACAAAATTTTATAATGCAAAATAAATGTTAGCGTACAGTTTGTCCCTTTAGGAGGTGTCCCTTTAGGAGGCGTCCCTATAAATAATACAACGTCAAATAATCATGAAGAGTTTTCGGTAGAATGTCCTCGTAGATAAGCACAGTTGAAATAATCCAAAGGTAGAACAATACACGAATATAATTAATACAATTCCACATCCAACACTTTAATATTTATATCACTGTAGAATATAACACGTAAGTAAGTTCCAACAAAGAAATGTTTAATATAGAAGCTGCAAGTATTTCCAAACTATATGTCCAAACTTAAACTTAAATAGGCTAACAAGCCCTTATATAGACCCAAAGAATTTCTAGAACGCAGAAACCCAGTTAAAAATAAACAAATGAATTTTCTAGCATGATCCTTTTTTCTAGCTGTTACTCGAATGCTACGCCATGCGAAGTTCGTCATTAATACTACAACGATCAATAACCCCTTTAACCTGACTAGCGTTACTTTAAACGCTAGTGTACTACTGTACATAACAATACAGGTTCTGTTTTTATAAATAAATCACCATCCTAATGAACCATTCATAAAATATTCTTAATACACAGTACCTTACCTTTACCTTTAATACTTAAGAAATGTTCCCGAACTGTTGGTCTATGTCTGTCTTTGTTTGTCATTTTCGGACATTACAATGGTCATTCGTATCGATATTGATATCGTATAAATGCTCACTTACTTTGTATGTATTGATCCAAGTATGTAGCACAGGGCGCATTGAAGTTCTTATTACCGGTCAGTACCTGTAAACAGAAAAACCATATAAAATGTATTTCCCTGTTATCCATAGAACATAAGTTTCCGTCCAAAACAAATTAAACTAGGTATCTATCTGTTAATTCACATTTTGCACATTTTACATTAGATCAGCACTATGTGACCGAGGTCCATTAGTGTCTGGAAATTCAAAATAGACGGGAAAAGCTCAACTACAGAACACTATGCGTGGAAATTAATTTATGTACCAATCGCGAACTGTCAGCCCATTTCTGTATTAAGTGCGCAGTCACTAAATACATAGTGCCTATAAAAAGTACAACAAAATAGTTTAAAATTTAAAACAATAATTGAATGTAGATGAAATTTTAAACACCTTTCTATTAAAATGTATATGTAGATGTATGTGATAGTTAGTGCAGTCTGTTCTTCCAGACGAATTAATGCAGTCATGTAGTATAAAAATGAGAATCAACTATTGATATTAGTCAGATTTTAGTTATGATTTTTGTCAAAGTTCGCACGTTTATTTAATGTTTGTTTAAGGGTTAGTTGTTTATGAAACAAAAGAAACCCAACACCATAACAGATACTGTGACGTCACCGTAGTTATTTCCAAAACCAAATATAAATACAAGAAAGAGCACAGATGTGAGGCAGATTGTACTTAAAGCAGGAAGATTGTTATCTGTGGACTAAACACTCGCTGTCGATTTATTAAATAAATATTTGAGAGTAACGAACCGTAACACTGATGGGAACTGGACTATCTGCTACTTTGCTTCCTTGTTGTCTGCTATATCAGTTATTACAAGCTGCGTTGTTACCATCGACATTCCTGGATACTTTTGTTCAACCAAGACCTCGCCAAACGGCTGCGAATTCCTATAACTGCCTTCTACTTTTTATAATTGCAAGCTACACTTTATTGTTGCGAGCTAGACTGTTAAAAAACTGAACGCTTGTTCTTTTCTATTAATAGGGCCTTACAGAACAATTGCGACTTCCTGTTTATTGGCTGCTAAATATCGTTCTCATAAAGTTCATTCAATAAGAGGCACCATTCTCAAGAGCCACGCAGAATTTCGTGTGTAAATGTACTTTGCCTTTTATTACTTCTTCACATCGTTCTAATCCAACTGCTTAACATGTTACACACATCTGAAACGACATGATAGTATACTTTCGATTAAAATCGAGACCGAATACAAGACCGGAAGAAGGCTATTATTGTAACAAAACGAAACCTACAACAAACAAACAAAAAGGCAGGTTTTTACGTAATCATACTTTTGGACGATAGAGAGACTAAAAAAACATGTATCATGTTCAGTTTCAATTTCATTTTGGTTATGTTATTTATTGATAAACATCTTCGTTTTAGCTAGGGCACTTTAAGCTGAGAAGCTTCGATTTGAATGATATGCACTCGAAATGACGAAGAATATTTTCATCTGCGAAGGTATATTTCAGTAGTATTACATGGTGCAGAATTCGTGTATTAACATACATTATATAAATGCAAAACAATCTGCCTCCAGGACAGTGCTGCTGATCGCCGTATTCTCTCAGTTTCTCCGGAACGTGAACATCCCGTGTCTGTCGTCTGTAAAAGGCAAGGGGTGCACTTTTGTGCCAATGCCCATCTTCAGCTTGTTTCCAGTAAGTTCTATTTATGTAACAAAGATTCGGTATTAAGTATAATTTTTCGGGTTATTGTCTCACCTTCGTGTTACATCTTTTTAAATAATGTATTAGCGATATAAAGCATGCCTATCCATATGATACACTTGGCGTGCTTTATAGCGGAGTCCAACAATATGCTAATTTTAAAATATAAGTCAAACTTGTATTTAGCAGCATCCCACATGACATGCAAAAAATTGGAGCGGATGACAAGTTGGCTGCTTAAGACAAAGTATGACATCATTGAATATTTACCTTTTTCTGTGTGCAAGTTTACAAATAAGTATTACGTAAGTAGTAGCTATTATGCAAAGCTTAATGGCAGTAGATATTTATTACAACATCACAGTGCTTTAGTAATATCAACGGACGGTTCAGAACATTAGATAGTTTTTCATCTAAATCAAAGAAAACATTGCTCAACAACAAACCCGCGCCGCAGGTTTCGTAACTGACGAAAATGCCTGGACTGTTCCTTTAACTACCGTTTATCTTAAAATGTTATAAGCTTCATTATAGTTTGATAGGACAAGAAAACTTGTCAAAATTGTTCGTAAAACATGTAAATGCTGCTTAAATATTTAGGTGTTGTTGGCGATGATCATATCGTGGATCGTGTGTGTGATCCTGACGATGTCTGGCGCACTGTCCGACGATCCCGATCACTGGGGATACTACGCCAGGACGGACACCAAGGTGGACGTCCTCTACAAGTCACAGTGGTTCCGATTTCCATATCCAGGTACAAAGTATACTCAACAAGAGATCTGAATTTTTTTATCGGGATTTTGAAAAAATAAATTAAGCACTCTTATATAATAACGAAGAGCAAGGTAGCTATCTAATTTAAGACATACTCTTGTGGGGGGGGGGGGGGGGGGGGGCTAAAATACCCATTTACATGTACTTTGTAAGCGAAGGAAATTCCAAAATATGCCAAAATAATTAACTATTTGTCACTTTCAATCCCGCCTAATCTGAGTGCGTAGTAGGAAGACGATGAATAATGATGATGACGATGATGATGATGTTTCAGGACAATGGGGAGTCCCAACAGTGAGTACTGCCGCTGTATTTGGTATGTTGGCCGGGGTCTTGTCTTCCATGATTGAATCTGTCGGTGACTACTACGCATGTGCCAGGTTGGCCGGTGCTCCATCCCCGCCTATACATGCTGTCAACAGAGGTTCCTTTATCTTTTTGTGTTCTGTATACTAAACTATAAGCACTGAAACATGATATTAGTCTTAAAAGAGAAAATAGCATAGGCATTTTTAATCAACAAATCGCATGAGCTTTTGCTCTTTTCTTACTAACCACTAGCGTTTTTATATGGTTCGCATTGACGAATTGATGGACCTAAGTTATAAATGGTTGAATAAGTTCTTAATTAGGGATTTATCTTAGTGTATTAATTGAACTTGTTTTAATAAACTTGACTTTACATGTAAGGCAATACAAATATGATGGCAATGTATCAATCCAGCATTATGTTCGTATGAATGAGAATAATTTGCAATGCCATGTTATTCTCCACACTACCTTGTAGGTATAGGTATTGAAGGAATTGGTTGTATTCTGGCCGGAGCCTGGGGGTCAGGAAACGGCACCACGTCATATAGTGAGAATATAGGGGCTATCGGCATCACCAAGGTTGGTTTTATATTTACTGAAGTGTTCAAACATACATTTAAACTGTTCAAATATGTTAATACATCTGACTGGCCATATACTCTGTTTTAAGTGATATCACGTATTTGCTTTACACCAATATGACTTGCTTTGTCAAATAGTGTAGTTCTGGACTAGCTGTCTCCCGTGTGGCGCTGTCTACTCTGGACCAGTTGACTCCCATGAGGCGCTGTCTGCTCTGGACCAGCTGTCTCAGGTGTGGCGCTGTCTGCTCTGGACCAGCTGTCTCCCGTGTGGCGCTGTCTGCTCTGGACGAGCTGTCTCCCGTGTGGCGCTGTCTGCTCTGGAGCAGTTGACTCTCGTGTGGCGCTGTATGCTCTGGACCAGTTGACTCCCGTGAGGCGCTGTCTGCTCTGGACCAGCTCTGTGTGGCGCTGTATGCTCTGGACCAGCTGTCTCCCGTGTGACACTGTATGTTCTGGACCAGTTAACTCCCGTGTGGCGCTGTATGCTCTGGACCAGCTAACTCTCGTGTGGCGCTGTCTGTTCTTGACCAGTTGTCTCCCGTGTGGCGTTGTCTGTTCTGGACCAGCTAACTCCCGTGTGGCACTGTCTGTTCTGGACCAGCTAACTCTCGTGTGGCGCTGTCTGCTCTTGACCAGCTCTGTGTGGCGCTGTCTGCTCTGGACCAGCTAACTCCCGTGAGGCGCTGTCTGCTCTGGACCAGTTAACTCCCGTGTTGCGCTGTATGCTCTGGACCAGCTGTCTCCCGTGTGAAGCTGTCTGCTCAGGAACAGCTGTCTACCATGTGGCACTGTCTACTCTGGACCAGCTGTCTCCCGTGTGGCGCTGTCTGCTCTGGACCAGTTGACTCCCGTGTAGCGCTGTCTGCTCTGGACCAGTTGACTCCTGAGTGGCGCTGTCTGCTCTGGATCGGCTGGCTCCCGTGTGGCGCTGTCTACTCTGGACCAGCTGGTGTCCGTGTGGCGCTGTCTACTCTGGATCAGCTGGTTCCCGTGTGGCGTTGTCTGCTGCATTAGCTTTGAGTCTCTAACTGTGTGTTTTGTAACAATTTCATGTAAGTATAGATTACTTAGAGTATGTGTTATTGTTTTGTCTCGCAATGAAGTTAAACGGTGACATTGTAATCCTTCGTCATGTTCTATTCTGTTTTTCAGGTTGGTAGTCGGCGTGTGGTACAGGTGGGCGGGATGCTGATGATCGTCCTAGGCTGTCTGGGCAAGTTCGGGGCTTTATTCGTCACTATCCCTGACCCGGTCGTAGGCGGCATGTTCATGGTCATGTTTGGTGAGTGCACCGGCCAGCCAATACGTTGTGTTCACAACTGTATTTACCTTATATAATGATCGCTATACTCTTAAATGTAAGTGTCTGTTATTTCTTATTGACAAATGTTGTATTAATCACCAACTTATATACCTAGATGTTGGTGGCGTTTATTTGTATACGTGACAAATACGCGAACTTGTGTAATAGATCAAAAGTTAACAAAATAGCATCCAATTACCACAGTTAGTCATAGTTCAGCCTGCTTGACACTCATTGGCAAGGCTTATGCAACAAGTGTAGATCTAGAAGAGCCAGCTCTCGCTATACGATCAGGATATACACTACATTGTTTGTTTGAAGGTTAGTCGCTATCATTGTGTTTGTAAAGTTTGCGTTAAACATTTACGTGGACAAATAGTAAGTTAGGAACATGTACATGTATTAATACATTTAGCACGCTAATATGTTTCATTATATTGATAATAAATTCCTGCCACAGGTATGATCACAGCGGTTGGGCTCTCAAACCTGCAGTACGTGGACCTAAATTCTTCTCGGAATATCTTTATCCTGGGACTGTCTCTCTTCTTCGGCCTAAGTTTTCCAAAGTGGATCTCTAGCAACAACGCCATAAACACAGGTAGGACCTGTCACTATTATTCTTAATTACATTTGTAATCACATAATTCTAAATGTCGATCTACAACTGTAATCTGTGGCGTTTCACTTTTAAACAACACCTGAACCCTTTAATGCGGTCTGGACTAAGCAAACATTTTCATGAGGTCTTCCATCCTGCATATGGTACGCGGTGAGTACTAATATATTGGTTCATTATAGAAAACACAAAACGCATATTTCTACTTTGGGTACTTACGATAGTGGTCAGTATCTTCCAAAAATGGGTGAACAAAACACATCCAGCAGGTCGTTAGTAAGACATATTTTTTTGCTGACCCATTATCTGGATATGTTCCAGGCAGTGACATCGTGGACCAGATTTTCTCAGTGCTCCTCGGCACCAGTATGTTTGTCGGCGGCATGGTCGGATTTATCTTAGACAACACCGTTCCTGGTAAGGATAAAATACTTGAATTTCAGTGACAACTGCTAGCCTCATTTCCACTATTTGTTTGCAATTATAGAGTAGCTGATATTAACAGAAAGTCGCAGCTGTTTGGAGAGGCCTTGTTTCACAAAAAACACCGACTCTCCCGAGCTTAACATTGCAGCTTGCAATAACATAAATATGTAGCGATTTACTATCAAAAAGTGCAGGTCGAACCCTTGGCAGCATTTTATAAAAAAATCACAATTTAAAGCATTGTTGCTTCAACACTTTTCATAAAATATATACTTTCTGTGCAACTACTATGACGGACTACTGTGCGTCAGTATGGGGATACAAAGAGTCTCAGAGCGCTGAAAGTGTTCACAACAGTGCCTTAAGGTATTTTCTCTGTGTAAATCGATTTTTCCCTATAGCTGTTATCCTTGGTGAAACGTGCTGATACACGACTAACAGAGTGTTTCTGTCCGACTACAACAACTGTGCTTGCTGTACAGTTAACTTGTGTACGGAAATAAAAAGAATTTTTACTACCTCGAGCTTCATGAGCAGTTCCGTAATATGACAACAGTTGATATGGATTGTGTTAAAGGAAAGATAACAAATTACTTCTCCAGGATATAGAACCAACAATGCAAAACAAAGCCCAAACTACGCACATATATCACATTTAAATACGATTTTAAGAGCGATGTGTACATGCAATTAAACTTAAAGAGACACAAGCGTTCAATACTAGCTCAACTGAGGTGTGGTGATATGCCAATCAGAATGGAGACTGGGCGGTATAACGGGGAAAGCATTTATGATGAGGCGTATGGAAGAGGACGCTCACTTTATTGTGAAATGTCCACTGCACGACAATGGAGTAACAAAACAAGGAAGCCAAGATGCTGGTGACTTTTATTTTCTGAAACGCACGCACGGGAGGCAAGCTGGATTACATCTCACCGTATGCCGTACAAACTCCCATTTTTATACCAGCAGTAAATTATATGACTACATTTCTTATGTAAGCGTACTGCCTTCGTTCGTGACTGCCTGACGTAACTAACGGTATAACAATGTGAGATATAGGTCACGTTTGCATTCCGTGACCTGGTCTAAATGAGTGCAGCAGTATATCTATTGGGTATCTGTCACACCTTCATTATTTCCCCAAAAGGAGAAAGAAAGGACGAAACCTTCTTTAACGTTTAAATATAAAATAACATTAATGTTACAAGGACACTTTGTAACTACTGGGGGAAAAGTGTACGCATTAAGGAATGAAAATTATCCGTAAGTTAAAATTAACAAATTTACGCCAATATACACCAATAATTCTTATGTAGCCATATAAACTGGATATAGCACATCTAAAAATAGCATGAGTCTTTTTTCACTAACACACAGCAATTGAATAATAATAATTATTATTTTTTTTTAAAATGAGGCCGTAGAATGAAATTAAACAGTTCAATATCTAAATGAAACGGGCACATTGGCGTCCTCGTCCAATAAACATGGAGCTGTTGGACATCAGGGTAGACGGCTTGAAGCCAGTGGTGATTGGCGGTCGGAACTACTGACGTCAGGAACATCACAGCAGTTGTTGTTTTTGTTGTTGAAACAGGAATATTGTTGTAACAGGAACATTGTAAAAGCAGGAACATTGTTGTAACAGGAACGTTGTTGAAACAGGAATAGTGTTGAAACAGGAACATTGTTGTCACAGGAACATTGTTGTTACAGGAACATTGTTGTCACGGGAACATTGTTGTCACAGGAACATTATTGTTATGGAACGTTTTTCAAACCGGAACATTATTGAAACAGCAACATTGTTGTAACTGGAACTTTGTTAAAACAGGTACGTTGTTGAAACAGGAACATTGTTGTAACAGGAACATTGTTGTAACATGAACGTTGTGGTTTTTGGGGAAGACAGCTTGAAATCAGCGGTTTTTGGCGGTCGAACATCTCAGCAGATTTTTGCCGTTGTTGTTAGTGTAAACCTCCCGTGGTTGGATGTAATGATCACCGTGGTAATTTGGTAGTTAATGCGTGGAAGGACGGGTGCAGCTTGAAGAAACTCGGCGCAGCCTCGGTTTTATCTGTGGCCTGGAACTGCAGAAGTTTCCCCATACTTGGGTCTTTGGACTGTTGATAGGACGGCTTGGGCGTGTAAACGATGTGTTCCGAAGCATATACATTTTGGTCTTCCTGGACAACTCGGCCGTTAACATTACGCTTCCATAACGACGACAAACACCGTTACCACAAGACAGACGGCGCCAATAATAACGTTCGTGGACGAAAACAATGAGTCGGACGGGCCGATCGGTATTTGATATGTGCCTTTTATCTGACTTTTAATATCATCAATCGGAAGAGATTGTAAGTCTTTTAGCTTTTCTGGAGTAGGAATTAAGGAAGTATTTTGAAAATGTATTGGGTCCCAAAAAGAGGAAACATTCAGCGTCAATAACTTAATGTGTGTTTCAAATAATTTGAAATGAATTGTGTCATTGGACGTAAAATGAATGTGCTGATGCAATGATGTAGTCTCTCTACTTGTCGAACATTTAGGGCCTAATGATAATATTGAAACCGGGCGGTCAATGCGGAGAGTACAATGCGTGCCATTGTCTTACCTAACCGAAACGATAACATCATGTTTTTGTAATGTAATATTACCATATTAATTAGTTTTCAAGTAAAAAATAAATGTGTTAGTAGTTTTCAGTTAAATAATAATTGGTTATATTTGGTTAGTTAAAGACATCGTGCTGTTTAGTTAAACTAAGTGCAAAAAGTTAACTTAAATCGAACAAAGAATGACTTGATTAATAATCAAAACAAGGAAATATACTATCACGCACGAGAAACTAGTAAAATGGCAATAAAGAGGCACGATTCAGGACCGTGATTGATGCATACGTCAAAGTATAGGCGGGAAGCGTGAGTTGTGCACTGTAGAATTGACACGAACGTCAAAAATGCAAGCGAGCCCAGTTCGGATGAGCAATTAGTTTAGAATATATATATTAGGAGTGCAGAATGGGAGAAGAAAAGGAGGAATTGAGATGAGCTAGGGAGAGGAGAGTGGATTTGGACGCGGTAGAGAGAGAGGTATTCACGCCTCACTGTTGTTAGATTGTAAAATGTAACTTTCATTAATAAAATTGTAGTCATGGGATGATGTTGCGTTCTACTATGGAGCCCCGTTACGTCACATTCTGTACTAATCAACCAGCGAGCATCTATTAGCTTTGCGGCCGAAGCTAGCCTAGGATTTACGCTTACAGACGTTGGGCAACGAATAGTAGGATCATGATCGATGAGGAAGGACGAAATTACTCAAAAGGAGAAATGAAATGCCGAGTAAAATCGTTTTGTACCTGACAAAACGCCAACGGTTGTTCCAGACATCTAGCAGCCTCAAAATGAGTCAAGAATATGGAATTTGAGCGGCCGTTAAAAAAAGAATATCTCGACAAGCCGAAAAAAGGAGTTACTTCTTCGATGTGTAGTTTGTGGTAATTAACATGTAACTGTACCATAATAAAAATGCCCGTTGTGTATTACGACATCAACAAAGCGATAACATCTTACATCGATAACAGATCTAACTATACAAAACTATGTACACTAAATAAACATAATTATCGAAGCGAATAACAACATAAAAAGTGCACACAAAAGCATTCTGTATCCTTTAAATGATACCCGCATCAATTAAAAGAAACTATACGCGATTTTACAAAAATGGTCACGTCTACCAAATATAACTATCTACCGGCCTAGTCGGCGGATATACAGTCCATATGCCTATTCGGCGGACTATGTAAACAAACGTTTTGAAAACAGAACTATTTCCATGTTGTACCGGCTCAGATTACCAGACCTTGGTCCCATTACAATGATCTCTATCTATGTGCTATTTTCAAATAAAAGTAGGCACTATACGATGAAACAAGAACTCGTCGTACCATAAGGAGCTATGTAGAAAAAAACGAGTGCGCTCAAAGCGGATGAGACCCAATTGGGACTCGGGATCATTTTCATCAGATGGCAACCTGACCGACATTATATTCGTAGGCGATGGAGACTGACAACTACTACGATTTATGAATAAAGCGTCTAAAATATCCATATCGAGCGGATCGCGGGCTTTGTCTAACCCGTCCGTTAAAATGCCCTCGCTCTCGAGAGTGGTGGGTTCTGAGTCAGAGTTGGTATTGTTAGTTTCGTACTCAGCCCGACGTAGCCTAGTTTTCAATTCGGCTAAGGTAATTTAATCTTCAGGGTCTAAAGGAATCGTAGGACCACCCGTCATCTTCCGAGGTTGCAGAAGTCGGAAGTGAGTCTGCTGCGCCATAGCGACAAGCTCTAATTGGTCGGCGACCTACATTCTGGGGTTGGGGTATATCCAAATTGCCAATTTCCGCCTTGCGCAAATTGTCAATGTGACAACGAGTCACTTGGTTATCCAAATGGTTTTTGATCCGATAATAGCGATCAGAAAGTTTTTGTATCACGCGGTAATACGGATGTCATTTCGGTTGCAGTTTGTTTCGTCGGAATTGGGTTTTCATGAAAACTGCTTCATGTACTTTTAGTCCGACTAAACGGTTTCGCCGATTTGCGTAGTCATTTTTGCGTTTGCGTAATGCCATAATATTTCGGTAAACCGTTGTGTAAATACGATGATTTCGTTGTAACATTTCTTTATGGAGAATTCGTCACCGAAAAAGGTAACCGTTGCCCTAGTAAGTTGTCCACCGGAAATATGACGTCACGGCTCAGAAGCATAAAGCTTGGGCTATGTTTAGCACTTCCGTTAGGCTTAAACCGCAGCGCAGCCACTGCTTGTCTTAAATCCAAATCCCATTTTCGTTGATTCCCCTCTAGGAGTTTGTGATCGTACAAATAATTAACGGACCCACCAAATCGACACTAACTGTACTGAATGGATATGCAGGTATGGGTTTCTCACCCACTGGGGATTTTTGTTTGCTTCAAGTTGACAGATTGACATGTTGTACAGTTTTCCACCCATTTGTGAACATCCTCAAATAAATTGGGCCAGTAGTAGAATTTCTTGATTGAGTTGTATCCCTGGGTGACCGTATTCGTGATACTCTTTTTAGATAACCTGTTTCAAATGGTTGGGTATGTATGCCCTTATTACGGGATTATCATCCTGTCCGAATGTGTAATAAAGAATGTTTTCCTTTACAAGAAACTTTCTGGTTTCTGATTTGTTTACGTCACCGTGTCTGACTCTGTGTAAGATCCTAGCAATGAGTTCATCACGTTCCTTTTCGACCGCTAAGTGGTACGAGCGAACTACCTGAGGGATGTCCTCGATTCCCACCCCCTTCCTGGACACTCTATTCTATTCTCGACAGTATGACTGCTAATTACGTTTATGTCTTTGGTGAGCGGGTTATAGTCTGAAGTCGACGCAACCGCGTGTGACGGATGTCATACTTTTTGACCTTCCCCAGCCGATCGGCTCCTAGGCAGTAAATCGGCAACTCGATTTCGAACATCTGATTTTTACTTAATTGTACATTGGAGCTCTGGAACATTGAACGCGATTCGTTTTATGACGTAATGGTAACTATGACATTTCTTCAGCGCGAAATATATAGCCACGGCTTTTTCCACGATCGTGCTGTGTTTACGTTAACAGCGGCTTAAAGTATGACATACGAAACTGACCGGATATTCGTCCTCCGTGGAGAAGGAGGGACTTTGTACTAAACAACACCCAGTCCGTAATCGGACGCGTCAGTATAAACCACAAACGGTTTTTGAAAATCTGGAAAAACGCAGTAGCGGTAGTTGTCCTAAACGGTTAACAATCGTGCGGAAACTTAGATCGCATTCTTCATCAAATTTAAAGAAACATTTTTTTTGCGCGTCATTTGGTTTAGTGGGGCTGAAGCGTGAGCAAATTTATGTACGAACTTTCTATAATACTCACTGGCCCGTAAGATGTAACCAACATCCTTGATATTGCGAGGTTGTTGAAGTTGCCTGATCGCATTTTACTTTAGTTTCGCCTTAAAGCAACGAAGCGTTCACAATTTTTTTTGAGTAGTGGCAAAAGTTCGTCAGTACACTCTTTCATCAACCACGTTGGTAGAGCAAGACTTATTCGGACTGGAAGTGATGAGTTTCCGAATCTCCTTATCGGATGCAGAAACATGAAAAAGTAGACTTAGTTATGGACCTAATGAGGCTAGCAAAATCTTATCCCTGACTTTCATGAAGCACGGTCAATGAAGACTTCCGGAAGCACCAGATTTGTACTCTCACCAAGGAGATGTTTGACAATGCGATATATTTTCTTGTAGTTGGAGCCGCAGTCTCCAATCTTGGAGTTGAAGTAGGACTCTCGTGCCTTGGTCAGCATTGTGTTGACTGTACGACACTGAGCTCGGTACATTTTACGATGAACTTCCAACTTAGACTTGAGCCACAGACGTTCAAGACGACGTTTCTCCCGTTTCGCATCATGAAACTCGAAGGAGAACCATGGAGCATGTGGTCGGAGTGCGATGGTCTTACGCTGTAACGGAGCATGCTTGTCGAATAGCCTTCTTGTACCGATATTGTATGCATCAGCAAGTTGCTCACAGCTTTCTTGCATGATGTTGAACTCAGGAGACGTCCTCATGTCATCACGTAATAAAGTTAAATCAATCGAGCGATAGTTACACTGATGTGAGATACGATTGCACTAGTGTCCTTCGTGATGAAAACGTCCGGGATGTGGACTTTCTGATGTGTGGCATCCTTGACAAGTTGATGAAGTCCACAGATCTCAAGAGACACGAGAAACTGGCAAGCGTCACGATCTGACTGATCATCGAGGTGACAGTTGAAGTCTCCAACTACAACAAGCTCGTCCGGTCTGCCACTGTGGGCATTTATGAATTGAGACCATTCCTCGAAGAAGACACAATTTTGCAGTCCATTGGTCCTGGAAGGCGGAGTAAGGTGGGCGGCGGACAGGTAGACTGTCTGCTGAAGAAGCTCGATGCAAAAGTGTACTCAAAGTGAAAGTACTGCTTACTGGCAGTAGAGTCCTTGACCCCCGAATTGCAGGGTGGACCTGGACAATAAGGCCACACCTCCACCAACTCTACCATCCTGACGATGAACATGTTGGAGTTGGTATCCCGTTGGGACAAGTTCTCTCAGACAGGCATCATCTGAGATGAGCCAAGCCACGTCTCCGTTATTGCTACGATGGCAAAGTCATGACTGGTGACAAAATCAGAGAAAGAGATTGTCTTGTTTTTCAGAGAACGGACATTTACAAAGTCCACCTTCAGAAAACTGCGTTGTGCCCGTATAGACCATGATTGACACAGTTGACCTGAATGAGGTTACTGTTGTTGGGTTCGTTAGATCCCCGATGATCTGACTCAGTAAGCGTTAGAATTGAGTTTCACCTGATATGACAAAAATGATTGACAAGTTCTTGCCTCATAACCCACTGCCTTTTGCCCGCTCTGCAATGGTCGACCTAGTGTTTTTGATAGTTGAAATTTGGGCACCTAGCGCGAGTGTGACCATGTTGTCGACAATGAAAACATAAAGTTGTGTTCTGACCCTGCCTTCGACCTAACGAGGCGTATGTCGACTGTAGCCTCTGTACTTCATGTACCATGTCAATCTGTCGGCGACTTGAACGGCATATGGAAATATTATGCTCATTATACCAACAGTACTAGCAAAATTTTCCCCTTCGGGTATGGTCAATTTCCATAGGTTCCCCCCTCATGTCAGAACTAGGTGTCGGTACCATGAATTCATCCTCTGGACGCAGCCGTAATCGTTTTGCTCATTAACAGCCGAAGTTACCGCTTCTTAAAATGTTTGAGGATTTTCTCTAATTTTAATTTCAAAACGTCGTCCCTCAACCCGTCAAAACCCCACTATTTGACGCTCCACTATCTTTAATCCCCTATCGGGCTCTGCGTTTACTTTGTTCGCTTATTCCTGTAATTTGTTCACGTGAATTTGAACCCTCTCGGACGGTTTCTGCATAATGTTTTTAATAAAGATAACTTGTGGGGAGGATCACCGACCTCTCCGAATCGCGCGTTCAGTTTCAAGTTAAACTCTGCCCAAGTCTGCATTTGTGTGAGTCACTGAACATCTTTGAATAAAATTTGACACGGTCTCTATTGCCTTTATCCATTTTTATTTTTAGACGAATCACCTTCAACAGGTGTCACAGAATTTTAAATATTTATGTTGCACATCTCTGTGAGTCCTTTGAAGGCGAGCGTTAGGGGGTTCAAGTCTGACATTTTAAAATATAAATGTAAAGTCAACAGAATACGAAGTCTAACCTGTTGTGAGTCCTGTTTGGAGTGTCCGCGACGTCCCAAGAGTTTCAGATCACTGGTCAATGGAAACCACGAAAGACGTGTGTGGTGTAACAGAACAAGAAAGCCGAGATGTTGGTGACTATTTTCTGAAACGCACGCACGGGAGGCAAGCTGGATTGCAACTCCCCGTATCCCATACAAACTCTCATTTTTATACCCGCGGTAAACTACAAGACAACATTTCTTATGTAAGCGTACTGCCTTCGTTCGTGACTGCCTGACGTAACTAACGGTATAACAATGCGAGATATAGGTCACGTTTTCACTCCGTAACCTGATTTACATGACTGCAGCAGTCTATCTATTGGGTAACATTATGTCACATACTATCAGTAGTCAACAAAGGGGGGGGGGGGTGGTTAATCAGACCACAATGCATCCGGTGACCCACTATATATTCTGTATAAACCGCCATCTTGGATGGTTAGAAAAATAACTCACTCAGGCTGAACGTGATTTCAAGCAGACGACGATGGCTTCGTATTGTTAGTGGATGTGCACAGAAGTTAACGTTAACATATTTTTCTAAACTATTCAGTTGTTTTATATTGTCATGTTAATTATCCAGGTACGGGAGGCCCCGGGTTCGATCCCGGGCCGCGACATACCAAAGTCGTTCAAAATGGTAGTGGTATAGCTCCCTTGCTAACGCTCAAGCAAATATAAGGGTAGTTCCACGACTGGTTGGCCCGGTGTCAGGATAAAGTGACTGAGTGTGGTATCATGCCAGGTGTTCACGGCATGCTATACACAGTGAAGGCAGCACTATATCTGCTTCAAGTGGACACCGTCTCCAGATAACTGAAATACTGTTGGTGGGACGATAAACCCAATAAACAAACAAACAAACATGTTAATTAGGTGTTATGTAAATTAGGTGACTTTCTTACTTATTTATTATATTGATTATACGAATATGTTAGGATAGGTAAAATGGCTATTTCGTAAGATAACGACGAGTATTTTAAATGTCATTGGGGTTATTTCAAATATAATTCGTATGTTTTAATACTATTGTTTCTTTATTATTCAATTAGTAACAAAATAATTAAACTCTGATATGTACATTGAAACCTGTCCGTTATTTTTCACAACAAAACCAGCCCCCATAAATCCCATGATAATGCGATAAACACCCCTATGTTGATAATGAGGGTAGTTCAGTAGTATACAAGGGGATATTTGCCGATTAATACCATAATTGCAGATAAACTGTATGAGGTGGAATCAACGTCGGTCAGTACAGGTAAGTGATATCTTAAATAATTCTAAAATTCGGGTGAAAATGTATTAAAAAATTGAAATCAGGCGAGACTAAAGAGAGTATGGAGGTGTAGTTAGACAAACTTAATACTGCGTTATGGTTGTTCATGCGTGCAGTATTAGGAAACACTCTCTCTCACCACGAAGCATAAGAGTCAAGTAAGGTTCGGAATTTCTCCGTCTAATGAGAGGATCTGGCACCCAATGTCTACTATTATCATTAGATAGGGTATACAAGCTAGATACCCAGAGGAGGCTGCGCGTTTTGCACACGGCACGCAACCTCGGACTATATTATCGATCGCTGGGCGTTAGAGCGGTCATTTTTAAAATGGCGGTCAGAGTGGTAACATCGACGAGTAAATGGTTAGATTGCGACGAATTGTGGTGTGTTTTTTTGTTAAACAGGACGTGTGTTGTATTCAAATGAGAGACTGTCCAAGTATCAGCGTTTTTGCACGGATTGCACACTTTAGTCCAGTGAACAAACCAATGGTACGACGCCGTATTCTGATTGCTGACGATCGGCTTGATTCCAGACTTCCCAAGCAGTCGCCTGTATTGTTTTCGTTATCATGTTGTTCTGTCCACTTGAAAAGACACTTTCTCGATCCTCTAGTAGACACATTCAAAATAGGGGTGTCCATTTTTACTCAGATCACATTAACCTACAACAACAACATAAAACATGTAATCATGATAACAAAAATGCATATGCTGTCTGACATTGTGTAGTTAAGCATAGGTAAATAAGAAAAGGTCCTATCAAAATTTTCACAGATATTTAAATTTTATCTACCTGCAGACCAAGGCAGACAAGGTAAATGTAAATGTGACAAAAAACACAGAGACGAGACATAACACACAAAAAGAAAAACCATCAGTTACCGCCTTGGAACGGTCAGTCGGCAAAATGGCCAACTGGGGTGCTTAAACCTGGTTTGTGGAGCGCTCCAACCTCGCACTTCCTGACGGTTTTTCTATCAAACAAACAGTGTAAATAAAAGTATCCCGTCAAAGTGACACAACTAACAATAAGCACCTGCATCGGGAGTTAAAACAGATATAATGAACATATGTACAGTATTTACAGTAGATAAAAGCCTCGGCAACCAAAAAAATCCAAATGAGAGAGTAGTTTAAAATAAAATAAAGCAGTACAAGCGCTGATATATTATAAGAACCATATTACGACGTCATAAATGTCATGACGTCATATGCCAAAAGTGTCAAAAGTGCAATGTAAACAATATGGAAGAAACAATAGAATTTTAGAAAATCAACAAAATAAAACGTAGTATTGTTTAGAGTTAATCGTTTAAAAAACATATTATAAACGCCGAGGATTTATCCGCAGTTGACATATTATATATGATAAAGATTAAAAAAAATCCCGATGTTATACCTACTGTGCAATCTCACGTAAAGGGTATGGAGACTGCTCAAGTTGTCCCACCTATATAGGGCACGACTGGAGAGATGAAGAGACAAGAAATCCAACAGTGACTGTCCAATTATGGCTTTAAGTCACTGTTTTCATATAGTCTCAACGACCTGTCCGGTCATCGTGTAATTTAAAAGCAATGCAAGTTCTTGACTGTAAAAGGGTCAATTGCAAGCAATGCAGTACATCGAAGTATTCCCGGGTTGTAACCGTCTGCAATACATTTTCTGATAAGTTTTGTAAAGTGGTCAGAAAAGTTATTGAGACCCTTGATCTTCTTTAACTTGTATAAAACATTTCCATAAAATGCAGGATGGCTTATGCCTTTCTGCATAAGTGTTTTCATACTGCTATTATACTAGTAATATAGAAAGTTTTAACCTTTTTTATTGAACAGTTTATTGTATCATTAAAAACTACAAAAATGATGACAGAATCAAACAAACAAAACGATGCACATTATATTTAAAATTAAGTGCATTGCCTTTTAATAAAGGAACTTATAGGTAATTTCGACCAAGTTAATAAGCACATAACACAAAGAATTGAGACGACTTTAGGCGCCTTTTTAGATTTCCTGATAGTAAAAACATTGAAAATTGTTGCGTTATTTTTAACGACAAAATCTTGCGTAACTAATGTACAATTTGATAAAGAGTGTCTCTGTTATTTTGTGAAACTGTAATGTAAACAATATAGCATTTCGTTTCTGTGTTAAATTATCGAAAAATTGGCCAAACAGCGACTCAATGCCAATACGTGGTGGTTGTTTACATGTTTCGATAGGGCATTTACATATTTACTCACCTGTGACGAGAAGTAGGAGGTCCCTTTTCGCTTATCAAATCAGCGATAAAACCGTTAATGGCCCCATTCAGAAATGGAGTCGGTAGGCGGGATTTCCGGTCACGTGATTTGCACACGACACTAAACATGCGTAACCTCCTCTGCTAGATACCAAAAGGGTACCCCATAACTGCTGGCGTCTACTGCTATCTAGCATTTTGGGTATAGGAAAGAATACGCAACCTAATGTTTCCATTTATATTTATTATACATACAAACAATAAATATATGGTTTACACAAGAGTAATATTTACATATGTACACTGTATACTGTGCATGGTATTACATATATAGACTAGTAGTATACACAGGGGGCTTCGGTCCCACTTCTCCCTGAGAAGGTACATTGCCCGCCCCACCACTGTCGGGGTTCTGTATTAATTTGTGTGTGTGGGGGGATCTTCATGAGATCTCCTGAGAAGGTACATTGCCCGCCCTACCCGCTGTCGGGGTTCTGTATCAATTTGTGTGTCTGTGTGTGTGTGTGTGTGTGGGGGGATCTCCATGAGATCTCCTGAGAAGGTACATTGCCCGCCCTACCCGCTGTCGGGGTTTTGTCCCACTTTGTGTGTGTGTGTGTGTGGATCTCCATGAGACCTCCAGAGAAGGCATATTGCCCGCTCCACCTCATGGTGGGGCTCAGCACCATTTTTGAGGGGGATCTCCCTGAGATCTCTCTGAGAAGGCACATTGCCCCCAGGCGGGTATCTGCACCACCTTGCTGTGCTAGTAACACGATAGGGCCAGCCCCACCCCCTGGCATACCTCTCAACCAATGATTTCTTTTTTGAAGGTTCTCCCTCAGATCTACATTTAGAGATCTACAACTACATTTAGAGATATTGCATGCAGAATCCCTTTGACTCTTATACGCCGTGGAGATCGTATGAATAGACCATGCACTATTTGTGGAGTTGGTGTCAACAACAAACTTCAGCTTTGTTACCAATGGGGGTACAGGAGAACGTGGGCTCACAATCGTAGAAAGCTACAGAAGGAAATGAATCGATTAAACAGAATAAAAAATTCTGAGAGAAATACGGTTACACAATATATATATCTATAGATACATAGTGGCACAACGTATATCTATAGAAATATAGCGAAACATGGCGACACACACAGAAAAGGCTCGGCTTCTGAGAGGAGAGTTTCAGAGAGAGACTGGAGAGCCTTCATATCCGAGGTGAAGGGCGGCTCTGCAAGAGCTTCGTGGGAGGCTTGATGCCATTATCCAAACCCGCCAGGGAGGTGTGGTTCTTGATGAAACCATTCCAGACGGCCTGTCTGAGCCAATAACCCCTAGCCGTCCTACACCGATGAACCACCCAGGGAAGCAAGGAGAATAAAACTTTAGGCTATCATGGAAGAGCTTTATCAACAAAACGTCTTCTACAAAACCCGCTGGGCATTCGGGAACGCTCAAGAAGTAAACCCAAGGAGGGTCTGGCTGGGTTGTAGATCAGGTACACACTCTTTGTCTAGATATTGCCAGGTACTAACCACTTAGAGGTAGATCCCACATCCCACTCCTAAAAGAGGTACAATGCAAGAAGGCTGTCGTAAATGTGAAGAACAGAGATGACAACTGCCTCCATTGGTCTCTAAGGTTAGCATTGTTTCCAACTAGGGACAAGGTGGACAGGCCCTCTAAGTACCCCACCGGAGATAGCCTCAACTTTGATGAGATTGACGCACCCACTCCCATCTCGCGAACCCTCAAGATCGAGCGGCAGAACAACCTGGCTTTCAACGTCTTTGGCTGGGACAAGGGGGTGATTGTACACCACCTAAGCAGACTGCAAGAGGACATGCCCAATCTCCTCTTGGCTAAAAAGGCCACTACACCAGGTTGAAAAGTCTAAGCCGTCTGTTGTATTTGGAGAGCAAGCATACGGGGAAGAAGCACCAGCAGGGTTGATGGCCCAGAGCTTGACCCAGCAAAGAGTAACACTCAAAAAATCACATCACAGGGCAATACAGAGGAGCAGCCCATAATGCCTGTATCCTAAAGCTGCGACTTAACTCAAAGGCAACCACTATACCAGTGGTCTTCCACAACCTGCGAGGTTTCGACTCCCACCTGCTTATGCAGGCCATTTCTAAGGTCGAGGGCAAGGTTAGCTGCATCCCCACCAACACAGAGAAATACATCTAATTAAGCCTTGGCCAAAACGCTTCATCGCTTCATCGACAGCGCCCGGTTACTGCAGGCATAGCTCGACAAGCTCGTAGCTGCCAACAAGCCAGAGACTTTCCTAGTTACTGCCCGCTTTGAGCTAGACCACGAGCTCTTGATTCGCAAAGCGTGTACCCTCGGGGACTATCATGACCTCTACAGATGCCATCCTATTGGCAGATGTCTTTGAAACATTCCGGACGACTTGCCTAAGTCATTATGGCTTAGACCCCATTACACAAGCCCCAGGATTTCATGGGACGCCCTTATCAAGAAGACAGGAGTGGAGCTTGAGCTGCTCACTGATCATCACGAACACCTGTTCATCGAGAAGGGGATGTTGGGAGGTATCTCCATGGTCTCAAAGCGCTATGCCAAAGCCAACAATCCTCTGGGTGAGGGATATAACCTAGAAAATCCTAGTAGTCACATTCTCTACCTTGATGCAAACAACCTTTACAGGTGGGCCATGTCTCGGGCCTTACCGACGGGTGATTTTCATTGTAAGACGGAATGTCAGCAGTTGGCCCGCACCATTGCAGATCACCCAGCCGATGACCCAGAGGGTAACATCCTAGAGGTGGACCTGGAGTACCTCTAAGAGCTGCACAATGCACACAACGCATATCCTCTGGCACCAGAGCGCTTGGTAGTCCAAACACACTGGATGTCCGAATAACTGTGTCTTTGGGAAAACGATGGAAAACCTGCGCAAGAGGGTCAGTGTCAAACCATGTCCGAGCACATGAGGAGGACAAGCTCCGACAACTCATTGCCAGCCCAGCCGTTGTCCGAGCAAACATATTCGACAATAATCTGGCAGCAATCTAGGCCTATAAATACCGACTATTGCTTAACCGTGTGGATCTTTATTACACGACTGACTACCTTAAAACAACCCAGTGCACAGCACTATGAATAAGAAAATGCTAGGTAAAATGAAAGACGAATGTGCGGGATGTCATATCGCTGAATAAGTCGGTCTGCGATCCAAGATGTGTTCCATAAGCCAGATGAAAGAACATCAAGAAGACCAAAGGTGTAAAAAAGAATGTTGTAAAAAGCAAATCAGGCACGAGCAGAACACAGATACTGTCTTCGGAAAAAAGACATTTCACTACGGCATGGACGTCCTGCGATCAGAGAAGCATCACATCTGCGGACAGCATCTGAATAAGATCTCACTCTTCCTCTTTGACTCCAAGCGTCGGATCGCTGAAAATGGGCTGGACACGCTGGCCTACGGACACAAAAAAGCCCTACCACTTGGACCGTCTGAGATGGATGCTTACATAGATGAGCTCCTCAACGCTTGAGAACCCTATGGGGTGGGTGGGGGATGTAATTGGGCGTCTGGGGGCACCACCTCGCGCGCAAAACCTCGTGCAGGTCCATCAATTAGCTAATTGAAAACGGGTTCGTCTGGCTTTGTAACAGAGCACTATATCCGGAAGACCTCCAGTTCGCCGGCCCGGTAGAGGTAGCGGACACCGGCACCGGAGGGGAGCTTTTGCTCCTTGAGACCAGTCGAAAGGCCGGGAACAACCGATGAGGGCTTTTGTGCTAATTATTCGGCCTTGATGGCGTTCACTGGGCGTTTACCGATAAGCCGGGTCACTTCCCCGTTCAAGGCTGCCACAACCGAGGGCAGCCTACAAACGTCTCCGTTGACCGCTTGCTGTCTGACAGTCGCATTTCAACCGCATGCAGGTTCCCGAACAGGCACTCAGCAAGTGTCCGGTTGGACCGCTCTTTGATTCCCTGATCACGGTGGATGTCCACACGGCCACGCCTGGCCTCAACCCCGTGCTTCGCCAGAAGCTGGGACACAGGGCCCATGATCTCACGCCGAGGATGATCTATTTGAGGCAGTTTCGGCAATCGCAGCGGGCCCGCTTGTAGATCCGCTCAAGAGCAGCGGCGACCTCTTTAGGCTCCCTCGTAGTTAGCGGTACAGCGGCTGTAAACCTGCTAACCACATCGACAGGTCACACTTGTATATCTTCCGACGAACCGTGTAGTGTGGTAAAATTAAGAGATTGGCCTGGTGCACTTCGTTCGGTACTGAAACATCAAACTTGGGCCTCAGTATATGGCACGAAGCCACCGTATTGGTTTATATATAAAGGCGCCCTACTTCAAAGTGTCAGCGGGGATTATCACTTGATTGATGAGATCTCAGGTGGCAAGCCCAACCGTGACGCCGACTATTCAGTTTAGGGAACGCCCCTTCGAATGCTGCCTTGCCTACGCGGGCATAGCCGACTGCGAGTATGCTACTATGGCGCCGCGTAAGATCGAATTGACTACTTCCTTTCCATCTGGAGTTGGTTGGGCAGATATTATAACGGAGTTAGTCCATGTTATGGGCTTCGCGTCAATAAGAACCGCGAGTACTCATCTTCAATCCGAAGACAGGGGTAGGAGATTGTGGTGCATCTGAGCCATTAACCATCCGAAAGATATCAGCCAGCGATCATCAACCATTGAGGCGTTGCTGAAGGTGCCGGGGTTTTGTGCTCGTCTGGCGGAGTGGGTGGTTCGTGGTCGTTGACCGCTAGCCGCCGCTTCACCGGGCGCTCCGCCTCCGCCACCGCCGCCTTAAGGTGCCGCAAATCATCTAGCAGTTTTTGGTGCTTCCTTTTCTCGCATCTCTCCCCGCCCGCCCAGCAGCAACCTGTTTATGGTCTTTCTCCTAGTCACCGTCTCTGGCGACGCCTCCTCCATCGGCTCCAAAACTGGTGTCTCGTCGCCTTAGTAGGTTCCCTCATCTTTCTCAGTAGATACATGTTTGGGTGCTTGGCCGTGTTAAAAGGTGCATAGCATTTCCGTGACAGGAGGTAAGTACGAGCCATAGCGGACTTAAAACTCGCAGGTTATTGTATTTAGGGCATACTAAACGAACGGATCTGCTTTGAGGTCAGCGACCAGTAAAGCCCGGCGATCAGCCGGGATCGGGAGCAGCTGGCCAACCACCGAGGTGTTAATCTGGAGCGCTGCGGAGCCAAGAGTCTTGGTCATACTGGACCCCATTTGAGCCTCATATCGGGCGTAGAGCTTGCCGATCTCATCGGGGAGGCGAATTGATCTGCAGAAGTCTTTCAGCCTATGTACTACCTTGACTGACCCCCATGGCAAGGGTGGTCAACCTCTGTCTTTGCCCTTGTCGTTCTGCGTTTGCAGGCTCACCAGATGCCACCCTGCCTTAATTTGGCCTCCAGGCCGAGCGACGGCCCGCGCTGGCGGCGCCGACTCGTCGACAAGGAGCACGTCATGATGTCGTCGCATTTCATTGCTATGGTCACGTAAATACCGAGTATAACTGTGATGAAAAGTAGAAGTGCCACCACGCCTCCTCCGATGCAGGCGGCGGCAATATACAGGCGTTTGTCGCGTTTTATGAAGGATATATATTAACCTTGTAGTTATTTAGTGATGCGCCGCGTTTGTGGAGGATATAATGGACATGATAGAAGGAGATACGTTTATTACGAGCTCGAAGACGTTCGGGTCAGCCTCGCGGACGTCTTGAACGGCCTGGCAGATGTAAAAAATTAACCTGGCCGGGGTTCGAATCCACGACCCAAAGAAAAAATAAAAATGCCCCACGGACGTGAACTTGCGGGCCTTTTCGAAATGTGACTGTTCCTAAGGTAATGTAAGACTGTAGTTTATGTTGTCATAGTGAGCTCTTATAGCCGTCCGTGTCCCTCTTGCGATGATTTTATACCACGTTTTAGTTCACTTTAACTTACGCTTGTGTGATTGTGCAATCCATAATCACGCGTGACTTTTTGCGAAACAAAAAGGCAACCCCACCTTTAATGGTCTCTTAGGCTTATCCACATTCCGCAATGCGTTTAATCAAATACATCATAAGTTGTGTATGTATTAAATGCTTGGACCTCTACAATCGTCGATCTGATCCAGATCATTATTCCCGTCTTGTTATGGTGACCTATGTGATGCATCTGCAGAGGAGGGTCTACGACACTTAACTTAAATTAATAAGCTGTTTATTAGCACCTTGTCCTTTACTGCGTAGTACTTTCTCCACTTTCCACATATAGCCAGGATCTACATCAACTTTCTGAAGCTCACTTTGGTAGAACGTGTCTTTGATATCCTCTCCCATCATGGAATTAAGTCTATATACAGGAATGATGTCACGGTCTTTTTATGGATATAAACCACATTTTGGAACACATGTGGAAACATTATCCTTCAAAAATTTAACCGTTGGGTGAAAGCTACCGACATTGAATAACAATTTATAAACATATAGCATGTAAAATATACAGTCTATATATGTAGTAGCACGCACAGTATACAGTCTACATATGTAAATATTGCTCTTGTGTAAACCAAATATTTAGTGTTTGTATGTTGAATAAATATAAGCGGAAACATTGAGCTGTGTATTCTTTTCTATACACAAAATGCGAGATAGCAGTAGATGCAAGCAGTTAGGTTGACACCCTTTTGGTATACATGTCTGGCTTTTCTAACCTATCTAATGATAATAGCGGACATTGGGGGTCAGGTCCTCTCATTAGACCGAGAAATTCCGAACCGTACTTGCCTCTAATGCTTCGTGGTGAGAGAGAGTGGTTCCTAATACTGCACGCATACACCACCATATCGCAGTAATAAGTTGGTCTTACGACACCTCCATACTCTCTTTAGCCAGATTTTCATTTTTTTATTACATTTTCACCCGAATTTTAGAATGAATTATTTAAGATATCACTTACCTGTACTGACCGACGTGGATTCTACATCCAACAGTTTATCTTCAATTATAATAAAACCCCCTTATATACTACTGAACTACCCTCATTATCAAAATAAGAGGAGTTTAGTTATGATCTAATACGGATACCAACAATAGTTCTTTTGTACCTCCTTCACACCCTTTTTAATGGACTCGTCTAAATTTTATTTCGCTTGTCTCTCATTCTTAATCACACCATCCTTCAGACCAGACGCATTTTTTGTTGAAACTTCTCGAGTTTTGATCTCGGATTGCCAGATTAACAATCAATCTACCTAACCGCTACACCACAATCGCCTACCAATTCAAAGGGCTAGTAACCTTTAAACTAATGTTCATAATACTATACTTCTGCCGACTGCTAATTCTACTGTCGTCTGGTGGTTTCTCCTGGTTGGACGGTTAACTATGGGCTGAGCTACCATTAACCCTAGTGGCGTGTCGTTCTAAGGCTTCAGCGGCGAATGTACAGTTACACTGCCGAAATACTTAAATATGATTGGTTGACCAAAGGCAAATACTTTGTATCAAAGTAAGGTAGAATTTGCTTGATGTAAAAAGTGTTCTTCTTCGTCTGCTCATAGGGCTTTTGGGGGCTGGTTTTGTTGTGCAAATTAACGGACAGGTTTTAATGTACATATCAGAGTTTAATTATTTTGTTATTAATGGAAAATAAAGAAACAATAGTATAAAAACATACGAATAATTTATGAAATAACCCCGATGGCATTTAAAACACCCGTCACGTAAATCGATCAAACGTTTGAGCCGCTGCGTAGCGTGTTGTCTGATTTCAACTTGAGTAAAAGCAGGTCGAAACACACCGTGTTTGTATTAGAGATTATGTTAAGAAAAAGCCATTTGACCTATTTGTACATCTTCATATAATCAATATAATAAAAAGTAAGAAAGTCACCTATTTTAAAAAACACCGAGTTAACATAACAATAGAAAACAACTGAATACTATAGAAACATATTTTAACGTCAACTTCTATGTACACCTACTAACAATTCTAACCTATCGTCGTCTGCTTGAAATCACTTCCGCCTGAGCGAGTCCAAAAATGACTCATTTTTCTAACCATCCAAGATGGCGGTTTTAAATAGAATACATAGGGGGTCACCGAGTGCGTTGTGGTCTGAATAAACACCCTGACTACTACTGTCCCCACAATTTTATTTCAAGACACCCTAAGAAGCGAACATTATAAACAATTAAGAAGCAAGACAAGTTAGTATTTTGCTCAATACTCATTCTAAAAAATGTGTAAAATTTCTGTCAAAATCATATTTTCAGGAGAGTTTTATATCAAATTTGACTTTTTATTTTAAACATATTCTGTAACCACGATGTTCCTTTCTACAATACGCATCATATATTCATTCAACATGTTCCATGTATAAAAACATGGTTAAATTGCATTGTTCAGATCATCTATAAATTATATGATTGTTTGCTTTAGTTTTTGCTGTACATCTCAATTTTGAAACTATTCTGTACGAGTGTACATTGGTATATAAATGGCTACTTAAACACCATGGTGTAAATACAATATCCTTCATTTAAAATACATAAATAAAGTGAGCTACTGTTGCAGAAGGTTGGATATTGAATGGTTTTATATAAGTATAGCTAATCGCATATGCAAATCTTATTGCTCTCTATTTGTACATATTATATTTGAAGATATTTTATGCGGGTACATTGGTGAGAATGTGGTAACATGATATGCATCTGTTACAGAGCAGACAGACCAGGATGCAGAATTACATATTCACTTTAGAGCCTGAACAATTCACTTTATTGTACATATGTCTACTGTGCGATATTAATTTGCTTTTAATTTGCTATTTTGTTTTGATTTGATTTTGTTTATTAATGTATATAATTTCAACACAATTCACTATAATAAAAAATTATCTTATCTTATCTGTAGCAAATAACAATAATAAAGCAATAGCGGATATGCTAGCTCCGATCCCCTGGCAGAGATATCGTTTTTTACGTTTGTATTTTCATGTAATGGGCATGGATATAGAGAGTACTTTGTTCGCTGAATCTTGTTTAAAACACATGCTCTCTGTGGCGCCTTGTATGTCGCAGATCCGCGATCTTCATTGTAGTTTATCATTTGCTTGAAATATCACTCTCAGGTACGGATGAAGAGCGTGGTCTGTTAAAATGGCGTCAACACGGTGGTGCAGAAGAGACGACTCCCACGTCAAAGAACGATATGAGGATTTACGATATTCCCCTCATACAGCCGTATCTTAACCGCTTAACAATCTGCCGCTATCTACCATTCTGTCCTACTTTTGGAAAAAAAGGAAACATTACAAGTGAAATTCCCGGTGAAGAAAAAAATGTTGTGACTGATTTTAAAAACATAAATGAAGACAATGCAAGGAATAAAAACACCCAAACGACTAAACTTTGATCCCTATTAACTTGTAACGTGTACGGAAAGGCGCAAACAAAATTCGTGATTTTTATTTAGACTATTTTTGTACATGTCCATTTATTCATGTTTTTTATTTTTTCAAGGCGCATCTGAACATAAAATGGGCTGTTACACGTAAATTCAAGTTCCCATACGAACAGACAAAAAAGTTGCCATTTCTGCCGACTTATGAGCCTAGGGTTAACATTTATCTGGCCATGATTACACTAGACACCGATGTAACGGGATAAGTATATGAAATTGATTGAAGTGGGAAATCTTGTGACAAAATTGTAGTACCCCATCTATTGGCGGGATCATAACAAATTGTTAAAATTAGTGTAGGACACTTGTTTGCGCAAAATACTTATAAACATACATGTATTTGGCTATGATTGACATGGTTTAGTTTTACTAAAAATGTGTATATACTACTAGGTATAAGAGAGTTTCCCCTTTTTATTACTGTATCATAAAAGTTGCACTGTTATTATTTTTTACTATTAAAGTTATACCGTGTATAAATAAATAAGTTTTAGGACGGACTTTGCGTGTTTAAGTTTATATTGAGTATCTCCGTGTGTTCTGTGCATAGCTATGTCACCATGTGTGTTCATGACGTGTTTGTATATTTTATTTCTTATTACAACTCAATGGTATTACCGAAAGAAAACCAACGACATGTTTAAAAGTCCAAACTCCATGGTAATATTTTATGCAGATATATTATTAAATCCATCAGACCTATTGTATTCCATTGATATTATCATGATATTCTATGTAAATGCATAGGTATGTTTTAATTTACTTTGAAGAGTGCTCCTGAATGTAACATGTAAGTTGTAAAATTTCTTCATGAAAAAGTATAAACAAGGTTCACTTCCTATTAGATATATATACATCAATCTCCTACAGGGTTCGTACGCGTTTTGAAAAGTCTTGGAAAGTTTTGGAAATTGATCAAGGTGTTTTCAAGGACCCTAAGTCTTGGAAAATCAGTTTTTGTGACTTGGGCTATGGAATAGTTATAGAAAGTTTGTGTACCTTTTGTAAATAAAATAAAAAAAGTTTAAAAAACTGTTTGCTTTTACTATTTAGCCCCTAATGACCAGACCCTGGCTTTCGTTGACATCGGCCCGGTGCCAAACTTTCCCTTCATGCCAGTTTCGTTATCCATGGTATCGTCGCTCAGATCAAACACGCATGCGCAGATTGTTACTTTGAATTAACTAGAAACTAACCTATCGGAACACCTCGGATAATTCACGAATCATCTCTCGAATGTATGTAGTTAGTCGGATCACTTCGGCTATTTCCTAATTGGGACTTCTTTTGTGACAAACGTCAAAACAAAGATAGCAGCTTGGATAACAGCTAACTATAGTACGATGCCTGTAAAACTTCACTTTGTTGCTGCTTCAAATTTAAATCATCCAAGTTTAATTTACCCAGAGCAGCAAAGACACAGCTGTCAAGCGACGCCATTGTTTATGTTTTGTGCGAACTACATTTTAAGCATATTCTTCCGACTTTCGGTGAACAAAACGATCATGATTTCAGTAGGTATCATGGCACCAGATACATCCGAGGAATGATTGTCCCGAGGACGGAATTACCTGAGGAGTTCCGATTGTACTGTGTTCAATAATGGACTGATCCATTTTAGATCGGAACTGATTATTTCACTGAAAATGTTTGGTTTACTATACAAAAATTACGGTGAATGTTTTCAGGAGAGGATAACCGTCTTCGCAACACATTACTTTTCTATTCAGAGGCCCTGATATATTAGATAATACATTGGTCTTTCTCACAGTAAGTAGTTTTGGGGTTCCAAAAAAAAAAATGGTTTGCTGTTAAATGGGGTAAATTTGGTGAAATGAAAATTGTCTCCCTTGTTCGTTAACATCCGAGGTATTCCAAACAGTAGGTAGGTCCTGTTAGTTGGAGTTCTTGGATTTTATCGCCTGTTCTTTTGTAGATATTGCAATAACAAACAGTAATTTCTTACTTGTGCATAGGCATAAGCTTAAAATCCAATTAAATACTTATATAGATGTGTTGTTTATAAAAGAAAATGGAAGTGTTTGTTGGTGATGGTTAACCTGAGTATCACAAGAAAGGCAGAAAACATACACTTCAAATAGCACAAGCATTATAACCGAGTACAACAAATGAAAGGAACTACTTGCCTTTAGGGAATATTCAGGGGTGACTTTTCATAAATGTCTCTCATTGCTTCCAAAGTTTTTCTGTGTTTATATGTCCTTTTATGTTTTGATGGTATATGAAATAATGTAGATTAAGTATTCTAATAATTAGATAGATATAGTCAAAAATAGTGTAGACACTTCAACACCCCCTTGCACCATGCACCAGCGCACTGGTTATTACTCGTGCATATCAATGCAGTTTGCATGAGCATACTGTCTCTATTTGTGTACATATACTTGTCAAAATTTCTTTCTGTCTAAATGATAATCCAAACATTATTTCAACCAACAGTAATTATTTACATGCTACCTGTTACTCCCCTCCTACACACTTCACCACCACCTGTTCCCCCACCTATAAGATGCAAGATCTTTAGTGTATGTGATAAACTTCTTTCTCTTGCATTTTTTCACACTTTGTACTAGTAATATAACGACATATTTGTAAAATTTGCATTACTTAGCTTGGTTCTTATATGTTTGTAAACTACTTTACTAGAATTGCTATCATGCTCCACTGTAACTTGTATATGAGTTCGCTGTGAGACATGCCCAAGAAACAACAAAATACATCCAATTATAAATCATCTATATACATCATATATACATGTATTCACTATTCTTCCCTCACTCCCCGCCCCATTTTTTCCACTCTCTGTCTTTCTCTCTTTCTCCCCCACTCTCTCTCCCATCACCAATTTCACTATTTTGTACTACGTCACCCCAACCAACGGAACCTCTTGTTACTTCTGCTGCCTCTTTATTGTATATTGTTCTCCATGTTGTATACTTTGTATACCTGGAAGCAATAAAGATTTGTTCTGTTCTGTTCTGGTAGAGTAAGGTAAAGATCACCAATATCGGCCAACATTAAATTTTCAATTTGCAAATTGCAACACGCATATGCTTACGAGATATTTGTTATTTGATTACACAAACGTGTTCGTTTTTACACGTATCTAATTCTCAGTTCTCGCATACATATTGGAAGTTACAAATCTCAAGTCACAGTTATCAAGTCACAAATAATAATATACAAGTTAAAACTTGACAACATTCAGACGCTAGGTGGCGATACCGCACAAATATAGACGTTACTGAGTTAAAAAAATGAATGGAAATTTAAATGACTGTTTTCATAGGAGACAAAATAGAAATAGCCGAATCGATCTCGTTATCCTTAGCCTAAATTAGTTATTAATATATTTAAAATTCTGCAACTAATTTTATCATACAATATTTTTGTTTTCTTTAAAATACATTCCATTTAATTTAATATATTAATTGTCGGATGTTTTCTAAAGAACATACTATCTCATTCGCATTAGGATTTGTTTACATTGCACTGAAAGTGAACTACAACAACAGGGGGTACGTGATGTAGTGAACATGCTCTCCCCAGAATCAGGTGCCCATATAGCTTAATTGCGAGAGCACCTGTCTATGGAGCAGGAGGTCGTGGGTTCGATCCTCGCCCTAGGTAATGAGATTTTTACCAGCTTACTTCAGTGGCGCCAGAAATGGTCCTTCATAGAACTTTGAAGTGGGAACATGCTAGGTACTGGTGGTTCTGTCCATTTGATGCTTGGCTAAAAGTAAAGATGATTAAAAGCTGTCTGCCCAGGTAGATCAGGTGGTAGAGCACCTGATTATGGAGAAGGAGGCCGTCCAGTGAACCGATAATGGAATTTTGTCCGCTCGGATCACTTTAGTGAAACCAGGATATATATACAGTTAAATAAAAGAGGGTGGGACCATAAATGAACGTTAGGATGTAATTAGTTAGCGCTATTTAGCATACGGTTGTTACAATTTACAAACAACCATTTGAAGTTGAGCGTCGGATTGCGGATCGGGAGGTCGTGGGTTCGATCCCCGGCCGGGTCATACCAAAGACTTTAAAGTTGGTAGTAGTGGCTTCCCTCCTAACGCTCGGGGCTAAGGGGACAGCATTACGCTCGACTCGTCGGTGTCAGTATAATGGACCGGCCGGGTTCAGTCCCTGGGCACCTCATAAGTGCCCCTGTGCTATAATGATAGAAATGTCGCTGCGCAGTATCGACCAAAATGCCGGCTAATACCAATACCAATCCCATTTGAAGTTACAAATCCATGTATATAAAGTTAACAAAAGTAGTTAGAATATTGGCGGATATCCTCTTCCATAGGCCTCAACCAGAATCAGGAGGCGGGGCCAGATAAGGGTTAATGGTTGCCTTACTTTCGCTGCCTTATAACGTCTCGGTGATAGAGAAATAAACTGCTCTCTGCAAAATACAGTCGTAGCCTCAGCTTTCTTTCTCAATAAAAATATTTTTCTGATGCGCTGTTTTCTGTGGTAATAAGTTAATGTGGATGATGGATTGATAAACATCAGATAAGATTGAGGTTTCAAATTGTGTGTCCGGTGAAGTTGCAGGCAAGTATGTCATCAGAGAAGGATTACACTGCAGTGCCAGTGATTTATAATGAAGAACAGGTAATTGTATGGTCTCTTTTACAGGGTCACATAGGTATGCATAAGTTAATTATAAGTAAATAAGTTTAAATTGTACATAACCGCAGACACATGGGTTCGTAGTTATTATAGGTATAAATTTACTGGATGTACATTACCACATAGACACATGGGTTCGTGGTTATAATCCGTATATAGTTAATGGATGTACATTGCTGTAGAGACACATGGGTTCGTGGTTATTATCCGTATATAGTTAATGGATGTACATTGCTGTAGAGACACATGGGTTCGTGGTTATTATCCGTATATAGTTAACGGATATACATTGCTGTAGATCCACATAGGTTCGAGGTTATTATCAGTATATAGTTAATGGATGTACATTGCTGTAGAGACACATGGGTTCGAGGTTATTATCAGTATATAGTTAATGGATGTACATTGCTGTAGAGACACATGGGTTCGTAGTGATTATAGGTATAAATTTAATGGATGTTCATTACCACATAGACACATGAGTTCGTGGTTATAATCCGTATATAGTTAATGGATGTACATTGCTGTAGAGACACATGGGTTCGTGGTTATTATCCGTATATAGTTAATGGATGTACATTGCTGTAGAGACACATGGGTTCGTGGTTATTATCCCTATATAGTTAATGGATGTACATTGCTGTAGAGACACATGGGTTCGTGGTTATTATCCGTATATAGTTAATGGATGTACATTGCTGTAGAGCCACATGGGTTCGAGGTTATTATCAGTATATAGTTAATGGATGTACATTGCTGTAGAGACACATGGGTTCGTGGTTATAATCCGTATATAGTTAATGGATGTACATTGCTGTAGAGACACATGGGTTCGTGGTTATTTTCCGTATATAATTAATGGATGTACATTGCTGTAGAGCCACATGGGTTCGTGGTTATTATCCGTATATAGTTAATGGATGTACATTGCTGTAGAGCCACATGAGTTCGAGGTTATTATCCGTATATAGTTAATGGATGTACATTGCTGTAGAGCCACATGGGTTCGAGGTTATTATCAGTATATAGTTAATGGATGTACATTGCTGTAGAGTCACATGGGTTCGAGGTTTTGATCCGTATATAGTTAAAGGATGTACATTGCTGTAGAGCCACATGGTTTCGTGGTTATTATCCGTATATAGTTAATGGATGCACATTGCTGTAGAGCCACATGGGTTCGAGGTTATTATCCGTATATAGTTAATGGATGTACATTGCTGTAGAGCCACATGGGTTCGTGGTTATTATCCGTATATAGTTAATGGATGTACATTGCTGTAGAGCCACATGGGTTCGAGGTTATTATCCGTATATAGTTAATGGATGTACATTGTTGTAGAGCCACATGGGTTCGAGGTTATTATCAGTATATAGTTAATGGATGTACAATGCTGTAGAGCCACATGGGTTCGAGGTTATTATCAGTATATAGTTAATGGATGTACATTGCTGTAGAGCCACATGGGTTCGAGGTTATTATCAGTATATAGTTAATGGATGTACATTGCTGTAGAGACACATGGGTTCGTGGTTATTATCAGTATATAGTTAATGGATGTACATTGCTGTAGAGCCACATGGGTTCGAGGTTATTATCAGTATATAGTTAATGGATATACAGTGCTGTAGAGCCACATGGGTTCGAGGTTATTATCAGTATATAGTTAATGGATGTACATTGCTGTAGAGACACATGGGTTCGTGGTTATTATCAGTATATAGTTAATGGATATACATTGCTGTAGAGCCACATGGGTTCGAGGTTATTATCAGTATATAGTTAATGGATGTACATTGCTGTAGAGCCACATGGGTTCGAGGTTATTATCAGTATATAGTTAATGGATGTACATTGCTGTAGAGACACGAGTTCGTAGTGATTATAGGTATAAAGTTAAGGGATGTTCATTACCACATAGACACATGGGTTCGTGGTTATTATAGGTATATTGTTACTATCCGTGTCGCTTTATAAGTATATTTATAAAATGGCACGTTTACTAAACGACGAAATGGTGTAACAGAAAGAACAAGCCAGCAACTAACTAGTACAAAAATGTTTTATTTTAATAAACAAATAAAAATATTGCGTAATAAAACAATAACAAATAAATGAAACAAAGTTTCAGAAGGCAAAATAAATATTAGCTTACAGTTTGTCCCTTTAGAAGGTGTGCCTTTAACAATGCAACAAATAATCCAACGTCGAATAATTCTAAAGAGTTATTGCTAGAATGTCCTCCTAGATAAGCACAGTTGAAATAATCCAAAGGTAGAACAATACACGAATGTTAATTATATAATCCAAATTCAACATTTTAATATTTATATCACTGTAGAATATAGTAAGTCCACGTAAGTTCCAACACAGAAAAATTTAAGATAGAAGCTGCAAGTATTTCCAAACGATATGTCCAATCTCTAGAGCAAACTTTTTATCCAAACTTCCAAACTTACTTAATATCGTACTTAATATCGGCAGACACGCCTTTATATATACCCAACGAATTTCCAGAACATTTACGTACCCAGAACATTCTCGAAGACCAGTTAAAAGTAAACAATTGAACTTCTAGCATGATCATTTTCTTCTAGCAGTTACGCGAATTCTACGTTATCAAAACCACAACAGTATGCAACCCTTAACCTGACTAGCGTAACCTTAAACGCTGATGTATTATTGTACATAACAAATATAGTTAATGGATGTACATTGTTGTAGAGCCACATGGGTTCGTGGTTTTTATCCGTATATTGTTAATGGATGTACATTGCTGTAGAGACATGGGTTCATGGTTATTATAACTATATAGTTAATGGATGTACATTGCTGTATAGACACATGGGTTTCTTACGATGTTTATCAACAAAATTAAACTACACGTAGATTGGTTTATAGTTTATGACGAATTCTTGAAAATCCAATTTTCTTAAGAATTATCTTTGTGAATCTGTAAGAAGTGACAACTTAAAATAGAGCAGTTTCCGTTTAATAGAAATG